>CALYLW010000182.1:985000-990000 GCA_944989445.1 Ampullaceana balthica | reverse complement strand
GTGGCGTAGCATACGCCGCAGACTCGCTCATGTATAGTGAAAAGAAAGGGGTGAAAGAACGGACACAAACTACATCATGAAGAAATCAAAACAATGCGAGTAAAAGTCGGCTGGGAAGAACAACCGACGTATTGTTGATCTCCAGACATTCGCATTAAGGTTATCTACCTGCCCACCACCTTTCACCACCCTAGTTTGCCAACCATAAACTGGGATTGGTCGACCTAAGCGAGGGTTAGCCATGTTCGCAAAAAAGGGAATAGAACGGCACAAACACACATTTTAAAAAATTAAAATAAAACAACCCCGTAAAAACAAAGTTTTTGACTATAAATCCCTTATATATGAGACATAACTAAAAGTATTGATTATGTTCAAATGCGACAAACATTTACAGAGTGAAACCGAAATTATCTCCCCTGGCTTTAAAACTGGGGGAAGGGGGTTTGGACATGGACGGGTGGCGTCAACGCGTTAACTAAATACCTGGTTAAAACACGAGATGTGTTCACCGATGGCTAACGTGAAGTCAAGTGACCCGTAAAATGTAAACAATAGCGACTTCTACATATAGTTTGATATAGATAAACTAAAAATGCATTACTTTAATTACGGTACGTTCGTTCAATCTGAACTTTTGATACGACGCATTGTTAGGTGACACGGGTTCGTGTGCCTAATTTCAGCTTGATGGCTTTACGGGAAGTGGGTCAATTTTTACTTTGTTTTTCCGCCTGCCCATGAGACGGCGGTGAAGTTAATATAAGGGATTTAAAAAGACCCGTAAAAACAAAGTTTTAGACTATAAATCCCTTATATATGATACAGAACTAAAAGTATTGATTATGTTCCAACGCGACAAACATTTACAGACTGGCACCGAGTGATGTCCCCTGTCTTTAATAACGGGGGATGAGACGTGAGGGGGTGTCAGCACGACGGTCGGCGTCAACGCGTCAACTCAAACGCTCACGTGGAAGAAAAAACAATAACAAACCGTAAATTTGAATTACATACGTTATATAAGGATAAACTAAAAATGCATTAATTTAATTACGGTACGTTCGATCGATCTGAAATTTTGATACGATGCATTGTTAGGTGAGACGTGTCCATTTGCCAAATTTCAGCTCGATCGTATCATGGAAAATGGGTAATTTTTTACTTTTTATTTTCCGCCCGACGTACGAAGAGATGACGACAGACAAGATTTCGAAGTTAATATAAGGGATTTAAAAATCATCCTTTCGCTGGGGCTTGAACCCAGGAACTTCCACGTGTAAGGCGGACGTGATAACCACTACACTACGAATCACATATTCTAATGTGAAGGAACAACGCAACTGAACGCAAGAACCATTGTTGCCCGTCTCTCCACGACCTTCACTTGCCAAACCATAGACTGATTGGTCGACACAAGCAAGCGTCATTCGTCAGTCTTATTTGCACATACTCGCTTTGGAGAATTATATACATGTATATAGATAGCTAAAAATAAATTATACTTAATTCTTTTCAAATGATCCAAAGCTATTTTTCTCAAAACCGAAAAGGAAAAATTAGCCAAATATGTCTATAAGTATTTAATTTCGAATTCTTATTGTATAATCATTTTTGGACCGTAATGCTTTAAATAAACAAACTGTTTCAATATTATATTTAGCTGTTGTAAAGTGTATATAATTTTAGCTTCCAGATATTTTTTAGATAAACACAAAATATGAAATACCGTATATATTCGTTCGCAAGCCGACCTCTTGTGGACAAAATCTAGGGGGAAAAGCTTAGGGGGGAGGGGGTGTCGGCTTACGAGCGGGCCATTAACGTATTTCTGCGTGGATATTGAATATCGGTGTTGTTATTGTAGATCATCAAGGTCCTTTTCTACATTCAACAAGATTCGACTGCTCTATCAGAAGCTATAATATATTATTAAAAATCAGCACTTAACTCATTTAATCATTTTATTTATTTTTGTGAACGTTTTAATAAATTGTTTTACAAATTTTGTTTACAGCAACGAATTTTAATGTACGCGCTTTCGTCACTGTTTACCAAAGAATTTTTTTTTAAATACCGGTACCTCTTGCCTAACAATGATCACAAAGACAAAGATAGGCAGTACAAAGTAAACAATCGTAATGTCTGATTTTGCTTGTAGTTTTTTTTTATTTTTTTTTATAAATGTGTACCATTTTGTTTAAGATGTCATATTATTTTTTGGGGGTCGGCTTGCGAGCTGGTTATACACTTTTAATACGTTTCTCTTCGAAAAGTTCTGGGGTCGGCTTATGAACGAACGGGCAATAGATCGAGTATTTCCTTTAATACTTTTTTTTTCTTAATTTTTATTTTACAGACATAAAAATAACAATTGATTCAGATATGCAGACGCTGGTCGACAATATTATAGGTAATTATGGCATATTTATATGTTATGACTTAAACACTATGTTGAATGAGACCGTAAATTTAAATTAATTTAACTTGCATACAAATTATATGAAAATTAAAAAGGAAGTGCTTTCTTTATTTTAAAATTAATTTACAATTATTTCTTTTCAACCACTTTAAAAAAAAACTATTTTATGTAAAAAGTTGATATTTAAAAGTTTCGGTGTTCGAAAAGGATGTTAAAATATAAGGTTATGTTACGAGTTTAAAAATGAATAGTAGTGAGCATGAAATATTTTCAACATTATTCAATTAACTTTTTCCACAGAAACTTACCTTGACATCGCCAATACACTAAATTTATCAATAAAAGAAGCTGAGCTAGAAATTGATGGTACACAAAATAATAGAAATAAATGATAATAAATGTATACTTTTTTATATGAAAAGTTTTTTTTTCCTAAAAGAAATAAAATCTGTTTAACTTTATATTAAATATTCATTCTGTAAAAATATAATATTTTTTATTTGCGCAAACATTTCATAATTAATAATTTTGTGTTTCATCAGGCTTTCTTTGGCGAATATATGGAAAATTATTAGCGAAACATAAAGGAAGTAAGTATTACAAACTTCATTTACTTAAATATTGCTACAAAGTATAGCATCCAGTTTCATGTATGAGATTTAAATTTATATAAAATTAAAGAATATACCTTTACTCATTGTAAGTAACTAAAGTAAGGATATTCAACGCCATGGTGAGGCCAGCGATTTTATATGAAGGCTAGACTTGAGAACAACGCCTAAAACTTGACAATAATTCAGTCCTTAAATTAACAATTGCCTAAGAAGAATTATTAGGATTTGCTATACGGACAAAATCAGCAGCCTGGATTTGTCGCAGCTGACATGGCAAATTCATGAGCTTCTCCGGTATCGGTGGCGATGTATTCGCCATACGATAAGAAATCTGCCTCCACTATCACAAAGACAACCCTGAACTGGAAATCTAAGGGAAATAAAGGAAAATGTCGTCCACTAAAGGATTATCGCCGAGAGTGGGGGGGGGGTAGACATCAAGAGAATTTACCATGTTAAATGGAAGAAACTAGAGAAGATGTCTCAGTTTAGAACAGCACTGGGGGCTATTCTTGTAGGATTGCAGACTTTCACGATGATAGACGGCTTATTCTCTTGGATAAAACGGCTCAACAACAAACTAAAATGAATACTGTTATCACAAATCATTTGTCTAAAATTGTATGAGGCAAACTTAGGACAAGAAAGGATAAAGCTATGGAAATCAAGTGGTTTCTTTTGACCTTAATTTATATTTTAAAATTTTATTAATATTTAAATATTATTTTTTCGAGTTTTTATAGGTAATTTATAAATTACATGACTCTCAAATACATTATGTGTCCTCAACATTAGCAATTTTCACATTATACTTTTATGATATGCTGTCTTATCAATGATTTGATTTTTTTTTAAAAACAGTCTTCTGTCATTTAATCAAGCATATTGTCTCACCCAAACTTTTCTGCAATCATTGTGATTTCTGAACCTATTTTAAATATGTATATTTAAAAAAAAATACATTGAAAGAAAAATATACGCAAAAAAGGGTATAACACTTTTTTCGGGGGGGGGGAGAGCGCGGGACTGGGGATGAACAAACTCCAAGATATCAAGAACTATATTAAATGTAATGATAAAATAAAATTGAATTTGTAATAATAATAAACATTAAAAACATATATTAAAAAATGATATAGGGTATTTACTTATTCGGTTTAATATATGTTTTCCAACATTTCTGCATTGTTTAGGTTCAAAGTTTAATCCGAGTGAATCACAAATGACGGATCCTCATGATATAAAGATTGAAAGCGTGGCTAAACCAATATATGGTATACAACCATTTATATATATATATATATATATATATATATATATATACTTGAACACATGAATAGTTAATTATGTAGATATTTTATGATTTTACTACACGTTCTTTTACTCCATTCACTGCTTATAGGTATTAAACTTAAGATATTTTATATCTCCTTTTGTTTTTCAAATGTAAGTTTCTTTATTTTCTCCCAAGTCAAAGTAAATAATGTATATTTTAATCATGTTCAAAATATTACATTTACAGATCATTACTTAATAATGAAAACGGCATCTAACATGGACTTACTATCATTTTTAGCTGGTAATTCCATAGTTCCTTTAAAAAAATACACACGTTTTGTTTGCTTTCCTCTGCATGTATTTTAAATTTAGTTACCATTATAAAAAAAGAGGTTGAAAACCTTTAGAAAGATTTACGATATTTATTTTTTCTTACTTTAATGTATCGCTATATACTCTTGGTATAAATGAGGAGAAAAAAAACTTTGCTTTTTATGTATATTGCTTTTAATCCTTTATTTACAGATCTATCCAAACAAATTAAAAAACGATTTCCATCCGCTAAAGTTTCAAATAAAAACACATTTGATTTGCATGGTAAGAAGAAAAATTAAAATGCTATTAACTACTCTTTTTAATTGTAAAATATATTTGCTCAGGATGTAAAACAACTAAACATAAATACC
>CALYLW010000182.1:607500-982500 GCA_944989445.1 Ampullaceana balthica | reverse complement strand
GGTCTAAGAGAAAGGTACAACACTTTTATCAGGAACAGATATAATGCAATAGAGAAAATTGAAAGCATCGACAATCAATGGGAAATGCTAAGAGACTTCATTCACCAAACATCAAAAGAGGTCATTCCTGAAATTAAAAGAACTGCCAAAAATAAAAGGAAGACAGATGAGATCTTACAAATGATGGACCAAAGAATATAGACTAAACATGATAAAGATAAATACAATGATGTTTTTGTTTGGCTTCCTTATGTCTCGTGAGACGACGGAAAATTCTGTGCTCCTGTAGGATTTACGCACGTGATCTTGCAGCTTCTGCTGTGGCTGTACAAACCCACTCGCGAATGGCACCCTTTGCTGCACTTCTGACACTAAAAGGTAGTGCTAGTGGATGGCTGAATTGCTCTGCTTTTCCTCTTTGGGCGAGTTTCGTCTGTGACCTGTTGCAGGTTTATTTCTCCTGCTTCTAGCCCAGCGGTCAATGCCTGTCTCCAACTGCACCTGTCCCCAGCGAGTTCCTCCCAGCTATTTATGTCAATGCCAATGGCTTTGAGGTCTCTCTTGCACACATCTGTGTAACGGAGGTGAGGCCTGCCTGTGGTCCTCTTTCCTTTGGCTAGCTCAGAATAGAGGATGTCCTTTGGGATTCTGCCACCTCCAATCTGCGCACATGTCCCAACCACCTAAGCCGACGCTGGCGAAGAAGAGTTGTCATGCTTTGGATTTTTGCCCAGTGTAGCACCTCATTGTTGGTGACATGGTCCTGCCAGGTGATTCCCAGGATGCGCCGAAGACAGCGCATGTGGAAAGCGCTCAATCTCCTTTCTTGTCTGGAGTAAAGGGTCCAGGATTCACTGGCATAAAGGAGAGTGCTTAGCACACATGCCCTGTAAACAGCAATTTTGGTGTTGATGGTCAGCTTTTTGTTGCTCCATACTCTTTTTGAGAGCCTGGCCATAGTTGTGGAGGCCTTGCCGATCCTTACGTCTAGGTCGGAATCAAGGGACAGGTTGTTGGTGATGTTGGAGCCAAGGTATGTAAAAAGTTCCACGGCCTCAAGTTGGCAGCCATCGATGGTGATGTTGGGTGGGTCAGCGTCTTGAGCCATCACGTTGGTCTTTTTGAGGCTGATGGTTAGGCCGAAGTCCCTGGCGGCCTTGGCAAAGCGGTCCATCAAGCTTTGCAAATCAGCTTCGTTGTGAGTTGCAATGGCAGCGTCGTCTGCAAAAAGCAAGTCCCTGATGACCGTTTCTCGGATCTTCGTCTTTGCCTTCAGCCTTCATCATTTACAATGATGTAAATAGGGACATAAAAGAAAGATGTAATCAAGCAAAAGAAGAGGGGTTGGTTGCAAAGTGCAAAGATGTAGAACGTCAGTACAAAGAAAATTCAAGATACATGTACAGATGAATAGATGTACTGACAGGAAGAAAGACAACCAATGGGACAGGCTGTCTACGATCCAAGGAAGGAAATATCATAATGGGTACAGAAGATAAAATAAGAAGATGGAATGAGTACATCCGATATTTTTACAGAAATGACAGACAAGGACCGAAACCTGAAACAAACAATGATGGACCACCAATAACTCAGGCAGAAGTCAAGGAGGCCATACATCGAATGAAAAACAGCAAATCTCCAGGGCCAGACAAAATAACAACAGAAGAACTAGAGGCATTAGATTAGACAGGAAAAGATACAGATGTTAAACTTTTGAACGACATATACAACACGGAATACATTGCAAAGGATCTTGGAAGATCAATCTTTATAGCACTACCCAAAAAGCCAGGTGCGGTTGAATGTGAAGACCACATAACAATTAGCCTTATGAGCCAGGTTCTAAAGATCTTGTTAAGAATAATCATGAAAAGAATAAGACCCCGTATCAGCCCGGAAATATCAGAAGAACAGTGTGGTTTTGTGGAGGGCAAAGGTACCAGTAATGCTTTATATATGGTCAAAACGATAGCAGAAAGAGCCATTTAGGTCAAGGCAAACTTGTACTTGTGCTTTATAGATTACAGTAAGGCCTTTGATAAAGTAAAACATAACCAATTGATAGACATGTTGGAGAATATACAAATAGATGGTAAAGATCTGAGAATCATAAAGAACATATATTGGCAACAATCAGCTGCAATAAGGGTCGACCAGAGGATCGTCAGCAATCCAGAAATCCAGCTGTGGGTGAGACAGGGATGCGTGATGTAACCAGAACTCTTTTCCCTATACAGCGAAAACATAATGAAACATATTGAGGGCCTTCCTGGAATATCTGTGGGAGGTAACAATCTGAACAATTTGAGATACGCAGATGATACAGTGCTAATTGCAAAGAGCGAAGAAGAACTAGATTGTTTGACAAAATAGTTAAGGAAAGTGAAAACAAAGGCCTAAGTTTGAACAAAAAGAAAACAGAAGTAATGGTAATATCCAAAAAGAAAACCAACCCAGAATGTAGATTAGTAGTAGATGGAGAAACATTAAAACAAGTCACCAAATTTAAATATCTGGGAACAATGTTGACCTCAGACGGAAGATGCACAATTGAGATAAAAAGCAGAATAGCACAAGCCAATGCAGTATTCAATAAAATGAAGAATCTCCTGACCAACAAATCCATATCAATGGAAGTGAGGAAACGAGTGCTTCAGTGTTACATCGAACCAGTTTTATTTTATGGATGTTAAGCCTGGACAGTCACAAATGAATTACAGAAACGTTTGGAAGCGTGTGAAATGTGGTTCTTTAGGCGAATGTTAAAATTATCATGGACGGAGAAGAGGCGTAACGAAGAGGTTCTTAAAGAAGAAGACCAAACAAGGAAAATTATGTCTAACTTCAGAAAGAGACAACCTAGATTTTTTGGACACCTCATGAGGCGAGGCAGGCTGGAACACATGGTAACAACAGGAATGATCGAGGGCAAAAGGGATCGAGGCAGACAGAGAGAAAAGATGCTGGAAGGGCTGACAAGATGGCATGGGGCACAATCACCAGCGGAGTTGATTGGCAAGACCAAAGACAGAGAGCTGTGGAGAGGCATGACCGCCTACATCTCTGGACACGGCACCTGATGGATGGATGGATGGAAATAATGAGAGTGGGGACTGAGAGAATGTAGATAAAGTAACTATTTGACCATAGTGTCTCTTTTTAGTTGGGCTACATTGAATCTGGGTGGTGGTAGGGTTAGATAGGCTTGGATTGACTTTCTATCGGCGCTTTTAGAGGGCTTATAAAAGAGGAACATTACCCGGTAGTTGCTGAACATTAGCTGCTCAACATCAGTTACTCGGCAATTACGTATGTGATAACGCAAACATAGAAACTACTGCTGGAACGCGTCGAACAAGCATTACATTAATATACTCGCATCGACGCCTTGATTTACCTCCGATGAATTGCGCATTTATCACAATCTTTAAATTCGCATTGAATATTGACTGGTTGTCAGTGTATATACATTTTTCAATCGTGATATCATAAATTAAACTTTAAAATTACGTGCATAAGCTTCGAAACGCCACGGGTCAAATCGTCCGTGGCCGAACCGACCATAGTCCAAACGTTCTGGGGCCAAATTTTCCTGTGGTCGAATCGGCAGGGTGGAACTATCCGGGGTCGAAACGTCATGGATTGTAGATAGATACATACGGATAATAAGACACTGTAATCGAAATAGAGGGATGAAAGAGAAAAATAAATTTGATATAGAGGAAAATGGTTCGAGAAAGATAGAGAGGTTGATAGAGCTAGAGCTAGTAAAAAAATAACCCATTTCGGAAGAGGGGAAGTAATTGCTTACAACATATATTTAACAAAGAAAGATAAGGCCTTGTAGATGAGGAATGCATTTTTATTACTTAAAATTAAACCAAAAAAACGAACGCTGGACAAGAAAAAATATATACTATAAGATCACACACGCGGAGAAGAAGGGAGGGTAGTAGCTCAACCACAGTGCTCACGTTTCGAGCCCTCTTCTCTTCTGTGGCGTATGCTACACCGCGGGTTGGCTTCTTCTATGTATAGACAGCGTCTTGCTTGACTGGTCTGACATCTTGCTTGCTCTAGTTTTTTGGCGAATTATATATATAAAGAAAGAGAGAGAGAGAGAGAGAGAGAGAGAGAGAGAGAGAGAGAGTAAGAGAGAGAGAGAACGAAAGAGAAAGAGAGATTAAAGGTAATTTATTATTTTTTTAAAAGAATAATAACATTTTATTTTGCATATTTAAAATCTTCTTAACTCTATAAGGGTTAAAATGGTACAGCACAACTTTCATAGTATTATATTACAATTTTTTTTTGTTGTGCTTTCCATGTATTTTGCATTTTATAAGAAATATAGAACTAACAGCTTTTTATTTAATTTTTTTTAAAAATTAGATGACGACGAGAAAGGTTATCAATCAATGTTTACAACACATCGCATTGAGCATAACACAGCCAAGGAGAACAAGTCATGGTACTGAGAAGTTTATGAGAGAAGTGACACATTGAATGGAAATCAGTATTCCACCCAAATTAGAGTTTCATATTATTTTAACTGCCTAACGTGGAGCAATCACAATTTATGTATATTAGAAATTAAAATTATATAAAGGCTTCATTTTTTTAATCAGCATTATCGGGCTTACGTTACTTAAATGAAATAAACCGTACGAAATGTGGACATTAAAGTATTGTTCCGGGTCACAGGCGTCACTAAGGTCGGTTTCACCCAGTGCGGTAGATCATGGTGTCACCCACTCACGACTTACCCCATAGACCCCCTCCGAGTCTGCCAGTGCCAAATAACCGGAAAATACAGAATTACACGTTTTTGTGTCACCCAATCGGTCTGCAACACCTAAACTCCCCTAGTGACGCATCTTTTCCGGGTCTCATTGAAAAGGGAAATCAACCGCATTATTTACGAACATTGATGTCTTTAAAATATTCATAATGAAAAAAAAAGTTCTGAAAGTTTGGGAAGTGTAAAACATAATGAGACATGTAATTGATCTTTAAAAATTTTGTTTTATTTTTAGTGTTTTTACAAAGTGTTTAATTTTTACTTATTCTTTGAAAAAAAATATTCAAACGTAATTATAAACAAAATCTAAAATTATGTATATTTTTTTTCTAATTAAAAAGCTGAATTTTCATATATTTATTTATATGTTTGCATTGTCTTTTTTTAGCATCAGATGGTCAACAAATTATTGGATATCGCCCATTTTATTTTTTGTTAACTTTTGGAAGTTAGATAAGAAAAAATGGATATTAGAAACCTGAATTAAATAAAATGGTATGTCCACAGACTGAAATGCACCCGTCCCCTAAATAAATGAATAACTTTTTTTTTCTTAAGAGAGGTGAAGGATAAGTAATGGTGGTTAAACAACATAGAAGGGGCAATGTATTAGCTGAAATTAATAAAATGCCATACCAGTTGAAGCGGCTGGATGGGTTAAATTCTAAATTGTATTTTAATGTTGTTGACCATTGTTTTTGTTCTCAAGGTTAGTCAAGATCCATTATCCAAACGGTTTCAAATGACCAAAATTATAAATTATTCCTTTTTTGAGATTTTTTGGAAGAAAACTTTAAATGGGTTCCCCGACACAAGCTGTTATGACGTGTAACTACTCTAGAATTCAATGTCAATAATTTTCAAGATTGTTTGAGATCCATCAATCCATGTAAAAACAAAGCCACAAAAAAAATGTTTGCTTTTATTAATATATAAATTATATATATATATATATTTATTTATATTTGACATGTATGTGTATATATGTATATATACTTATAAGTTTGTGTGTTTGTGCATTTTTCATTGACTTCATTAAGTCAACAAATTAAATTAGAATATTACATGTTACCGATTGCTTTAAAGTATATTAATATTTTGTTCATTTGGGATCTTACAAAAATGTAGTGGAACATATTCTGTGTTTATATTGAACCAGAAATATACCCGCCCTACTGCAGTGGGAGTGTATTGACTCGAAGTTTTATTACTTAGTTGAAAATATGCCAATAATTACTTCTTAAGTTTGTAAGTGTTTGCGACGATTTCAGATCGATCTTCTAGTTATAATATAATTATAATTTTATAATTTATGTGTACGTATATATATATATATATATATATATATATATATATATATATTAGGGCTGTTATCGATTAATTTAAATTTAATCGTTATTTTTAAAAAAATTATCGATTAATTAATCGATAATTTCGATTAAAGCCAAAAATAGAAATTTATGACGTCCTTATACTGAACATTTCTCACGGACATTGAAAATTAAGAATATCTTGAACTAAATTGTATGACAATGTGTTGATACTTGATCGGATGTTTGTGCTGTAGGTGGTACGTCAGAGATGTATTTGATCCTTTTAAAGAGAATTGTTTATGGCAGTGAACAGTATACTTTTTCACCATCTTCGAATTTGCCATCCGCAGTTAGCTTAAAAAGAAAATCTTTGCTCAACTTTCTAGTTATATGTTTAAATTTTAACTGCGCTGATGCTGTCGGCCATGTTTTAGTTGACGTCTGCCGGTCCACATACAGTAATAAAATAAATTATAATACGCGGGAGAAGTTTGTACGTAAAAAATATATAAATTATTATTAACTATTAATAATTATTTATTAACATTTTTTTAAAAATATTATAAATATGTTCTTTAATTTTAATCGAATTTTTATCGATTAAGATAATTTTAATCGATAAAATTTTTTTACGATTAATCGATAATTTAATCGTTAATTTCCGCATCCCTAATATATATATATATGTATGTGTGTATATGTATATATATAATTATCAAATCTCAGAGAGAAAGGATAATTTTAAAAAATAGGGATGGAAATTTTTGTTCGATCCCGCTTCCCGATAATCTATATATATAATTCTCTTCGTGGTCGGACCCTGCGAGACAAGCTGCAATTATCTATATACATAATTCTCTTCGTGGTCCGACCCTGCGAGACAAGATGCAAGTATGTTCAACAGATACTAATTTTAGAAATCAGCGCACCAAATTACTCCACCAATGCATCAATGCATTTAAGAAGTAATTTTTAGAGGAATTCGCAAGCAAAATTAACCTTGGAGAAATCTTAATTGATGATTAATAGATTAGGCATTTATTTTTAAAGAAAAAAGTTTAAGTCATCCAATATAATTAAAAGATAAATATTAAGGAGATAACCAACATTATATAACATGACACAATATGGGTTTAATACCAACACAGGAATATTCGCAATTTCATTTATACGTGTAAAAAAATAATCCCCATGAATTGTGTGATAACAGTTATTAAACAATTTTTATGTATCTATAAAACAAAGACAGTGCCCGTAAAAAAAGCCACCGTTTTGTACCGCACAGCTCAATTTAAGATGCGTACACGAAAATATGCGCACCATAACGAAAATATGCGCACCATAATTAGATATTAACAGATTTTTGAAAGCGCACCGCTCAAATCAAGCCTGGGAAACAATACTGACTCAAAAAAAACTCGTTTTGAATGTCCGCCTAAAGTTGTTCAATTTAGAAATGAGATTTAATTTTTTTCTCTTTGTCTCTACATTTTCTGATCTTTCAATTGGTGGCTTTCGGGCAAAAGGGACAATTACAAAAACTATAAGTAAACCATCTGTATGTTAAAAGGAACCGTCATGCGAAATTAGGTCCCCGTCCATCATTTGGTTTTTACGTGATTTTGTAACAGAGAGTCCAAAAGTGAAACATACAATCATACAAACATATTAAAAAACATCAACTGAGCTTCATATATTAGATATTGTTGAGAAAATTACATGGGTTTTAAATAAATTAAAAATAATTTCTTTGCACAAAATATTGCACTTAGTTATCAACAGAATATATTATTTTAAAATAAAAAAAAGATATACTTTATTAATTTACGTCTCATATGTTTTGGTTACCTCCTAATAGACAGTTGATGGACTTTTTAGACGTGTCTAAAACATAGCTACATTTTTACATCTATTGAAGAAAAATAACATTTTGTATGTAGTTGAGTGGTAATGGAAAAAATATAAAAAAGCACGATAATAATGATATACGAAATCACTTAACACTAAACAGGTTGAGGACTAGTTGATTAAAGTTTATTTGGTAGGATAAATCATGAGAAAGGAAAACACAGTTATTAATAAGAACTCTAGACAACACTATCAAGTGTAATGGCAGTGTTTAGCCTTCATTTTAGTCTACTTTTCACTATGAATGTCCTCGCCTCTAGGCCTCTTTCTTTGTTTTTTGCTCTTGGTGAGTCAGTCTCCCCTTACATAGGCATCCAGAGCAGCGTCACAGCTTGTCGGGTATTTGATATAAAATGTCATTCCGACTATGTTATCAGTCAGGTCTTTAATAATTTTATTATTATTAAAAGTGTCACACCACCTCGTCATATTTACTTTGTTTGATCTCAGTCCTTCTATTATGGTTAGGCCCCGATATTATGTTTCTCGGACCAGGAAGATGTGAAGTTACGTGAGACACGCCCGACTGCACATACACTGTTGACCGCATGCCCTGGGGCACACGTCTCGGCTTAAAATGTTTGAGCGTCACCCTCCTTATACTTGTATAATAGGTCCGATCTCGCAAGCCGTTTCCTGACAAAAAGGTTTCACCCATCAAAGCCACCTGGGCCACACATCCACATTTATGGCCACAAACATATAATTATACAGATAATTTTAAACAATTACAATTCAATTATAGTACATGTATTCTCATTTTATCTATGGATATTTTATACATTTAAATGTATTGTCTTCTCAAAAACTATTAGTTCACTTTATGATTTAATAAATTTATTTACAATACATGTGAGCGTCCTATTACAGCTATATGTTCATGAAAATCTATAACGGTAATGTATTCACTTTCATCTAAAATAGTTTTTTCAATTACAGTTATGCATTCACTATCTTCATAAAAATCTAAAAGCGAAATGTATTCGCTTTCTAATGAAAAATATTTTTCTACTACAGTTATATATTCATTGTCCATATGAGAGTCTATTACAGTTATGTATTCATTGTCCATATGAGAGTCTATAACATTTATGTATTCATTTTCATCTAAATTTGTTTCTTCTAACACTGTTATGTATTCAGTATCCCATTCAACAATTATCACAGCTCTTTTATATTTGTTCACATCTTCATTAGTTTCTGCACTTAAAACATCGTATATGTTTCTAGTCACACTCCTATTATCAATATCATTTGTTAGATTATTTTCTACAATCAATATTTCATCTATGATATCATACTGTCCGCTGACTGCCCTAATTGTTCCATCTAGGTCCCGAATCAAAACAATATTATCCCCTGTATCATTTAAATCAATATCTTCATAAATTATCTCGTCATGGAAATTCGGTAGTACTGAAAGACGATTGAAATGATTTTCTGTCTTGGTGAGTAGACCTGTAGGGACAACAGAAATGGGTAAGTTCCTTTGAAAACTTGTTAAAATATTTTTAAATTTCTATAAATTTCATGTGGAATAGTGTAAATAGATTTCAAATTTAATGCGATCTTATTTAAACAAAGATTTAAAAAGACAAATTAAATTTCTTTAAATCTTTAAGTATTGTTTTAAAATATTAGGTTATTATATTTGTTTTTAAATTAATTGCAAAACATATTCAACCTTAAAATCATTTAAAGATTTAATTTAAACATGTAAGCATCAAAGTTTATTAATTTGATAAAATAATGTATTGTTTGAAAAAGGATGTTACCGTTTCTTTTGTAAATGTAACAAGTTACCAAGACCAACATAATAATTGCAAGACAAGCAGGCAAAGAGTAACCAAGTATTTTGAAGATTTCTGTACTTTTAACTATAAGTATCAACTCTGTAAAGTGAAAGTATGTAAAAATATATATTTAAATGCAATAATTCTAACAAATTATTATATGTAAAGTTATGATGATCAAATTAATACATTAAATGTATTATCCTAAGTAAATTATATTAGCCTGAATATGAATTGAACACTTTTGCATTTTAATTCTACATTATTTAAGAGTATTCTTTAAAACATCTAGCATCAATAAATAATACTTTTTTTCCATTTTTTATTTTAAATAAAAATTTTGCTTTTATCTAAGTACCTTTTTCGACTTTAAATTTATAATCAAGAGTTGGCTTAACACCATTGTCAATAATAAATAAATAGCTGGTAAAATCTGTCTCATCCTTTACTTCAAACGTCAAAAATAATAATGCATATGGTGAATTAATTTCTTGATACTTGATTGTGTAGCCATTTTCGTTAGAATCACCATCAATCACTTTGTCAAAATCAAATTTTGAATTATGTTTAATGATATTGTAGCTATTTGGTTTGGGAAATCCGTACAATTCAATAACAATTGAAATATTGCTGTTGATTTGTGATGTAAGTTCTAAAACTTCGTCTTTTGCTTGATGAGTTGTATTTCTAGTAAGTTTCGGAGAACCTAATAATTCAATAAATATAAAAAATATTGTTAATAAATTTCACTAATTGAAAATGTTACCGAAATATACATTTCTTATCAAGATTAACTAATGCGGACATACAACCCGGGCTTTTTTATATTTGAAAGCAGTATTTTACATTTAAAATAATAACATTTTTAGAATGTTTAATATGTATTTAGAATCAATGAATTAAAATATGAAGACAAAAAAATTGATTACTTTGCTTTCGCAAGCTTGAATTTAAATTGATATAAATTGATAAGATTTCATTCATAACAGTGCGATGATAATTTCTTTATATTTTTTTCTTAAATAAAGAAAAATATGAAAATATAACCTCATTAACATCGGCGTAGGCAAGCGGGGCATTTGCCCCCCCTCCCTCATACATTCTAGCAAAATGTCATAAAAATGTCATAAAGATGTTACAATAAAACTGAACTAAATTTTCTGAAAGTTTATTACATTGAAGACAGTTTACATTTATCAAACATAAAAAAAATAATTATATCTGCAATTATAACTGATTACATTACTGATGGTCTAAATATTCCAGTTGTTTAACAATTTATATCACATTTTCAGTAAAAATACGCAAGCTTTTATATTTTTATGTCTGTGACGAAATTTGTGTTGACACCAATTATCTGCTACACAGCCTACAGGTGAAACAAGGGAAATAACTCACTCGCTCTTGATTAGCTCGCCTGTGTCAGTAGAAACCGATTAAGTATGCAAGAATGTCAGTTCAAAGAGTCCAACCTCTTTGTGAGATGGGGAATAATTAGAGGCCAATCGGACAAAACTGGACCAAACCGCCCCTTAGGGTATAAATACAAGCGCACCACTGGATCCCGTTCTCTCTTTTTCCGGCCAACGACCACAGCATTAGAACAACGAAGTGTAGTATTCTCATCAAGATTCAATCTGTGCCCATCCTTGGTCGAGAGAGCCGACAAGTCCATCCAAACCCAGAAATCTGTCTGGTTCCTGGATACCAGACCTGTGCGGAGAGGCAACACGCACTCCTGTCCACAGTCCTGCCCAGGCTGACTTGTCTTCATACCCGATTGGTCACACACCGTACCAGTCGTAGCCGGTTGCCACACATAGCTGTGCCCCGAAGCTCGCACATCACACACGTGAGTGCGAAAGCTAACTTATCACACATCCTGTGAAAGTTAATGCCGTCTTAACCCGAGACGAGATAGCCAACACACCCCCAAGCATCGAGTATCAGGAGCACGACCAAGTGACCTCCTTACTCAACACGCCAGCCAGAGGAACGACCTTGCAGTACCAACTGCGTCCGCCCCATCAACCGAGGGAATACGGCGTAGGGCAAGGCGACCCAGAGTTGACCCCAGTGTTATCAAAGCCAGTGAACCGCATCGGCCAGGAAGGACTTGCAGAACCAACCATCCCGCCCCTTACAGAGGACACGGGTGGGGCAAGAACACCTGCAGCCAACATCAGTACTAAGCACAGCCCGTGGAGCTCGTGAGGCAACCCTACCCGCCCCAGCTACAGAGGGAACCCGGAGTAGACGAGACGACCCACAGCATACAGTGCAACTATAAGTACCCACCATTAACATAAGGTTAATTGCAAGCTTAGCCTAATGATGATTAATGTTATGTAAAGGGGACATTGCCTTGCAGCAATCCCATCATTGTACAAAGTGTATAATAAATTAAATTGTATTAAAATTCAACCTTTTAGTTTGTTGATTATCGTATGCGAGCAGATCACTAAAGTATACCTTGTGAGCGAGATCAAATTAAACATATATACATATATATATGCCCCTAGACAACAAATCACCTAAGATTGAATAAATATCGCCACAAGGCTATAAATGGGGGCTCGTCCGGGATGATTGTAGGATTGTTCTAGTGATCTCTCGCATGCGATATATCTTGACATAACGATCAGTTAAATCATCATTAGCTTGCCATAACTTATGTTAATTGGAATTAATCATACTTAGTCATTTTAAGTAATTAATGAATTGAAATTTGCTAGCATTTGTAGTTAAGCCGTGTTGTCACAGTACCTAGTTAGAGTTCACCTTACCGGAACTGTGTTTGGTAGAACATGGCAGAATTTGTAAGGGCCAAGGCCGAGGTCAAGGCCGAAGCACGCCGAGAGGGCGAGAGTCTCGGACTGGAGGGAGCTGAACTGGTTCCATACATGAACCGAGAAGTCGATTTATTTATAGCGAGAGAGAGAGAAGAGGCGGAACGGGAGATGGCCAAGGAGAAGGCGGAACGGGAGATGGCCAATGAGCAGGCAGACAGGGAACACGCCCTGAGATTGGTCGAGCTAGAGATAGAGAAGGAGAGAGTCCAGGCGGAACGAATGACCACCCCAGGAAGCAACCTTGTCCTGGATTCAAGGACTGGCCAGATTCAGCATTCACTGCTGTTCCCGCTGGACCCATTCGACGAGAAGTTACAGTCGATAGAAGTATACTTGGATAGGTTCGAACAGATCGCCAAGATGTATGAGCTCCCAGAGGACAAATGGAATCTTCGCTTAGCCCATGTACTCAAGGGGAAGGCCTATGAGGTTTATTCGAAACTGGCTGAGGAAGACGACAGGAACTATGCCGCTCTTAGAGCAGCCCTCCTCGTAAAGTATGAGCTAACGGCATCCACGTACAGGAAAAAGTTCATAGCGGCCAGATTGGAAAAATCTGAAACCTACAATCAGCTCCTGGAGAGACTGACTAAATACCTGAATAAATGGCGCACCCTGGGGAAATACCCAGATACCTTCCAGGGCGTCATGGAGATGATACTGGTAGAGCAAATGAAGGAGTGTATGACCCCTGACCTCCGGATATTTGTGGAAGAAAATGGAGCCACCCACCTCGACAGGGTAAAGGAACTGGCTGACCGGTACATGATGGCCCACCGGGAAGGTCGAGAAATTGTTAACAAGAAGCCCGCCAGTTATCCCAGGAACGAAGAAGGGAAGAGGGAAGAGAGAGGAACTGGACCAAGTCCCACGACTAGCTACAAAGGATCGGGGAACGCCCCAAATGGAGCGTTCGCCCAATCAACTTCGTCACCCAGGAGGAACCGCCCTTGGTGCGATGTTCATAGAACATCCTCTCATTCCATCGAAGATTGTCAGAGAAGGAAATCGCAGCCACCTAGCCAAGCCACGCCCAAAGCAAGATCGTACCCGCACACGGTAGGGACGATAATCGCTTATCCGTTCACGGAGGAATATACGAAGTATATTGAACCCTCTTGCGAGCAGGTTTTAGTCAACGGCCAATCAGCCAAGTGTCTATACGACACTGGGTGTTCGTGCGACGCCATAGTTAACAAATCATTGGTCAGTCCCGAGGATATGACCAATGAAACTATGGAAATTAAATGGATTAATGCGAAGGGGCCTTCAAAAGTGTTTCCCGTAGCCCGTATACGGGTGGAGACCAGTTTTGTCAGAGGAGTGATCCGCGCAGCTGTAATGGACACTAGCGATTATGACTTAGTACTTGGAAATAGATACTTTACGCTAGAGGAACTGAGGAAAAGGTATCACGCTAAGCTGGAGGCAGCTGTAGTTGAGACCAGGCCCCCCCCAACCGGAGCTCACCCCTGGAACTGGAAGGTCACCTGGACGGAATCACGGAGAATCACTCCAGCGTCCCACTGGGTCAACCCTTAACTACGGCAAAGGGACTCAAGGACACAAGAGACAACCCCACCTGAACCCAAGGGTTAATAAGTGCCCAAACCCTCAGGGCATGCATCCCAAGAATCTTAGTTATGCGGCTGCAGTTCTGCGTGGGAGGAGTAAACCCGACCCACCAAAACCGGCGACGGTAAAGAATTTAGTAAGCCCCAAACTTGATAAGAGGAATGTTGTAACAGACCGTAGGAACACAGGAATGGATAGCCAGCCCATCATGAGGCGACAGCCAGAGTTAAACACACCCAAGGTTAGAGTTACAACGTCAAAACGTGACGGTAAACTTGAGCCAAGGCATCAACTTGATGAGACCCCAACTCAAGCAAAACTTATCCATAAGGTCACTGTCAACCCAGTTAACGAGAAGGTTGTACAGGAGGAGACTATAAATGTCAAATCGGAAGATAGGATAAAGGTACTAGAAGAAAATTATAAACTGATGGATAATGCTTTCAATCAAGCCCTTATAATTAGGGATGATGAAATAGCTTTGTTAAAGATGCAACTTAAAGAAATACAGCAGGCAAATATTTCCATGAAGAAACTAAGAAATCGAGGGAAAAGGAAAAGGTCAACTGTGATGTCCCAACTGCAAGGGGGAATTACCACTTCCCAGGGTCAATTAAGATTGAGCAAGACCGAGATGGATCACATGAAAGGTGAGGCCACGGAGTCGCAATCTCAACAGGAAGCGAGCATAACTCAAGAGAAGTTATCCCACATACAAGGATTAGTTACATCCTTAAGAAGCGACGGCGAGAGGGGCCGTGGTGACGTAACCACGCCAAATCGGCAAGAGAACGTATCAGTCAGAGGTTCATAAGCACACAACCTCTACCCCGCATTATTTACGTCACATTGAATTGGCGAATCATTGGAGATGAATCAAGAAGAGATAGAAAAGTATGAGGAGGAATTCGCCAACCTCAGAAGGCATGTGTTAGAAAGCCTGCGATATGGCTACCGGGTGATTCAAGTCATCACTCTCATGGCGCAGGATTAAAAGGTACCCACGGTCAACGACAGAGGAGTGTTGATCAAAGATAATTATGGTCCTGACTACCTGAGTCGACATCCTCACGACGCAGAGTCAGAAGAAGAATCTACTTCGGCAACCGAAGTCGCGTAACCAAATAATGCTAGATGCTCTACTTCACCCCGAAATTATGGACGTGTTGAAGCCGATCGGAGCCTCATCGCAGATAATTGTCATCAACTATTAGATGATTCATCAAGATGAATCACCTCAAAAAAGGGCCTATGTGACGAAATTTGTGTTGACACCAATTATCTGCTACACGGCCTACAGGTGAAACAAGGGAAATAACTCACTCGCTCTTGATTAGCTCGCCTGTGTCAGTAGAAACCGATTAAGTATGCAAGAATGTCAGTTCAAAGAGTCCAACCTCTTTGTGAGATGGGGAATAATTAGAGGCCAATCGGGCAAAACTGGACCAAACCGCCCCTCAGGGTATAAATACAAGCGCACCACTGGATCCCGTTCTCTCTTTTTCCGGCCAATGACCACAGCATTAGAACAACGAAGTGTAGTATTCTCATCAGGATTCAATCTTTTCCCATCCTTGGTTGAGAGAGCCGACAAGTCCATCCAAACCCAGAAATCTGTCTGGTTCCTGGATACCGGACCTGTGCAGAGGGGCAACACGCACTCCTGTCCACAGTCCTGCCCAGGCTGACTTGTCGTCATACCCGATTGGTCACACACCGTACCAGTCGTAGCCGGTTGCCACACATAGCTGTGCCCCGAAGCTCGCACATCACACACGTGAGTGCGAAAGCTAACTTAACACACATCCTGTGAAAGTTAATGCCGTCTTAACCCGAGACGAGATAGCCAACACACCCCCAAGCATCGAGTATCAGGAGCACGCCCAAGTGACCTCCTTACTCAACACGCCAGCCAGAGGAACGACCTTGCAGTACCAACTGCGTCCACCCCATCAACCGAGGGAATACGGCGTAGGGCAAGGTGACCCAGAGTTGACCCCAGTGTTATCAAAGCCAGTGAACCGCATCGGCCAGGAAGGACTTGCAGAACCAACCATCCCGCCCCTTACAGAGGACACGGGTGGGGCAAGAACACCTGCAGCCAACATCAGTACTAAGCACAGCCCGTGGAGCTCGTGAGGCACCCCTACCCGCTCCAGCTACAGAGGGAACCCGGAGTAGACGAGACGACCCACAGCATACAGTGCAACTATAAGTACCCACCATTAACATAAGGTTAATTGCAAGCTTAGCCTAATGATGATTAATGTTATGTGAAGTGGACGTTGCCTTGCAGCAATCCCATCATTGTACAAAGTGTATAATAAATTAAATTGTATTAAAATTCAACCTTTTAGTTTGTTGATTATCGTATGCGAGCAGATCACTAAAGTATACCTTGTGAGCGGGATCAAATTAAACATATATACATATATATATGCCCCTAGACAACAAGCCACCTAAGATTGAATAAATATCGCCACAATGTCCATCTAGTTTCACATAATAAAGGAACATTTGGAATTAGTTTTATTTGCTGATTACTTTCTCGGAAAAACACAATAATTCAATTTATTGTTCCTATTGTGTTTCAAACAGCATTCATAGTATTTAAATCGTTCACGACAAGATTTAGTTTCAGTGAACTGCAATGTACAAATGCTGCCATTGGGTATTTATTTCGGTTTATTGCTTGAAATTCTCCTTCTTTACCTGCCATTGTAGAACATCCGTCGTATCTTTCACCAACAAGCTTTGTCATATCTAATCCAAATTCAAATGCATTTGTAATGATGGTGTTGGCTAAACCTTAGCTGCTCTATCGGCAATTGGAATATATCCCAGTAATTCTTCTTTGACCATCATTTTCCCATTTTATTCTTTGACACTTCTATCACCACGTGACATCTGCTCAATGTCTGAAATGTCATTTGTCTCGTCGGCAAGTGTAGAAAATGCAACTGAATCATTTGCTTCACGAACAATGTATTCACGCACGAGAAACCCACACATTTCAATTTTACTGCTTTGCGTATTTCCCTAGATATACTTATCACTACAAGAACCAATTAACAAATAATTACCTAGAACTTCATCTCCAGATCCAACACGAAACTCTAACAGGTCATAAACATTTCCAGAATTTGATTCTTTTCCACGAAGTGCTAAATCATGCATGCCGCAAAAATGGATTGTAGAAACGCTGGGACTTAGTTTGTGCGATTTTCTTGAATTTGTCTTCTAAATGATGAGTCCAACTGCTCATCTTTAGAACCTGCTTTGGCTTCCAATAATGCAACAAAATGTCTTGAATCTTCATGAGAGCCGTTGTGCCATGTGCTTTGCAGGTGGCTACGTGCATCTTCGTTGAAATCTATATATTTTTTACATGGTTTGATGACAAATTCCCACTGAACTCTAAATACATTTTTTGCGGAAACAACACGAACTATTTGCAAAAGGTACTTTTTAACATTTGTGAGTATACAAGCCACGGTGAATATTCTGATTACCATGCATATCTAAAAACTACAAAGTTTTTTCCCTCACTGTCTGCTCTAAAATCATACTTTTTATCTGGGGACCAACATTCATGAATCGGCTGCAATTTCAACACATTTGAAAGGTCATGTGTCCAGACATACCTTCCAATATCCCATTTAGGAAATGAATAAGTGTCAGCTACAATCAAATTAGAAACATTTGCTTCAGTTGTGGCTGGCTGTTGAACTTGTTCTGTTGTCCTCGATGCAAGTGATAAGTAAGATGCTGCAAACGCCCCAAACTCTTCTAATAACGGCATTTCGGAATCCCGCGATTGCTTTACTTTTTGTATTTGTTTTTTTTAGACGGTAAAAAAAATGTATGATACCCATCTTTGGTAATCCTGAAGTTTCTACACGTATGTTATTTCACAGCAAAATTCAATTTTCTCGTGTGAACTTATGTTTTTAATTTATTAAATGCATTAATATATGTTACATTTTAGCTATTACAGCGCTAATTTGTAAATCGTATTATTTTCTAAACCTTTTTTCGGCCCTTATGTTATACCTAACTTGAATTTAATTGAAATTGGAACTTGATGACATTATCAGTTACATTTTTTAAAAAACGTGTTTTTTGCCCCCCCCCCGGAAAAATTCCTAGTGACGCCCATGTCTCATTAGGTTATAGAAATGTGTTGTTTCCCTTTCATTTTTGAGTGAAACATTTTGTTATGCACATTTAATTCTAAAACTTATATTTTTAAACATGTTGTGTAACTTAATGTGAAGGTTTTATATAATAAAAAATTAAAACATCAATACTCACATGGCATGAAGACCTGAACACTTTTGTTTAATGTTCTATCTTTTTCTATGGCATAGCATGTAAAGATGTTAAAACTTTCACAATTCATAGTATACTCTATTTGTAAAGATACATATATGGAGCTGTTAATTATTTGGATGAGTTCAATGTGTCCATTGAGTATTTTTAATTCCAATGTCTCAAAATTTTCTACTTTACAGCAAATTGTCAGTATTTGGTTCTGTTCTATAATCATGGAATCTGCTGAATTACCATTAACAATGAATTCTTTTATCATACTTTCATCTGAAATATTGATGTTTATTTTATTATGATCATCGTATAATTGTTTTAAAATGAAAAAAATATGGTTATTTTAATATATAATGTTTTTAAAAAAAATTATGCAAAGTCCTAGAATCGAGTAAATATAATTTCGAAGCAGTCTTTACTATTTTTTAAATACAATTTATCATTAGCTACAAACAAGAAAATAAGAAGTGTATCCCTAAAGTGTATTATTTTGCGTTTGTGTGTTTTTTGAAGGTTTCAAAGTATTTTTTTTTAAAACGAAACTTAAACTTTAAACAAATTATAACGAGAAATAAATTGACTAAAATTGCTGCAAGTAATTTCTTTAAAGAAAAAATTTTAAAAAAGAAGTAGCACAAGTGTATTCTTAAATTCTTAAATGCCTAGCACAAAAAAACATAACTAAACATTTAAGCTCCTTGACTAAATTAACCAAATTCTTAAAATTACTAAATGAAATATGATATATAGCACTATAACAAAGATATTAATTTTTAACTTAAATATTTTTGTTTTGTTTTTTCTTTTAAATCAAGACAAGGAAATATCAATTTATGTAAAACTCATTAATCCTGTAATTTTAACAAAGCAAACTTAATCCTTATACTGATGGATAATATTATAAATAAATATTAATACCTTTTTAAATTTAATTATGATTTCTTTATAAAAACTAGCTTTTTTGCCATATCTAGATATTATCTTTATATTTTCTTACAAACTATTTTTGGTTTGTAATATATTCGCTCGCTTGTCCAATTCATTATGTTATGTCCCTGGCAGTAAAACGTTGTGTCTAAGAGATGATAGATAAGTTTGATAAAGGATTAATGATATAAAAAATGTATGATTAAATTTGTTCAAAGTTATAGATACATTATTATGGAAAAGTTTATAAAAGTATTCATTTTTAGGAAATGTGATACTTTTTAAAATTATTTTCATTTTATCTGTTCAGTTTCTGATTGCACTTAAATAATGCTAAAACTTAACGCTTAAAATATACATACATTTTTAAGTCATACGTAATTTAAAAAATAAAATTAAAATGCTAATCTTTAATGAAAATTAATACAACCTAAAAGGAGGCTATTTTAAAATAAAGGGAAAAAATACTATAAAATTTACATTAAATTTGTAGCCTACCATAAAACGTGAGATTCCAAGTAAAGTAAAGCACGTTGGGTGGATTACTAGAGATAATTTCATTAGATGAATCATACCAATAAGTTAATACATCTATTTCATTTTCATCATCAGGTTGACATATACATTTCCCAAATTGCAAATCTCTTATTGTATCGTCACAGTCACTTAGATAAACATGTGGCTTTGCTTTCAAAGAGAAAAATAAAGAATTAGAAAGTTATTTAATTACATATTCTATTTTTCAAAATAATATATGTTAAATGGGAATAGATAATCATTGTGTCAACATCTTTTAAACCTTGGAACACAAATTCAAATTTCCTTTCAAATTTACATTGTTTTATTTTTTTTAAATTCGTAATCTAATATATACGTATTAATTTTTTATTTTTAAAAAATAGAAAAACAATAAAAACATGATTTTTAAAAGGCATTTTGATTATTCTTTTTTTTAAAGATAAATAATCATATATATCTTTTATTTAAAAAAAAGTATTTTAATTGACAAAACATAAATTAATATGTTATACATTCTAGGCTGTAATTGTATGTTTAAATCATACAAAAACACAAAACAAAACAGCACCGAAATGATGTGATTAGACAGTGATATGTCAAAAAGGGAAAAGAGGCAAAATGCTTTAGCTGTTACTTTCGTAGGGGCGACGAATTCCTTTTCGTTTATAGGTTTCTATAAGTAGTATGAGGCTGTGGCATGAATCAACCGCTATCTTTCATTATTTTTTAGGAATTTTCAGCCAATCCAGTATTAGAAGCGAATTTTTTATTCTACCTTAGCTTTAAAAAAAAAGAGTCAATTGAATTTAAACAGATTCAGGGACATACAGATATAATTTAATGAACCAAATACATATATGAAAATTTAGATAGCCATACGTGCAGCTAGACTGGATTATTGTCCAAAATATTAACATTAAAACGAAATAGAAATGAGACAGTAAAGATAAGCTATTTGAAAAATGTTTAGTATTAAATAGCGTATTCTCCTTCTACGTTATTATTTTGAATTTAATCTATTTGTATTTCTTTTGTAGCAAAAACACAAAGAAAGAACAAAAAGTGCTAGTCAAAAAGATTAAAAAACTGTCCAACAACAAATAAAAAAATATCAATTAATGGATCATGAAACGAGCCTTTTGCAGGAAGTAGCCAGAAACAGGAGATAAAAGAGAAACCATATCCGCGGCGTCGTAGCGTAGGTATGTGCCACCCGGGGCTAAACCCAAATTTGCAGCCCCCCCCCCGGAAAAATATGTTAATGGTATAAAGTAATGATAGTCTTTATTTGAAAGTAATAATAAGGAAACAATACATCTTTATGTTAGAAACAATTTTTTTAAAGATTCATTTCTTGAATAAAATTGAAGTTTTCTGTATTTCCTCATAGCACAATCTTTCATGTATCAATGTTTTCAGCCATGACATGCCAAAATAGCTATAAATTAGATAATCTTGGTATATTCGTTATTGATTGTAATTCATTTTTTATTAACTTAATTTTAGTGAAGCTTTGTTAACACCTTGCATTATTTAAGACATTTTAAAGCAATGTTCGAATTAATGATCTTATTTGGGGAAGGGTAACTTCTAGCCTGAATGTCTTAATAAATCTGAATAAAGTACGGTATCTGGTCTTGAATTAAGTAATTCTTATTTCGTTACATGTGGGGTTAAAATATTCTTTGCTTGACAATGACATTTGAGATATTTTGAATTCTCTAATTTGAAGGCAACATTTCAAAGTCTAGTATATTAGCTGTTGTACGAAGCTCATATCTGTGTTCTAAATTCGATATAACGTCCAAAAACTCACACGAATTTCTACAGTAATCTCATGTTATGAAGAATACGCATTTTTAACATTATACGTTTGTAAATAATTTCTAGCACCTTTGACATGAGTTAGAAAATAAAAATATTTTATTGGGAATAGCAAAGTTTTTGCGCCTGTTCGTGTATTGAGCTTTTTGCCTGCATCTATCAGTTATTCTTGTATAATTTTAAAAATAACCTCAAAATGGCTCCATGGTATATTCACTTTTTTATCCTGAAACATGTTTAATGCCTTGCTTGTAGACGCAAATGGTGTATGGACATGCAAAAGAATGCGTAACATGCATAACAACGTTCTAGTGTACTAAAATAGTTAGAGAGTTTGTTTCAGTTGGACGATTATTATGTAAACAAATTATGTTTAATGAACTTTTTGAGCGATATTTTAAATTTATTGTGTCTTTCTTGAACTCCTGTATATTTTCCAGCCATGAAGAAGTATTAACACACTAGTGTATCACCCGTCAAAAATGACGGAAGTTTTCAAAATAAATACACATCAAATTTAAAAATAACGTAATACAGAACTTTCATGTATTTTATTTATTTTTATTTCATTTATTTATTATCATATAGAACAATTTTATGCGGAACGTTCGATAAGTGTTATTTTTTGTGCAGTAATTTGGTGCGCTGCTTTCTAAAATTAGTAGCACTATAAAACAAAATCGATCGCAGCGCCACCTAACAGCATTACATCCATACAGACAACGGGAATTATGTATATTGATTTTGGGCCTCTCTTGTCCAATATTTTAAGATCATCATTTTTTTAAACTAATTTCAGACATGACAAAAGTAGATTCAATTTTGCTTTAATGAAATCTTTGAAATATTCATAACGTTTTCTTTTTCATGTTCAAACTTTACATATCACACAACTGGACTTGTTTGATCCTTAAGTGAAATATATGAAGAGCTATCGAATACAACGGAACAATATTTGATCTCTTGTTCCTTAAGAAAGATAATTTTTCGCGAACTGTATCTCATAAAATTGCAATGAGCTCAGTTTGAATTTGAGAAGACTGCTTTTTTACCCTTTTTCAAACGATTTTCTTGGAGTGCTTGGTCGTACTTTACTAGCATCTTTTCCAGAATTTTCCTTTACTTGCAACAGTATTGTCCTCTTTGTGACAGCAAAAACCCACATTCAATGTTACCCGCATTTAATAATGTCAAACATTCTAATAAGAACCTCTTGCCACTTTGTATTGTTTTCTTTTACAAAAACTTGTTATTGTTCTTTATTAACAGTTTATTCTTTTTTATACGATTTCTGATTCTTTCAAATGGCAAAAAAAAACAACACAAAAACTGTAATGTTTAGCACTGGTTCATGAATTGCTACTTTTTGTATATGTGTGCCACGTTTTAATTCCATTAGATAAACAATGTAATTCATTATTTTTATTTATTCCACAAAATAAAGAAATTAATATTTAAATAATGATGCTTTAAAATAATAAACCTTATAAGTACGCCAACAATTTGGTTCCAGTAGTTTACCTACGTTAAAATCCATTATATGTACCACCATATAAATTTCATGTTCGTACACTACTTGAGCCCCTATTGCATCTCAGTAGCATTAGTATCAGAAGTCTTTAGATTAATAGATTAAAAGGAGAATAGGAGTTTGAACATTTGGCACACGTATTTTAATATATTTTCTTCATTTTTAAAAAAAAATATCTCGACTTTTCCTTTCTTTTAATAAACTTTATTATATCGTTATTTATTTTTAGAAGCTAATTAACAAAGAGAAATCCCCCCCCCACCAACAATATGCCGCTCGGTGAATTCAATTGGCTCATGTTTCAAATTGATAGAGTACGGTAAGATTATCGGTTACAACAGAAGCGGCTGCCAAATTTTAAGAATCAATTAAGTCAATACCACATCAGACTCTGGTTTTTCAGAACAGTAGCATTAGTATCAGAAAAATTTATGAAGTTTTGGCAGTTGAAATGTTCACAAGCTTTATGATAGTTCCTTTATTTCTTTAAAACATTTCTTATTTGGCTTTTCTTTTATTTCGATTAAGAGCTGCAATACTTATAAAATGTTCATTGTTAGAAACTATATAAAAACTTCTAGTAAATTGCCGCCCCTGGCAAAGTGCCACCCGGGGCATTTGCCCCCCACCCACCCCCCGCTACGCCACTGAATCAACTATTAAAAAATAACAAATTTACTTTGTTTTAAACGAATGTTTGATTTTATTTAAATCCTTGAAAATAGAATTAACCTTTTCGCGGAAGAAAAATAACAACAAATCAGTTGTATGTCACCTCAAATTCGAATTGAGCTTATTGCACTTTTTGGACAATTGTTCGACAAAAGTAATCTTTCAAGTACAAAAAAAACCAAAGAATCGTATGGCTTTGTATTTGATACCTTTTTATATATTTCAAACAAGGATAACACAATTTGAGTTAAGTGATATGTAATGATTTAAAATCATAAAATATATGTTGTAGATTCTTTCAAAGATACAATTTATACCCAAAAAAAATCTGCTTTTGACATTTCTGAACTTGATTTTAAATAAGCTTCAAGCTGACTGCTTTTAAAAAAGCTTGAATTCGCAGGCAAAAAGTGTTTTATACTGCTTCATTAATTGTAGAAAATACAGCAGTTTAAGAAAGACTGAGAAATATAAATCTTTATGTCAAATTAGTATTTACTCAAACTGTTCACGAAATATGATTTATTTTTTTAATCATTTATATTCACTCGTGGTGTCTGGTTGCTTGATTGCTTGTCGCCAAAACTTTGGATCGATTTAACCCACTTCCTTGTAAGCTAGCGAGCTGAATTTTTGCAGGCAGTTTCGTGCCAATGATAAAAACAATGTATCAAAATTTCAGATTGATTGCATGTACTGTAATTAAATTATTGATTTTTTTATTTTATTTTATTTATTCCCATGTATCATGTTATTTTTTGAGATAGATTGTAAGGGTGCGCATTATATTGAACAACCTTTTTGTCGCGCAATAAGGTGCGTATTTTATTGACAACACTTTTTATAAACATATTCCTGATCGGTGCGCCTTATATTAAACACGTTTTACGAGACATAACTACAATTTTGTATTTTTGGATGGTCTTGCGCTGCGTATTATTATGAACACTAGTTTGTGCTGCGGCGCCGTGGCGCCTGCGGCGCCCCCTTTTTTTAAGGGCGCCTACGGCGCCCACCTTTTTCAAAAGCCCAACTAACTTGTCCTTGTATGATAAATACGTAATATTAAACACATAGCTCGTATTGTTAAATCACCTATAACAATGAAAATAATTTAATGACATGAGTAAATAAAATAGTAACAATCTTCAAATCCTCTTTTTACATCGTTCCCTTTTCCAAATTTAAAATATGAGCTAAATCAATGATGTCATATGATATCTTTTTACAGCGAGAAATTTTAGAAAGCAGCGCACCAAATTACTGCACCAAAAATAACTCTTATCGAACGTCCGCATAAAATTGTTCAATTATTAATAATAATGTCGAGGGTGTTTAAAGTTAATCTGGAAACCAAAATGATTATCCAATTTTAAAAAAAAAGCAGAGTGATGTCCCTTAGCGTTAGGCTACATAATTGAGCGTAAATATATATATATAATTCTTTTAGTTACGTCTCGTACATAAAGGATTTATAGTGTAAAACTTGTTTTTTTTAAGGTTTTTTTTTACACGCTGCTTCAACTGAAACAAACTCTTAAACTTTTGTTAGTACACTAAAATGTTGTTTTCTTTACCATGACCACTCACGTTGGAAAACTAATGGCTTCTACAGTCAAGACATTATTAAACAGCGTACATGATTCAAATAGTGAATTTACTATATAGATTTTTAAATAATACTTTAAATCGTAGAGAAAAAAAGACAGAACAGACGAAAGGCATGAACTGATGAAGTCAATGATGCTCGAAATGATTTACAAACATATGACGCAAAAAAAAATCGCTTCTAAGTGGCAGCTCTCATTGATCGTAATAGTATTGGTACAAGATGATTTAGGGTTTACTAAAATTGTATGTGAGACTTTTGCATTGTAATTGAACCTTCATGTCAAAGAACGAGATATTTAATTTTCGGCGATGGAGCTGTGTTATAGAAACAACAATTAAAAATAAAGTTGTATTCTTCATTAGATAAGCTTACTGTATAAAATACAATCCAACTTTCAGTACTAGTCTTATCTATACAGATGCTCCTTCTATGCAGAAGATAGTTGCGTCCACAGACCATGACAGATGATCTGTTTGGCAAGTGATGCAGCGCTCGCAGGCAACGGATTTGTGGGTTCCACGCATTACCCAGCCGCCTAACACTACAAGGTACCCATTCGGAGCGGGGTGACTCAGGGACGCCCTAGGCCCCGGGAACAAACCCTTGCCTTCACACGGATTCGAACCCGTGACAATCGGTACAAAAGTCCAGTGCGCTTCTAAACTACCACCGCGTCACTTCTAACATTTAACACAATGATCCAGTTTATGAAGTGATCAGGTACAAGGTAAAGCACAATGAAAAATGATAATAATTCTGATTTAATTTTTTTTTAAATTATTTTTTTTAAGCAAGAGATCAAGGTTATTATAATATTTCCACAATGTGTAAAATCCATTTTGGTTTTAAGTGCCGTTAAAAAAGAATGTACTTTAAAAAAATAAAAGGCTTCATGCGCTAAGCTTACCGGCCCATGGACAAAATTTTAATTTTTGTTTGCCACATTTACTTTAGAGACTGATTAAAACATACCTATAAATTGTGAGTCGTTCAATGTAAGTCCATATTGAACATCTGAATAGTGGTTGGTGACATTGGGGTATATATTTACAAACCAAGAATACATGCCTGGTACTGGCAGAGATAAAATAACTGAACACTTTGTAGTAAAATATGTTGGGAATCCATCACTTTCCTCATTTCTTTCATACATAGTTGTATTTAGTGTACTCTATTTTAAAAGATAGAAAATATATGAATGTATAATATTTTGAGGCCATTTTTAAACAACAAATGTCATCAGTGTGTCGTGTGCTAAAGAACTAGTCTGTTATCTCCTATTTTGATTAGTAATTATTTAATCACATCCAGGATAGACTGTATTATTTTGCTTTGTTTTCTTATTTAATATACGGAATATGCTGCATTGTTGCGATTTTTTTTCAAAATGTTATCTCAAATTTAACACTGTAATTTTTTTCAAAATATGCTTTCTTTAAAAGTTATAGAATGAATTTATATGCTAATTATAACCAGGTGACATATAGGAAAAGCCCACCAGATATGGGGGTTTACATGTGAAAAAATGTCCAGGGTTGATGAAAACCATTCCTAATACCTTTAAGAAAGAGGAGGAAAGATCAGAGGTTTGACACACGTCTCGAAAAATGTCTGCTACCCAGAGTCCTTTAAAGGGCATCCCTATAGATCACATGTGTCACACTCAAAGCCCGTAGGCCAGACCAGGCCGCTGACTTTACAGTCGGGCTCGCGAGGTCTTTATCATAGTACATTTATGTATTAGCAGAGAGAGAATTGTAGATAAATGTACTGTAATTTAGATTTCTTTGAGATCTATGTTGCAAAATAAAAATCTCCAATTGAATGCTGTGAAAAATGTAGACTAAAAAAGACCATTAATGCTACATTTTGATAGAGTGAAATTCAAGTTGAGAATTGATGCTTGTCTCTGCGACATTTTATGTTCATTTTAAAGGTAAGCATAAGAAATGAAGAAACGTCCATATAAAGCGTCATGTTCAAATCTAAAGCGAACATGATATCAAAAATAAATTTAAGTGCAAACTATTTTTTTTAATAATAATAATTTTTTTTTAAATTAATTAAAATATTTTAGCTAACATTTAAAATATTGAAGATAAAATTACTTTGCTTACTGGCTAGCTAAATAGCACTCTTCACGCAAATGAAGTATTTAAAGAAAAGCATATGCAAAATATATAATAAACTATACAATACAAGCGCTACAAAATGGGATGTTTTATTTACAAATTTATCTGCACACTCTCTATTTTAGATGGCAAGTCGTGTCCATGCATAATGTGTGTTTAGGTTCAAAATACGTTTGAAGGGGAGAAATTCGTTTTGTAGATCACAAGCTAGTCAATTTTTTCAAAATAATGTTGCCCTTGTTTTTCTTCACGCAAAATTACAATTTAGTCACATGTGTACGGATAAACATAAAATAAAAATTGTATTTAGCAATATTTTTTTCAAAATCATTTCACTTTATTGTTTGTATTTATGAATATATTTCTTTAAGACAAAAAGAAAATATTTACTTCGTTATAAAATGCAATAATTAGACATCTTCCAGTTGGAAATATGCGATTGCTTGAAAACGTGATATTGATACCATCCTGAGATACGGTTTTATTTGCCACTATGTGATCTGTTCTATCTGTAGTAGAAACAAAAAAACAATATAAATTAAATTTTATTCATAATTAAGATATATGTGTCTATGAAAATATAGGTAGAAATTTTAACATAAAGTTTTAGTGACCTAAATTTAAATATATATATATACATATGTTTAATGTTATATCGAAATATAAATTAATTCTGAAGCAATTAAAAACACTCATTTTAACTTTTTAACAATTAAAAACAATGTGTTCTTAGGTGTATTTAAATAGAACTGGTTTTTTTAATCTGCTTACTCCAGTTCATATTGTTTCTAATATAATTTAAGTTACAATATTTTCAATCTGAAATATACATTAAATATATAATTATTATTTAAACAATATTCCAACGCAGGCTTCTTCTTATCTGTTTCATAATTCATAAGTATTTTTAATTGAATAAATTTAATTTTTTTTTAAATGAGTATTTTTTCAGCATGGAACGGATTATCGTATTTAACATTGATTTGTATGGGGAATTATTTTTTTCGTATAACGAGTGTTTCGCTTAACGAGTAAGACTCTGGAACGAATAAATCTCGTTATGAGATGTTTGAATGTACCTACATTATATGGTCTATTACTTCAAATTTGGATGAGAATGTGTAATCAATAACTAGCTGACCCGCGACGTAGCATACGCCGCTAATGATTTAGTGACGGGTGAAGACTTCCTGAAAGACACAGTTGGCCAAATGGGGTGGGTTTGGGCAAACGACTGTGAGTGAATGAAAAGAAGGAACTCTGGAGAGAGCAACATACAATTTTCCATGACTGAAAACAGGTTTTGGAAGATACAGGCATATCTTTTTGAACGTTTGGCTCTGTGCTTTATTTATTGTCATGGCAAAGGCTAATCTCACAGGGAATTGTCTGCGCGTAAAGGTAAAAGGCAAATTTGAATCTGATGGAGTCAGGGATATCCGGGGAATAAGGTCTGTTTGTGAGGTAGCAGCTGCGATAGTTTTACACTCCAGTACGTTGAGGTGAATGCTGGTAACAGTCAGTCTAGTGCCATTACAGAGGCCTCTTGCTGGCATGAGGTTTCTAAGAAGCATGACCACTGAACCAATTTTAATTTTCAGTTTATGCGGAGGCATGCCAGTAGGGGTAAGACTGTTCAGAAATTCTTCGGGGAATGAAAGTTGATCTGCGGGATCATCTGTGACGATGGAGTCAACGCTGGTGAAAGTTACTTCGTCGGTTGGGATACGTTTCAACACTTGTTCATTCAGGTGCAGGGAGTCTTCGTTCGTGACACTTAATATCGCTCGCGTACTGAGTTGTTCCGAAGTGACAGTTGAGAAGTCGAGGTCGCCATATAGTTGTTGAACGGGATCAGAATAAACAGGAAAACAATGTGAAGGTAATGTTACAAGAGTTCCATTTGTCCCGTCTCCAACATCGAGAAGCCATTTTGCGAAATGTTGTTCATCAGGAAAAGCTCTCATATTTTTCTTCAGTGTAAGTACACGCATGTTACGCAAAAAAGATTGCTTGTTAATGCAACTGGCGACAGTGAGTGTCCGGGAGCCACGCATAATAACGGGGAGTATTTGTCGGAAATCTCCACCCAATAGTATTGTTTTCCCTCCAAATGGGTGCGTCTCACCTGTGAGATCACGTAACAACCTGTCAACTGCCTGGAATGCGTATGCATGTGTCATTGGCGCCTCGTCCCATATAATCAATTTGGATTGCAGAATATGTAGCGCGTGTTGCGAGTTAGGTTTGATATTGCATGTTGAAGTAGTAGTGAGCTTCAACGGTATTTTAAACACCGAATGTGTTCATCAGTAACAGGAGAGTGGGAAGGTGAAGTCAGATCAGTGTGGAGATCACATGGGTGTTTAATGTTGGTGCACTTGCCGACGTTGTCAACAGATGGCACCAGAAGGTCATCACGTGTGTTTGTGACAGGCAAGAGAACTTCATAATGGCCATGATCCAAAGGACCGCTAAATAGCAGGGATATGGAGAGACGTTGACCCGGATTGTAAACTCGAGGAGGGTCATGCGGACGTTCTCGGAAGTGAATAATGATAGTAGCGGGATGTATTTGAGACATCGCCAAAATTTCAGCCTCGCCACCATAAACGCCGGAAGTATTCATGTACGCAGCGTATTGTCGAGCTGAGTGTATGACTGTGCTTCCGTGAGTAAGAACAACGGACAGGGCGTCGCCATAGTTATCCCAATTTTCGCAAATAAAGCTTACAGCCATCTTGCGAAGTTCGAGAGCAACAGTTTCGTCGATGACATTTTTTCAGAAATATGCGACATATAGAAATAAACAGTTACCTGATGCAGGAATTTCGACTACACTGAAAGACCCGTTGACTCCACGAAATATATGTGATGCGGTAGCCATGGTTAGGAAACTAATGGCAATACGAAGAGGCAAAATCAAAACAAAGCTTCTGGGACAAATGAAGAGAACAATGGAAAGGCAACGTGGCTCAGACGACTGTAGAAGATAACAAAGCGACTGAGGACACAACTTGAGCTTGAGCGACTGAGGTACACACTCCTAAGGGTACACACTATTATGCATGCCTGGAGAGGTGGTGTTTATGTTAGCTAAGAAAGGGGGGGGGGAAGAACGGGCAAGAAAAAAGGGGAGGGGGAGAACGGACACAAACAGTAGCACGAACAAATGGGAACAACGCGAGTGAACGTTGGGGGACCACCGAAGAATTTTTGATAAGTATTTCGGACATCGCCACAATATATAAACAAATATTACAGCCATGAAGCCAAGTTGGAGAGCAACAACTTCGTCCATGCACCAAATATGCGACCAATAGAAACAGACCGGTACCTGGTGAAGGAATTGATATAACATTGAACTAAGCTTTTTCCGTGACATGCGAAGCTGTGTTTATGTTTGCTAGGAAATGGGGGGAAAGAACAGGCGTTAGCATTTTTAAAAATAAAAAAAACATATGTTGCCGCTTGGGCTTGAACCTAAGACCTTCAGCATGTCAGGCGGATGTAACAACCAATACACTAGGAAATACATACACACTGAGCAGGAACATCAAAAGTGAATGTAAAAAACATTGCTGCTCTCAAGACATGCCCCACTCCACCACTACCTTTGCTTGCCAAACTTTAACTGTGTTTAGTTGACCCGAGCGAGGGTCATTCGTCATGCTCGGTTGCACATATTTTTGCAGCTTACTTGCTTGGCATGGTCCCATGAAGAGAATTATATATATAGATTCTGTACCTATGAATTATTTAGGGCGTTGATTAAACTTCTCGTCTTTTTTGCCTCGTTTTCAAAAAAAAATTATAACAAAGAAATAATATTTTCAGTGCATACATTGACCAAAAAAATAGGTTTTCATGCAATAAATAATTAACACTATAAATAAAAGCTTTCAAAATAGTATTTTATTTAAAAATGCAAGTACTCGATCATTCATTTCTTTTCTTAATAATAATTGTTTGTTCGTCCGTCGATACGACGAGGACCACTCTAGTCATCCGAGGGTTTTCTGTGCGTGCGCAGATGGCTGATTAGGCCGATCCTTGCACGGCATGTTCGGGAACAGAAGGGACAGGGGACGAGTGCGACATCTCCTGGAGGGTTGACAGCATGGGCCTTTCGGACTTGCCTCTTCTTTTCTGCGGCGGTAATCCGGTTTGCCTCGCATGACCTGGCACCTTCGTGGATGGAAGAGCGCCAGGTGGATCGGTCCATTGCAGCTCGTTCCCACGTGTCTGGATTGATGGCAAACGCTTTCATTGAGGCTTTCAGTGTGTCTTTGAAGCGTTTCTTTTGCCCACCGTGGGACCGCTGGCCATACTGGAGCTCACCATAGAAGATTCTCTTTGGCAGTCTCTCGTCTGGCATTCGGACAACGTGCCCTGCCCAGCGAAGCTGGGACTGCATCAGGAGGGTGAAGATGCTGGGGAGACCTGCCCTGGTCAGTACCACTGTGTCTGGAATTTTGTTCTGCCACTTTATGCCGAGAATCTTCCTGAGGCTTGTTATATGAAAGTGGTTCAGCTTTCTTGCATGGCGCTGATAAACAGTCCAAGTTTCACAAGCATATAGCAGTGTGGGGAGCACCACTGCCCTGTACACTTTCAGCTTGGTCTGGATGGTAATGCCTCTTCTGTTCCAGACATTAGTGTACAACCTGCCGAAAGTGGAGCTGGCTCTGGCAATTCTGACGTTCACTTCGTCATCGATGGTGACATTTTGAGACAGTGTGCTGCCTAGGTATGTGAACCGGTGCACTGTGTTGAGTCTCTGGCCGTTGACAGTGATGTTGGGCTCTACGTAGGGCCTTCCAGGCGCGGGCTGATGGAGGACTTCAGTCTTCTTAGTGTTGATTGTCAGACCAAAGTTTGTGCAGGCACTGGAGAACAGGTTTACACTGCGTTGCATGTCGGCTTCTGAGACAGCGTTGAGGGCACAGTCATCAGCGAACAGCAGGTCTCTGATGATGTCTGTCATAACCTTGGTTTTTGCCTGGAGCCTCCGAAGGTTGAACAGCTTGCCATCTGTGCGGTATTTCAGGTTGACACCAACATCCTCGTCTCTGAAGGCCTCTGTCAGCATGGCGGAAAACATGAGGCTAAACAGTGTTGGTGCCAGGACGCAGCCCTGCTTGACCCCGTTTGTGACTGGGAAAGGATCAGAAAACTCCCCGCTGTCCTGGACTCTGGCCTGCATGCCTTCATGGAATTGTTGCACCAAGACGATGAATTTCCTTGGGCAACCGTACTTGGCCATGATCTTCCACAGACCCTCTCTGCCAACAGTGTCAAAGGCCTTGGTCAGGTCGACATAGGTGGAGAACAGGTCAGAGTTCTGCTCCTGACATTTCTCCAGCAGCTGCCTGGCAGCGAACACCATGTCGATGGTTCCTCGCTCTTTTCGGAATCCACACTGACTTTCAGGCAGGAGTCCTTGGTCAAGGTGCACTGTGAGGCGGTTGAGCAGGATTCTGGCAAGGATCTTTCCTGCAATAGAAAGCAGGGATATGCCTCTGTGGTTGTCACAAGCCTGTCTACTTCCTTTTCGCTTATATAGATGTATGATGGTGGCATCTTTGAAGTCCTGCGGGATCGTCTCTTGCTGCCATATTAAGAGAAACAGCTCGTGGAGCCTTTCAGTCAGGGCTGTTCCCCCCTCCTTGTAGACCTCAGCTGGTATGGCGTCAGAGCCAGGTGCTTTGCCACTGGAGATAAGATAGATTGCTTTCTGGGTCTCGAGCAAGGTTGGGGGGTCATCCAGTGCTTTGTTTGTGGGCACTTGGGGTAGACGATTGATTGCTTCGTCGTTGATTGTCGAAGGGCGATTTAGGACGTCATCGAAATGTTCGACCCATCTCTCCAAGATCTTCTCTTTGTCTGTGATTAGAGTGTTACCGTCTGCGCTGAGGAGGGGGCTTGATCCTGAGGGCGTGGGGCCATATACTTCTTTCAAGGCGTCGTAGAAGTTTTTATAGTCACGCCTGTCTGCATAGCCTTGGATCTCGTCAGCTTTGTTGCCGAGCCAATCGTCCTGCATCTGACGGAGCTTCTGCTGAACAGTCTTGCGTATGTTGTTGAGTGCATCTCTCCTTGCCGTGGACTTGGGGTTATTGAGGTAAGCTTGGTGAAGGTGGTGTTTCTCATCCAATAACTGCTTGATGTCTTCGGAGTTCTCATCGAACCAGTCCTTATGTTTCCTGGTCTGGGGCCCCAGGGTCTCTGTAGCTGTGGTGTAAATCAGCTCTCTGAGTGATGCCCAGTCTGCCTCCACGCTCTGGTTTCCCGGAGAGGTGGATTTCAAGCACTTTTCCAGAGCATCTACAAAGGACTGTTTGCAGCTGTCGGTATTCAGTTTGGCAACATTAAGCCGTTTCGGGGCCTTCTTCCCTTGCGGGCGTCGTTTAGGCTGAATCCGGATGTTGAGCTTGGTGATGATGAGGCGGTGGTCTGTCCAGCATTCAGCGCCGCACATGGATTTGGTCACTCGTACATCCTGCCTGTCCCTCTTCCTCACGATGACGTAGTCAATAAGATGCCAGTGCTTCGATCGGGGGTGCATCCATGACGTCCGGTTACGAGTGGGGAGGCGGAAGATCGTGTTGGTGATCAGCAGTTCAAGTTCAGCGCAGGTCTGGAGTAAAAGAAGACCGTTGCTGTTGCATTGACCCACTCCATGGTGTCCAAGGACTCCTTCCCAGGCAACGTTGTCCTTGCCAACTCTTGCGTTGAAGTCACCTAGCAAGATGAGTTTGTCCGCCTTTGGAACGTCGGCAATGACAGTGTGAAGTTCTTCGTAAAACTTTGCCTTTACGTCATCTGGATTAGTCATGGTTGGAGCGTAGGCACTGATGATGGTGAGGTGCTTCTTTCCAGCCAGTGGGAGTTTCATGGTCATGAGCCTGTCGTTCACTCCCTTGGGAAGTCCAGCCAGCTTTCCGACAAGAGTTGTCTTAACTGCAAACCCAACGCCTGCCTCACGTCGCTCCTCGCTGGGTCTGCCACTCCAGTAAAATATGTAACCAGATCCTCTTTCACAGAGCTCTCCTTCTCCCGCGAGCCTGGTCTCGCTCAGGGCTGTGATGTCGATGCCATATCTAGCAAGTTCTTTACCAATCAGGGCTGTTCTCCTCTGAGGTCTGTCTGCATCGTCTCTGTCCAGGAGTGTGCACACATTCCATGCGCCTAATATGAGAGGAAATATCCTCATTTCCTTATTTTTGTTTTGACCGCTGGTATGGGATGGATGACAAAAGTGACTTGCGCGGTGACTTGGATTTAAGTGAGAAGGAGTTGCGCAGTTCGTCGATCTCACTCTCTCGCCCGAGGCCATCTTATCCAGCGGCAGGACTAATTAAATTAATAATTAAATCTGCAGGCACAAGCATTACAGAATTTGACTTACATACATTATAATGGTACAGAACTGACAAGGCGGAAGACCCCGATGCTATGAGGTTTATTTTAGAACATCTTCGATGTAAACCCTTCTTAGGTTTTTGTTAACAAATATCTGTAAAACATTGTTTTTATTGATATTGAAAGCGTAGTGATGCACAAATGATAGCTCGGTACTTATTTGTTGCACCATTGGATATATCATGTAATTGTGCAAATGTCGGAGTGCACTGAACCTTCACTCACACTCGAGGGAAGTCACACGAATCAAACATGCGATTTTTAGTAAGCGATAAATATTTGGATACATCGATTTATTGCAATGTTTTATAGCTTACGTGCAATTTTTTGGTTGCTTTGACTCTTCCCACTGGCTGAACCTCAATTTCCAACCGGTAAACTCTTCAGGTAACACTTCTGGTGAAGGCAGATCTTGTTCATATAAATCCACATCGCCTTTCAGATTTTCATACATACAATATCTAACAGCACTTGGCACAAGAGATAACAGTTGTGAGGATGTCCTGGTTAAGCCAGAGACCTGCATATCTAGTTCAGCAATGATTTGCTCCAGAAATGAATTAAGTTCCGTAGGTAATGTTGCATTGGCGTTTCTACTCACACATTGCTTCAGTAGATTTGCTGCTTAGCAATTCTGGGCATTGAAGCTTCAGTTCCTACAGACTACGCCATGATAATGATATTATCATAAGTGTTTTGAAAATAAGAATCTACATTTTTTCTAATCTCTCTAAACTCTTGCTTGACGTTTTCGATAAGTGACATAGCCTGAATGATGTCAATCGCTTCTTTCTGAAGTTCGGCTGTTATTCTTTCCAGCCTAGATAAAAGTTTGTATGTTACAACAAACGTCACAATAAATGTGAAGTTACACATGGAATGAAGAAGTGAGGTTGCTCGACATTTATGCCCGTGTCCCAATCACCATTTTTAGTCAAAGTTTTATCAAATCCTTGGTCGTTGTAATTTCATCGTGGCAGTGAAATTATCTCAAGAGTGTGAAAAATGTAAACATACGATTAATAGAAGTTTGTGTTTGCTTCGTGGCGCTCAGCCCATCTTGCTTTGCACAAATTTGTAAGTGCCTTTCGTTTAGCACTGTCAAAGACTTGTTTTGTATGACGTTTTTCAGCAAGGCTTCGCGCTTTGGGCTGTTGTTTAAAAAAAAACATGCATGTTTCTTTTTGTCAATCATGTTACGCACATTGGGAAGTTTGCGCCAATGCATGATCAATAGGTTTAAAGCGTGATTGCTGCAGTGTGTTTATACCACCAAAGGGGCCTCTCGCAAAATACGTGCTTGAACTCCTGAGACAGCGCCCGACATAGATGCAGCGCCATCATAACACCGGTGTTGCAAAATAAATCCTCCCCCATACAGAGTCTCCCCCCGGAGACTCTGTTTTAAAACAAATCCTCCGGGGGAGAAAATGTTTTCCTCCCGATTAAAATAAGTTCTCCCCTACCCTGTAAAATATAGTCTCCCCCAAAATAAATCCGCCCCCATCATACTTTCGATATAAAACAAAGAGATCGTTAAAAAACAAAAGAATAAAGAATACTTACTTATGTATTGCTGTAATATTCACACATGTTTAATGTAATACTATTTATGGTAGTGGCGTAGACAGAGAGAGATAAGAGGGGGGTGCGGTCCATACTGTTTGACACCTCTCAGGGGCGTGACATAATATTCACACATGTTTACTGTAATACTATTTAATGTAGTGGCGTAGATATAGAGAGATAAGAGGGGGTGCAGACCATACCGTAATGACACCTCTCAGGGGCGTGACATAATATTGAAATATTTTTACTGTAATACTATTTATTGTAGTGGCGTAGATATAGAGAGATAAGAGGGGGTGCGGACCATACCGTAAAGACACCTGTAAGGGGCGTGACATAATATTATTAATATTCACACATGTTTACTTTAAAACTATTTATGGTAGTGGCGTATATATACAGAGATATGAGTTTTGGGGTGTGTATAAAGGCAGTTGTTTTGTTTCATAAAGCAAGGATTATGACTTTGAAGGCATGGGTTTGTGTTGTTACTATAAACGGTAAAGTCGTAATAACGTTGGGTGTTCAGACGGTGAGAAAGATTCTTACTATCCATCTAGAATCGGGGGGAAGGGTGGGAGTGACCCAATTAAGTAAGCGCACGGAGGGAACAAAATCTGGCTACGACACTGACCTGTTTAACTTATGACCTGATTATACAGTCTTTGGGCTATGCATTGTTATTGTGAGACGCAGAGGCGGGGCGTCAATGGGGTGGGGGGGATACTGGTGGTGCTGACTGCACTGGCTGACACTCTCACAAGGGGTAAATTAAAATCTAAAATTAAGTATGTTCCCGTTATTTGGCACTGGCAGATTCGGAGGAGGACTATGGGTTTAGTCGTGAGCGGGTAACACATTGAGTTTACCGCACTGGGTGACGCAAACCTTAGTGATGCCTCTGGCGAGACAGCTACACTAATAATATATATATAATAAGTTATTCCTTTAATAACTCTATCGAGACATTTATTACTTTCAAAATATCCAATTTAAAATCAAATAATTTACTAACAATTGGCTTCTTGTATTTAAATTTTTCTCACACTCATTTTATATATGCTACAGTAATAATGTGTCAGACTATTTATATGACTAGAAGTAAGAAAAAAAACTGCTAATAACCACGCAACCTTAACTACAAGTTATTATAGACAGAACAATGCTTTTAAATATATATATATATATGTATGTGTGTGTTAGATATTACAAATGCTTTGTACGGAATAAGCGTGATTTCAGTTTCAGTTACTTTAATTTATTAAAAAATTTGCGTACACACACAAACATAGATTTTTAAAATTAAATTATTTTTAAAACATTCAGAAATACTTTGCAATTATTGAACCTTATTTTCATATCATCACCATGCACGAATAGATTATCTCATATCACGATTATGAACTTATCTATTACTGTACACGTGTATTATTTTTCTTGATGAATTTGAATTTTTAACTGCCATTACAGTTTGAAACACAAAAAATTATGGCTGCGAAAATTAACGATTAATTTCTAGATTAATCGTTAAAAAAAAATTTAGCGATTAAACTTTTTTTAACGATTAATCGACCCACCTTATAAATTTACTGGAAGTCAAAAAGTGAAATATTTCGGCCGATAAATATAAACCAATTTCCGGACGATTACACGAATAATTTGGCTTTAAACTATTGACTGACGTGAATGTTCAAAATGTTGAAAACGGTTACTGTGTCCATTGAGAGTAATCGTTTGCCTACCATACAATGTTCTCTCTATGTCTAAGCTTCGTTGGTCCATGTGCAAATTAAAAAAACTCTTGTGCAAATTTGCACAACGTATATTTTTGTGCAATATTTTAAGAAATTTGCTGCGCGGTTATTCTAAACTCCTGCGTGGCGTCGGTCAAATATCTGCGCAGCCGCGCTGCTTAAAGGGAACATTGCTACCATGGTTCTAAACACTTCGCTTACATATCACCTGCAAACCGAACATCCACTGTCTGTTCCCTAGACAGACAGACAGCCAGACAACAAATGCGTTTTATATGTATACTGTATAGAGATATCAAATACTGTGTAAGGAATAAAAGTTATTTCAGTTCCAGTTACTTTTATTTAGTCAAAAAATTACGTACGCACATAAATCGATTTTTAAAATGAAATTATTTTTAAAACATTCAATAATGCAGGGCAATTATTGAACCTTATTTTCATAACATTACCATGCACGAATAGATCTTCTCATATCACGAATATGAAATTATTTTTTTACTTTCCAAGTGTATTATTTTCTTTATGAATTTGAAATTTTAACAGCCATAACAGTTTTTAAACACAGAAATATATTAAAATTTTAAAACATTTTATTGATGTGCAGAAAAACAATTCAGCTCCGGGTCTTAACATAAAATTTAGACATTCGCTCCAATAATCTTGACAACCATTTTCTTCTCTTCGTATAATTTATACCTCTGTCTTAAGTGTCTAAACTAATTATGACATTTAGGACATACAAGTCTAGACATCCTTTAACATATCTTATAAAGTCTTTAAATTGTACTTTGATGTTAGAATTATGAATATTATATTATTACCAGAATTTCTAAAATATTAAAAAACTTCAGGAGAAAATAAACAGAATGAGGGGGAACACAAGTAAATCACAACTACAAGTTAAACTTTTCTTTTTAGTAAATATAACATACTTCGAGGGCGAGAATTAAGCTACAATTGCAATTACAGTAAGAAAATATTCTTTATAAGGAATTTTTTTTTAGTAAAGCAAAATTTATCAATTATATATTATAAAAATAATGTTAAACATACACACACACACAAACACGCACGCACGCACGCACGCACGCACGCACGCACACACACACACACACATATACGGATATACAAAAATTACTTTACATATTACTGACGCTTCCTTTTTTACCGGAGATTATTGCGTCCTACGCTTATCAATGGTTTCTGTCTAGTCTTGCATTTGTATGATAGTTTTAATGTGTATGTGTGTGTGTGTGTGTGTGTGTGTGTGTGTGTGTGTGTGTGTGTGTGTGTGTGTGTGTGTGTGTGTGTGTGTGTGAAAATGTCACTTGAACTTGTTTGTTTATTTATATTAAAATAATATACAGTGAACCTAAACACTTTTACATTAAATTTATAAACTCAAATACTTCATTGCAGGACATTACAATATTATTAGGCACTAAACATAATTAATTTTGAACAATTAAATAAAAAAGCCTACAAAGAAGTGCATGCAAAACATTTCAAGTCAATGATAAGCTTACAGGATGAAAATTGAAAGTTTTAGAACGTTATTAACGTTCCACGTTCCTTTCGTCCACGTTTGGCTTTTCTTTCTTTGGGAAACGAGATTACAGTCATTTCACTCAAACAACGGCATAGATGGGCACGCATTTCCGAAGTAACAAATATTTCCCGTTGCAAGTCTAATGCTCCCAGTGCAAGTTCGAATGAATTAGCTGCCGCGTACACTCCACAGTCTTTGCTGTTGTGTTGCCGTTGACAAGGAAGAAGTGTTACGTGCAAATTTTCTTGATCGTCACATTTATTTTCAAACAACTGTTTCATTTGACGTTTCACATTGTCAGAAATCGACCCACGCATACTATCAGCAAACACTACTCCATTGTCAGTACTAGCTACGGTTATCCAATGGTTTGTGTCATGCAATATATGTACTGTGTTTGCATCTACCGCTCGAAAACCATCAACTGTTTGCCGCAACAAAGTTGTTTGAAAATTGAAACTGTTACTCATGTGGATGGCAACAAGTTTATTTACTGCATCTATTATTCGGTCATTAAGGCAATCACCAGTCTCAAGCAAACTTTGGTCAGATTCTTTTAAATGCAACGATGGTATCCACATCGGATCATGTTGCATGTTAATGGCTTGGTCAGCAAAGTCTAAATTATCCATGGGTTTTGTTTGCGAATCACTGATTTTCACCATTTCGTCGTCGGTTTGGTACCAAAGACGTAGATTACAGACATTAACTTTACTGTTGAGAACTTTCCCTGATAAATCAGTTAATTTATACACACCCTTACCAAGCACTTCATGAATAACATAGGGTCCAATAAAACGAGGTTCCAATCTATCACCCATGCGCGTGACTTTCCTTGTATTGCATTTCAGCACTTTGTCGCCCACATTAAATCTTGCACCCGAATGCTTAATATCGTATCGTTCCTTCTGCTTAGCCTGTGCACACTGAATATTGGAACATGCAGTTTTTCTTATCTTACACACGGTCTGTGTGATATACTCCATCCTTGCATTAGAGGCTGTTGAAGTTTCTGGAATATCTGCAGTCTCATTGCTTTCTTGCAAATCACATGGTAGTTTTGCTGGAACACCAAACATCAGCTGGAACGGGGTGTACAGCACTGAAGCCTGCCGGTTAGTTCGGTAAGCGAAGGCAATCGGTTGCAAAAAGTCGTCCCAATTGTTCTTTTCTGTGTTCACTAACTTCATCAGCTGTGTTATTAGTGTCTGATTGAATCTTTCTGTCAGGCCATTACTCTGTGGATGGTACGCTGACGAAGTCGATTGTTTTATAGACATTATATCGCACAAATTCTTTACAAGAGCATTGCAAAATTCTCTCCCCTGATCGTGCAGCATGAAATGACAAGCTCCATAACGAAAGACAAGATTGATCAAGAATTCGTGTACAGAAAGAGCTGATTTGTCTGGCAAGGCTGCAACTTCAACCCACTTTGTTAGATGTTCAGTTGCGACAATTACAAACCGCTTTCCTGATTGTGTTTCATTTAATGGACCGATCAAATCTACACCCCAGCGTTCAAATATATCTGTAACTTTAACCGGATGTAACTCAGCAGCTAGTGGTTTATTGTTAGGATTCATCCTCTGACAATGACTACAACTATTGCAGTAATCACGAATGTCCTCAGCCATACCACGCCACCAAAATCTTTCGCTAACCTTTCTGATTGTTGCGTCCTGTCCAAAATGACATCCACCAATAACGTCGTCATGTAGACTTTGTATGATATTGATAGATTCATTTTTGCCTATGACAACTTTCTGATTCTTTTCACCCTTGCCTTTGTGATAGAGTGTTACCTTCGTCACAATAAAAGATTCTGCGTGTTCACGCAGTCTTCTTTTGGAATTCTTTGTGTATAATTTCGGAAACTTTTTATTTTCAATATAATCCACGATTTCAGCAGCTATACACGGATCCATGATAAAATCATTAGAATATCAAAATGAATGAGCTTATATAATGTCCACATATAATATCCACTTCTGTTTTGACTTTTGACTAGCAAATCTGAACTCTCTCACTGTCTAAATCTATAAAGAATTTCCCAAACAACTCACCACCTTATATTGCGATCTCTTATCTACTCGGGTTATAGCCCCTAACCCCATTTCTCCCTCCCCCACTAGCTTGATTATATGTTATATTAGGTTTACCATTGATTACTTGTTGATCGTACAACTAACAACTATACATAACTCCCTCATGCCTCCCAGTACGTGACTATTACATTAGATTAACTCATTAGACCATGCAGGTGTCCTACGCAATCTCCCTCATACCTCAGCAAACAATGACTCGATAAACAACTTAAATGGACAATACGTGCCCGTCTTGAAGCAATCTACTCATTAGCTAGTCTCGTACCCGCCAAACAAATGAATCTTTGCGTTTTCCTGTCGCAGGTCCTCAATTACAAAACGCCACCTCTCAGCTAGACACCTTCAGTCTCGTGAGCTCTAACATTCCGTAAGGTAATTGACTCTATGCCTAACTAATTCAGCGGCACACCTATGCGTGAATCTCAAACTAATTAAGCGAGCGCCTCACCTCAACCCAGATCTCCACAGATCACTTTGGTTTAGGCTATTAAAAAAATAACGTATCGAGTGACTCCAACCCAAGCTACGACATTAATTGTTTAAACGTGTGACCTCATTTTTGTGTGCCTTAGTTTTGGCATGTGCTGTATTTCTTGAGACAACTACACAAAAAGTAATCCCATTTTAAAGTTCTTTTAATATATTTTAAAAGTCAACTTACAATTTTTATAAATTTACAATCCTTGGCAACTTTAAATTTTTTAAAAATTTTCTGCTGTAAATTTAGTAAAGGCTAACGATAAAAGTCGGTAATAATATTTTTTGAATTATTATAATGCACACATAAAAATCGCAAATTTTGTGTAAGTCCTAGCCACAGGTGCTTCTCTAAAACGTAAAGAATGAATTATTGTTCCAAGACATCAGTGTCACGTTCTAATATTACTTGATCATCTTTGTTTTTCAGTTCATTTGTCTGTTATTCTTTTAAATAACTCTGGGCAATTAGCCACCTCAAAAAATGTGTGTGTCGGGGCATGCACCCACTAAGCCAGCCAATTGCTACGCCCCTGACCAAGCTTATGATTCTTGAATTGCCAATAATCATACACAAATGCATGTAGAACAAATAAAAAATATATTGTAAGTCATAAAGTTTAATAAAACAATTATTTATAATTTCCAATAATTAAGGGGAGGATTCATTTTAACCCCGGAGACTTTATTTTAAAACAAAGTCGCCCCCGGAGACTTTCTTTTAAAATAAACTCTCCGGGGGAGACTTTATTTTGGGGGAGACTTTATTTCGTGACACCGGCCCCCTCATTGTAATGCAGTGGTTCTCAACCTTTTGAGATTCATGGACCACTTGATAAATTTGTGTCTTAGCCGTGGACCACTACTAAAAATGTTGCTACTTCCCGTGCAGGAAATTTATTGGTAATTATACTTTGAATATAAATTAAAATTTCATTCTCGCGGACCACCAGGGACATCTCCGCGGACCACTATGTGGTCGGCGGACCACATGTTGAGAACCACTGCTGTATTGGGATTCACAAATCTCTCATATAATGTCAAGATCTATTTTTGTTTACAAAAAAGTGCACACATTCGCAAAAGGGGGTTCGTTCGATCGTACGAACCCTCCCCCGCCCCTTCGTACGGCCATGCAATACCTGGAAAATAAACAGTGAACCACTCTTTGAGCTTGATAAGATGTCTGATAAATATATCCTTGATGTCAACTAAAGTTATATTACCCCTATCTTCCAAGTACAAGGTCAACTTTGAAAAGGCCGCTAACTTCTTTCCTTCTGCTTTTTGTTTCCAATATAAAAGCTTAAATCCAAATGCTGCAATCGTCTATCTGGCTGAAATGTGTGTATTTATATTGATATTTTTTCCATGCAATTCTGTGTTCAGTGCATTCACATTCTCAAAAATATCAGTTACGTATGCGAGATGTGCAACCTAATAATATTTCGTAAAATTATCCACCAGTGCTTTGACCAGCCATAAATTTTGACGTTCCTCTTTTAGAGCCTACACTCTTTTCAGAACATTGCCGCGTGAAAGCTACCGTCCCTTGGTGTGATCAAGTAATTCTGTATATTCAGCTTCACCAAATTTACATAAATCATAAACAGTCGTGTTTGCAGTGCCTGTTATTTAATGAAACTTACAATCCGGATTATATCATGCATGACGACCTCGAGTTCAGGTTCCAAATGTTTCACAAGCAGAGCTTGACGATAGATCATATAGTGGTTAACTTCAACTTGGGACTCCTCTCTCTTGCAAAAGCTGCAAAACCAAAACATATCTGAAGCTCCATCAACAGACACAGCATAACAGTCTTCCAATTTTAAATTAACTTTTTCAAAGTATTCATTAACTTTTTTTGAATACATCAATTCCTTAAAAAGCGCAGTTCAGGGGGAGCACACAACAACATTTCATGTTCAATTGTTTGTAAAACTTTACATCGAACATATGCCATAAGCTGCGCTTTACTACTGAAATCAGTGGTCTCATCAAGCTGAACAGCAAAAAATGTTCTCTCATTTATAGAAGAAAGTACTTGGTCCCGTACATTTTCAGCCAAAGTAGAAGTTATTTATTTCACAAATTTTGCTGACAAAGTTACTGAATTCAGTTTCATATGGATCATACAGTGGTTAACTTCAATTGAGGGATTCCTTTCTCTTGCAAAAGCCGAAAAATCGTATTAATAAACAGTGCCTTTTGTAAATATCCGTTAAACTGAATGATTTTTCAAATTAAAAAAATTAAAATCAAAATATTAAAATCTGGCGGATTTTATATTCCCAACTCAGACTGTTTTGCCTCCAGGAATTCCCTTTTTACCCTAAATCGGGTAATTTACCCCTGTTCGCCGACCCCTGGCTTAGATAAATGAAATATAGCATTTTTCTTTATATAGTACAGCTATTCTCTAATGCCACCACCAGGGCATAACATTTCTCACTTATGTAAATTTTATTACACTTTTTCATAAAATATTGCCTAGATCACGTTGCAACTGGTGAACGTGAAACATTCCTATAATTTTAATTTACAAAGAGTTAAAAAATACTGTCTCTTTTGATCAAATAAGGGGTATTGCATCGGTCAGTATGTGCTTTACTGTTACATTTTAATAATGAAAGCATATCTGAACAAGTTTATATAGAAAGTCGGTAACGTAATTTCTAGTTTAAAAACAGACGCTGTTCAAGTGCATAGTATTATTAGAAGCCTAAAGAAATTTGTAAATACAGAAGGCCATGCCCAATGTTTACTCTCAAAAGGTATTATGAGAAAAATTATTAACTAGCGTGCATAAGCTTAACAGTTTGTAAATGCTAGTTCCTTAAACATCACCTATTTTTATCTTATGTATTTAATTTACTTTTATAGTATTGCAGCTGGTGTCTTATCAGCTATAAGGCATATTGATTTTTTATGCCCTTTAAATCTATTTCGTATAATTTCTGAACTACTTCGTGCTTCAAAGCATTATTTCAATTTAAATATAGAATTGATTTTTTTTTCATTTTCCATGAAGGTTGAAAGACACTATTGGTTTACGTATATGCTTCTATTTCTTAAAGATTCCTCTGATGTTGGTCTTGTAATCGATCATCCAGATTTTGGAGACTATAGTTAACATCCTTTCACTTGACCAGTATGTTTGCATCTTATCAAAAGTCTCACAGGGATGACGCACCAAGACAAGTAGAATCCTTTGTAGGTTTCGATATCTCCTGGGTCTCAAATGTTAAAATAGGCTTACTCATATATCGATTGCTCAAAAACATTTCGTGCTTATACAATTACAGTACAAGGACCTTAGTCCAAACCAGAACAATCATATCGCAATACCCCGAGGGTGGAGTTGTATTAGTATATTTCTTGCGCGATTCACAAATTGGTTAATTTATTTTTTTTAAAAGATGAAATATTTAACATTTGCAGCATCGTAAATTTACTACCTAGAAATTGAAAAACTCCAAGCATTGAGATATACTTATCCACGTAACATTTAAACGTACCTAAACACAATGCTTCGTGACAGTAGTAGAAGGCTCTGGCTAACCTTAAACTTACAGTTAAATTAATTTGAGAAAAATCAAAACTAATAGACATTTCATATCAACCATGGCTACACAGCTAAGCTAGAAAAAATTATAAAATTTTGACGTATGAGTACTTGTGGTATCCAATGGTAAACTCCGCTTCGTATGAGATGATTTGTGCAATTACATTTTGCAAATAGGCTTTTTGGCCGTCCATAAGGTACGTCCCGCTCCAGAGGGGGGAGGGGTGTAAGAAAGTGTAAAAGTTTGTGACAGGAGAGAGGGGGTCCGGCAATGTGTGACGTCGCAGTGTGTATTATTAAATTTTAATTATAATTTTTTTTTAAATTGTTCGAAAGTGTGACGTACTTTAGGAAGTGGGTCCAAGATTTGTGACAGTTTGTAACAGGGATAAAAATATTCAAAAATAGCGTGACGTACTTCATTGTTTCGATAACTTTTTTGGTTATGGTTTAATATTTAAATCCATTTTTTTTAAAATCTAAATGTTTATTTTTAATGACATATATTGATTTCATTAAAATAAACATTTTTCAAAATTAATGAAACCGAGATTTGGTAGCCGTAATATAAAATAAAATTAAACTTATCTAAAAACAAACGCATTTGTATAGGAACGAATATCTTACACACACACTAATAAAACAAAATACATATGAAACATACTAATATGGCTTATATTTATTTATATTTTATTTGATGAAGCCATGTCGGTAATTATATTTATCATTGTTTCAAAAAGAAGTAAAATACATGAATACTTACGGAATATGAAAGGCGTACATCTTTTTTCTTCTGATGTTGTTTTATTTTTAAATATAAATGTAAAATACAGAACCTCGTCATGTTTTAATTTCGCTCTTGAGATGTTATTTATTATAATATTTGCATGTTTTGTCTCGAATACATCTCCAACTGTTACAAAGTAATCACGATTCAAAATATGTGTACAGCTTCCATTATCAAAATTGCACGTTGCAATTATTCCGTCAGGGCTTTCAACTTTTATTGAACTGGTATTAATTATTGGTGAAGGTACAGTCAACTCGTATGATTTGTGTTCTTCAGCAGGAATGCAAGGTACTGAAAAAGAGTAACAAAAATGAGAAATAATTATTTCTAATTTAAATATATAATTTATATCATTCTTTGAAAATATGACAACATGTAATGGTAATCAATATGTATTTATTTCTATTTCTGAATTCTTGAATTCGTGACACTTGGGCAATTAACGATCAACATAAGGGTCTATTGTAAGTCTGCCTACGGCTAAATATTGTACATATAAATAATTTATCTTACTTTTATTTATATATCCATATTACGTAATAATTTTGACTATTGAGCAATTTAAATCGTATATTTTAGACATGGCATTATTAATTGTGAATTGTTATGTCATGCAATATAAATTATTGCGTGTATTTAAAACCTACATAACTCGCCTATTCAGCTAAGAGATATCGGATTTCTAGTAAGGCTATGAAATGTTTATTTAGAATAAATTCATGTAAAGTTTGTACATAACGTATTACTTTCATAGAGTTAAGTGTTTATTTCATACGTAAATATTTTATGCCATCCGTTCTCCTACCACCTTCGCCTAACTGGAGAGGTAAGGGTTAACATTTGCATAAATATTATTTTTCATTTATTTTAATCTGTTGTCATTGCTTTATTTTATTTTTTTTATTTATAAATTGTACTTTTAAGGATTTAAAAATCCAACTTTTTGTCTCTATAGTTTAACATATTTTCAATTTTTAGTGTTGTTTCTGTGTCGCTTGGAACGGATTAAGTATTTTACATGTAAAAAGTAGTTCAACATAAATCCCCAGATACTAAAGCCACCCCAGAATGGATTGATTTCGTATATCGAGGTACCACTTTTATATATACATGTGTAAACATATAGAATCATCATAGCCAGAGGTGGTGTCTCAATTAACCAAATATAATGACTTTGCAGTAAACACGTCTTCAAAATATTATTTCAGAAACAAGCACAAGTTACATTTTTTCTTTTGTATGATAGAGTGGCACACTCTAGTTTAGATGCTCGGCATTCACAACGGCATATTCATTTCCAAGAAAATATTTTTATGGAAAATAAATCTTTCTAAAACTGAGCAACTAATAGATACATTAGACTCAGACACTAGAGTAATAAGAAAACATACTGATCTCAATGAAATACTTCTTAATGAATGTCTCTTGTTTGTTCGCAGACTTTAAAACACTTAGAGACTCTTACATTTTATTAGCCTCATCTCTTAGAATGTCGAACATGCACCTTATTCACGTCAATTTAAAATATTATTTTTGCATTTAATTTTTGTATGCATTTTTTCCTAATAAAAGTGTGTATGAAAAGACACAATTCCAAACACCATATAAGGTTTTATATTCGGCTTTAATTATATTGCCCAAGTGTTAATACTTTTTTAAAGTTTTTAAATGTTAACTTAAAAAAATAAGCATAATTTAGCAATTTTATTTCTTTAAATATTATTAAACCACCATTTTGTTTGAAACTTAATCTTAATGTCTTCCGAAGAATATAACATTAAATTATATCTTTTTTTTAGTTTATAAAATGTGCATGTCTTGCAATGTAATTTTATGATATCAACTAGTGTATTACCCGTCAAAAATGGCGGAAATTTTCAAAATAAATACATTTCAGCTGAAATCTATTTATTTTGAAAAAAATACACATCAAAATACATAACTTTTATTTACTTTATTTATTTTTATATTATTCATTTATTTTCAAATTGCACAATTTTATGTGGAACGTTCGAAAAGCGTTATTTTTGGTGCAGTTATTTGGTGCGCTGCTTTCTAAAGTTAGTAGAGTCACGGACAGACAGACGTGACATACATTGTTAATTATGTATGTCGATTTTTATTGTATTTTTTAAATAAAAAAAACAATTGCATCTATATTCAATAAAAAGTTTTTAACTTACCGGTAACAAAATTTTGAGCAGTAATACAGAAAACGACGTAAATAATGAAAGCCAAAATTACTATAGGAGATCCTTGATCCATTCAATTCTATTTTCCTGTAACTGAAATTTTGATCACATAAAATTAACTAACGATATTGTTTATACATTAATTTTGTTTCCTTATTAATTTACTTTTATTTTATGAGTTTCGCATTTTTTTAAATGTAGAATTTAATGTTATAAAATAGTGTAATGAATACCGTAATAAAATGCTGAATTATTTTCTCAGTCATTCTCTTGGCACGGTTTTGCTTGTATAGCTTTTGACTTACCGACTTAAGACAATATAATTTAATGTTTTGAAACAAAATCTCAATTTCAAGGTAACATAAATCATTTGGTTTTCCACTTATTGATATTATAAAAGGGCCATCAGATTCTGTAATTTATTTCAATGGAAAGTCAACTCTTATCTTTGTATTTATAAAAAAATGCTAACACTAACATTAAATAAAGAAAAAAAAGCAATGAAGTGTCTAACAGTGTATTATTTCCTCTCTCCTGTGACTAATCAGTGAACATACTTATGACCACTTACGTATTACACTCGTTGTATGCTAAAGTTTAATTATAATGATCCAAAGTCCAACATTGGTGTAGATCAGCGGTTTTCAAACTGTGGTACGCGTACCACTGGTGGTACGCCAGGCCTCTCTAGGTGGTACGCGAAAAATTTTGAAAACAATTTAAATTGTGACCATATTTCTTTGATTGTATCTATTGCTACAATTTTATTTTTTTAAACTTTTTATTAGTTAACTAGTAAGTATTAATTACAAAAATATTTTAATTGGAACAAATTTAGGCAATAGTTTGAAGCAAAATAATTCCCAAACGCAACAGATTTCTAAAAATCAAATGCAGATGTGCCAAGTAGTGCATTAACATGGCGGCGATGGCCAATTCTTAGGCCTACGACCCTACGTAACCTATTATTCTAATTGGCTTTTTTTGAAAATTTTTTAATTCTCTTCCATAAATACTTATTATTTATACTCAAAAATATCTATCTTCCAACACAATTGCATACGAATATCTCCTATTATAGTGTTGATTCTACAATTAAATAATATATGGTTGTAAACGCGCCAACTGGCAACTGTGCGAAGGAATTCTGTTTTCTGGTAGAGGTAGCACAGACGTAAATAGAATACTGTGGACTGTGGAGGTAGTCTTGGCAGTTTGACTTTAGATTTGGCACTTTTATGCGGTGTTCGTAGTTTATTTAAATTTTAATGTGGAAATGTATAATTAATAAGTTTGTGAATATACATTCTAGGTTCCGTGGCAAAATTTTTGAATATTGGCCTAGCCACTGGCTATATGTTTGAAATACCAAATACCAATTTTAATCTTTAAACCCATCAATGGATAAATGGTTAAAAAATCAACCGCTTAAAAGAAAGTTAGAACCGGCCAATGCTAAGGTTAGTAATGAATCCACCAAGGCTAGCACTCGAGAACAAAGCTTGAATTTTAACCAGAATGAAGATGATGGCACTCGTAAGCAGCGAAAGATTATTAGACGGTATGACGAAAGCTATTTATACTTTGGATTTACTTGGTGTGGTGACAAAAATGAACCCCAGCCTCAATGTGTCATTTGCAGTGAAAAACTTTCAAATCATTCAATGAAACCCTCTCTGCTTCAGCGCCATTTCAATACAAAACATATCCTTTATAAAGATAAACCACTTGAATTTTTTAAAAGAAAAAAATTGAAATGCAAATAAGTAAGACAAGTTTAAAGTCATTTACCAATATTCACTTACAAGCATTGGAAGCGTCTTATTTGGTCAGTTTGCGAATTGCTCAAACAGGGAAACCACACACTATTGGGGAGAGCCTAATATTACCTGCTGCTAAAGATATTGTAACTTGTTTGTTAGGACAGAATGCTGCCAAAAAACTTGATAATGTTCCTTTGTCGGATAACACTGTTTCCAGACGCATTCAAGATTTAGCTTGTAAAGTAAAGAAAATCCTCATTCAAAGGATACAGAAAAGCAGATACTTTGCAATTCAGTTAGATGAGAGTACTGATATTACAAACTTTGCTCAATTGATGACGTATGTTAGGTATGAACATGAACAGGCAGTTGAGGAAGAATTTTTGTTCTGCGAATCTTTAGCTGAGCGGACAACTGCTAATGAAATATTTTAAAAAATTAATGATTTTGTTGTTGCCAATGAAATAAATTGGAAAAACTGTGTTGGGGTTTGTTCTGATGGGGCAGCTGCTATGACAGGCAAACATGGTGGAGTGGTTACTCAAATTAAGCAAGTTGCACCGAGAGCCAACTTCACACACTGCAGCATCCACCGTGAAGCATTGGCATCCAAAGCCATGCCCGACACTTTAAAAACAGTTTTAGACCAGGCTGTTAAAATAGTTAACTTCATAAAAGCTCGAGCTCTAAACTCACGCATGTTTACAATAATTTGCAATGAAATGGGAAGTGAACACAATAACCTTCTTTTGCACACGGAAGTACGCTGGCTATCTCGAGGGAAAGTTTTAACTCGGCTTTTTGAACTACGCTCAGAAGTACAAATTTTTCTGTTGAACAGCAAATTTGAAACATTGCATTTACTTTTGGACGAATTGTGGTTAATGCGTTTGGCATATTAGGCGGATATTTTTGGGAAACTAAACGAACTGAATAGGAGTTTGCAAGGAAGAAATATCACTCCATTTACTGTTGTGGATAAGATAAATGCAATAGTAAAAAAGCTTCATTTCATTTTGTCAGATCTTGAGAAATCTTGTGTAGCTTCATTTTATTCTCTTGGGTCTTTTGTGATGGAGAATAAGCTGCAACTTCATGCTAATTTGATTGAAGACATTAAGAAGCATTGCTCTCAACTGATACTGAACTTTCAATCATATTTTCCTGAACAGTTGGATGATAAGGAATGTATTCGAAATCCATTTTCGGATGTGGTGTTGCCGGCTGATTATTCAGTTTTTGAAAGAGACCAGTTTGTTGAGATTTCATGTGATCGTGAATTGAAGAACGAATTTAAAAAAGACATGCTGTGCGATTTCTGGTTGAAGCGAAGGAATGAATATGGATTAATTTCTGATCGAGCTTTAAAGTTTCTGATTCCTTTCAACACGTCATATTTGTGTGAAACTGGGTTTTCAGCTATGCTTGCAATAAAAAATAAATACAGAACAAAGCTTGAACTTGAACCAGATTTGCGATTAAAATTAACAAACATAAAACCTGACATTGCAAATCTGTGTGCGTCTAAACAAGCTCACAGCTCACATTAACATTTCTATTTTCATTTTTTATTGATACTCAGAATGAGCTCCATAAAATAAAATATTAACTTTTCTATGTCTAAGTTTACCTTTATAGGCCTAGTTAGTACCCATACCTATAACGTACTGTATGTCTGTATGATGTTTTCTTTAATTGCAAGGGGACTTCGTGCCCACCTGCTGCTTTTTTTATCGGACTTTAGCTGCATGTGGTACGCCAAAATTTGATTTTTTTACCAAGTGGTACAATAAAAATAAAGTTTGAAAACCGCTGGTGTAGATACTTTGATCAGTGTTCTCTGTGCACTTTAATCTGATTTAAGTAAAATTATTGTTTAATACAGGGTTGGGCCAACTACGTCCCGTGAGCCGCATGCTGCCCGTAAGAGTGTATTATGTGGACCGTAGGCATGTACATATTACGGTCTTATGTCCATGTTAAATTTCTTAGTTTAGATTGTCCGCTGCTTTTTTTTACACGCTTTTATTTAAGTCACACTGTTTGTTCGTTGTATATTGAATGTTGTATCCGTCAAATCGCGTAACGTAAAATTGAACCACTTTTGATGGTCTTTTAAAAAGAACGCAATTCCCCTGGTCGAATTGTAAGTGTGATCGAGCTGACCTGGAGGTATGGTTTTCAATTTTCTGTTGGGGACACTGTTTTTTATAACACATTAATTTGTAATTAATAATCTATCGTTTTAATCACATTTAAGTTATTGACAATGAAGTTTAATTAATTAAATTTAATTGATAATGTCGAAAATCGATTCAAAAAAAATTGATACTAAAAATTAGAAAAAAAAATATTTTTAAAAATATCTTTTTAAGAAGGAAACGCTTTTATTTACATATAGAAAGTGCACTAAATAGAAGAAAAAAAAATTCTATGATAACAGGTGAAATCCGTGAACCTATCCACTGCACATAAAAGCGTGGGGCCCTCATCACAACTCTTCATGTACAAAGCTGCGAAAAATAAATACAAATGTGTATGAATATTAATAAACATTAAAAGTTCAACAACTTTGATCATATACATGCTACTATCATATTAATTAGAAATATTTATCTATATGCAAAAAAATAGTTGCAAAGAGAAATGAGTTGCGACGGGCGCCCCTAGCTTTTATGTGCAGTGGATAGGTTTACGGATTTCACGTGTTATCATAGAAAATGTTTATTTTCTTCTTTTTAGTGCACTTTCTATATGTAAATAAAAGCGTGTCCATTTGAAAAAAATTTTTAAAAAATATTTTACGTTTAAAATTTTTCGGAATATTTGATTCGAATCTGAAGATTTTAAATAGGTTTTTATTGCTTGAGAATCGATTGGTGATCATAAGCCATCAATTGTTAACATCCATATTCGAAAATGCCTTTAAGCTCAACCGGAAGTGGCTTTTGTTTGCGATTTACATTTGCTTGAAGATTATGAAACTGAATGTCAAGATAATATCCACCACGGCAGTGTCCGCTGCAGGGCCGGAATAAGCCCTGTTGGCGCCCCAGGCACAATTCCAAAGAAGTGCCCCCCTTCTGCCCAGCCCCCCCCCCTCCCGATCCTCCACTGATCGCTGGTATGTTCAATATATTTTTTTACAACTAACAAAGAAAAAAACAGTTGTTCACACAGAGGTTTGTACTACTATCACTCATATCAAACCTAAAATAAGGTATTTCTGTATTAAAAATAATAGTTAATAAATTTTTTATAACAATAGAAAAAATACTGTAACTTTTTTAATAGATGAGAAAGTCGGAGAGAGCAAACATTTACATTTAAAGTTTTTTTTCTAGATTTAATTACGGTAAAATTTTCGAATACACTATCAAAGTTAATTTTGCGCAACAAATCTGCCTTAATCATCAGCAGAGATAACGAATCAAGCCTTTCTTGTCTCTATCTATTACTTTGTATAAGTCTGTATGACTGAGCGTGTTGTTTGCAAATTTTGATGCATGAAACTTGTGGCGTAAATATGAGCGGAACTTTTGTAGTTTAATATATAAATTACTGTTAATATCTTCAGGATAAGCATTTATTATTCCCTAACAATATTTAGATTTAAGCTCAAATGTACAGTCATTCAATGCCACGTCGAAAGATTAGAACTATTCACAAAAATTGGTTTAACAAGCAGACGAAAAGGAGTGTGAATATATCGCTACGAGTAAATGTTCGTTACATAGCACAAATAAGTCCTAAAAAATAGTCTTGAAAAACCTCGAAGAGAAATTGCGAAAAAGTTGGGTGGGAAATATTTTACGGTTCAATATTACATTTTCGATTAGCTAATGTCATGAAGATTACACGCGGCTACCGGGACAATATACACATTTTTCGGTTAACTCTCAAAACACCCCGTTTGAAACGGCCCTAGATAAAACAGACCTGGACTAATAGATGTTAAATGGAACAAAATGCAATCGAATATTATATTGAATGATTAACATAGCTTATGTGTAATGTACTGTCCTTTATGTGGTTATTATGGTATGAATGGTTATTTAATTATTATATGTATTGTATTATCTCCATGTAAAGCGCTTTGAGCCCGGTTCCTTGCTGGGATACATCGCTATATAAATTATCAATTATTATTATATTATTATTATATTAGTATTTTTACTCATCGATTCAGTGATAGGTTTAGTTCACAAGAAACATTAATAATTACAGCACAAGAAACAATTACAGTTGCTCTTTACTCTATAATATGGTACCAAGTCACAATTGTTTGTTGAGAAGAAATTATAAAATAAATCACAAGAAATAATTTTACAATTTGACCACTTTCTTAAAAGGTGAAAAATTTAACCGAAGGTTAAAATGCAAAAAATGAAAATTTTGTGTAAAAAATTTAAACAATTAGTCAGGGGCCATTTGACTGGGGCCGTTTTAACCGAGTCTGTTTTACCAGGGCCGTTATATCAGGGGGCCGTTTTGACGGGTCACACATTTTCTTGAGGACTTGTAGTGCCCCCTAACGCTTGGTGCCCTAGGCACGTGCCATGTCTGCCTGATAATCCAAGCCTGGTCCGCTGGCAGAGCCTGGTAAAGATATTTATGTGAGTGTGGGACCTCATGGAAGAAATAGATATGTTCTTGGAGATGAAGGGTTTTGTTTGTGTCTTTGTTAATAACATTGTTAATGAGGAGTGGAAGTCAGACTTCATGTTTGCTATTGAAATTATGAAAAGTTGAATTAACTAAATAATAAAACATCTGTGAAATAGCTTATTCGTATGTGGATGTTAAATCATTTCTGGGAAAACTCCCTCTGTTCTCCTAAGCAGGTGAAAACATGTATTGTTCTTTCAATATGCTAAAACAAAACAGTTACCGTTGAAATGTCTGACAAGTTTAAGACTCAGTTCGATGTCTGGACTGAGAAATTTTAAAAGAATGCCCAAGACTAGAGGATATACAGTTAGAGCTTCATGACCTATAAGAAGAGTATGACCTTAAGGAGAAGTTCGATTCAGTTTTTTATGCTGGATTTTTATGAATGTTTGCCAGCAGCAGAGTTTCAAAACTTTAAAAAATGTGCTGCAAAATTTGTGTCATTATTTGCGTCCACATACATCTGTGCGCAAGTCCAAGAACACATCTATGTCGATTGACTCCAAATCGAAGTAGTCATGCGAATCACAACCAGTAAACTTGTTCCACACTATCCAAAATTGTGTTTAGTTACATACTTCTCATTAATTATATTTTTACTATGTGGTCAGCTTGTATGTAAATTAAGTTCTTTCTTCTTCATTGCTATAATCACAAGTAACAACAAACATTTGTTAAAATAATTATTAATAGTCAAATCTTTTTATCATATTAGAAACTGATTCAATTCGTATTTTAAATACATATGCATGTTCAATAGAGTGTGAATGTGAAATAAAATTACACGTGCGTGTTATTATCATGAATTAAAATTTGCATACGTTGTAAATTTTAATTGAAGTAAAAAAAAACATATCTGCAGCCCCTAGAAAAATAAACTTTTCAATGTGACACTCCATAGTAAAAGTTGGTCCACCCCTTGCCACGGTCGGATAATGACTGTCTTAAATGCCGTACATAATAGTTAATGTAGTGTGCGCACCAGACTATTGTGCGTCACACCAAGACGCACAATGAGTGAAAGGATATATATAGAGAGAGAGAGTTGTTAGGAGCCGAATAGTGAGAGAACGAATTGGCTTGTGATGGATGTTGGAATGATGTATGCACCATTTTTTTTCAATCCCTCGTCCTTTGAGAGTAAAAATGTGATTAAACTTTGTTTATACTGAAATCAAGTGTCTTGGTGACTAATTTTAATTAATTTTACAACGTACAGTACGGTACTTAGTTGTCTACATTAAACAGCCGAGACTCTATCGGAGTTGCCGACGCTGGTTAATATCTGTGGCCCTGAATCCCCCTGGACAACGAATCCGCCACACCCCTGTTTCAACTGAAAAATAATTTTAAAAAACTATTGTATAAATTAAATGCTGGGTAACCTGAAAACAAATATTGTGTTTGATATGTTAAAACCTTTCAAAAATTATGTGTAAATAATATGTCTGCTTTTATTTATTACTAGCAGATCCGTCGTGCGTTGCAACGATCTCAGTAAAAATGAATAAATTTAAAGAAACCAATGAGTGTTATGTTTAAAAACAATTATGCATAAACCTTCGCGGAAGAGTGGAAAAAATTCCAAGTTTTATAGCAAACGGATAAATAAATTAATAATTAAATAGCGTACAAATGAAGGAATTATATTAAGGGCCCCGGCCCCAAAATGAGTGATAATATAGTTTTTTTTATTCCCATTGTACTCCAGCTATATTCCTCAATGTCGTGTAAATAGAATAGAAAAAAGACATTTAAGGCCCCCAGCTCCGATGGAATGGACATTAGGAGTTCAGTGCACTATAGTAATATAGGCTCTTAAGTTTTTATATACTAAGTTTGATCAAAATCCAGTGATTTTCTTTTTATCTAAAGCTTAAACTACTTTTTATATAGCTAATGTAGGGGGAGAATGACATTAAGGGGCCCCCGGCCCATTTGGTGCAAGAGGTCAACTTCAAAATCCTGCTCATTTTAATTCAGTTTTATTGTGGATATATTTCTCAAGATCTTTAAAAATTGAATAGGAAAAATATCTTAATATGGGCTACCAAGTTTTTGTATACACAGTTTGGTGAAGATCTATTCATTTACTAAGTAGCTAACTCATAAACTAATATTTATATAGCTCATATAAGCAAAAAACGAAATTAAGGGCCCGGGGCCCATTCAGGACAAGATATGAAGTTCAGAAACCTGTTCATTTCAATATGGATAATAGTGGACACATTTACCATTATTTGTCAAGTTTTTTAATAATTGAATTGAGGAATAAAATCTTAAAAGTTTAAGTAAAAAGGTATTTTGGGCCCCCAGCCCCGAAGGAGTGGCCATTAGGATTCAATTGCCCTATGGTATTTTAATATTGGCTATCAAGTTGCTATATACAAAGTTTGGTTAAGATCCAACAATTTACACAGTAGCTAGCGCTTAAACTAATTTTTATATAGCTCATATAAGCAACAAATGACATTATGGGCCCCCGGTGCCCCATGAGTGTTAAATTTAGAAAAAAAAGTTGCCAGTTACCATCCCAGTTGGGTACTCAACATTCTCCAAAAATTTCATGACGATCGGATGAATGGTTTAGTCAGCTATAAAGGACATGCACACACACACACACACACACAGACATACTTTGATTTTTATATATATACTAGCAGACCCGTCGTGCGTTGCAACGATCTCTTTAAAAATGAATAAATTGAAAGAAACCAAAGATTGGTATGTTTTAAAAGAATTATGCCATAAACCTTCGGGGAAGTGAGAAAAAAAAGTCCAAGTTTAATAGCAAACTGTTACATAAATTAATAATTAAAAACTTACAAAAGGAAAAACGATATTAAGAGGCCCAGCCAAAAAATGAGTGATAATTTAATTTTTTTATTGCCATTGTACTCAAGCTAAATTTCTCAATATCGTGTAAAATTGAATGGGGAATTAAATTGTTACCGTGCAGTAAAAATGACATTTGGGGCCCCCAGCTCCGAGGGAATGGACATTAGGAGTTCAGTGCCCTATAGTAATATATTATAGGTTCTTAACTTTTTATATACTAACTTTAGTCAAAATCCATTTATTTTCTCATTATCTAACGCTTAAACTAATTTTAATATAGCTAATATAGTGAATAAAACTACATAAAGGGGCCCCGGGCTTTTTCGCTGCGAGATGTCAATTTCAAAAACCTTTACATTTCAATTCAGTTTCATCATGGATATATTTATCAAGATCGTTAAAAAGTGAATGGCAAAAATATCTTAAACATATATGAAAAAAGACATTTGGGGCCCTCCGTCACCGAAGAAAATGTCATTAGAAGTTCAAAAACCTTGAGTATTTTAATATGGGCTACCAAGTTTTTTTATACAAAATTTGGTTAAGATCCAATCATTTACTCAGTAGCTAACGCATAAACTAATTTTTATATAGTTCGTATAAGCAAAAAACGACAGTAAGAGATAGAGGGTCCAGTTATTGCAAGAAATAAAGTGCGAAACACATGTTCATTTGAATAAATTTCAAAATGCATAAATTTATTTATATTTATCAATAATGGTAAAATTTGACTGTGCGATAAAATATTAAACATACATTTTGGGCTCCCTGCCCCAAGGAAAAGAAAATTACGAGTTCAGTGCCCTATAGTAATAAAATATAGACCCTCGAGTTTTTATATAATAAGATGGGTCAAGACCCATTAACTTTTTCAGAATTTTACGCTAATACTAATTTTTATACAGCTAATATAATGAAAAAAAACGAAATTTAGGGTGCCCCTGGGCCCATTCGGTGAAAGATTTCAATTTAAAAAATGCTGTTCATTTTAATTCAGTTTCCTCATAGATATATTCCTTAAGATCGTGAAAAATTAAATGGGGAAAACTATCTCAAACATATACGAAGAAAAGACATTTGGGGCCCCAGGCCCCGAAGGAATGGAAATTTGAATTTCTGTGCCCTATAGTATTTTAATATCGGCTACCAAGTTTTTGTATACAAATTTTGGTTAAGGTCCATTCATTTACTCGGTAGCTAACGCATAAACTTATTTTCATATACCTCATATAAGCAAAAAACTACATTATGGGCCCCAGGGCCTAATTATCGCAAGAAAATAAAGTGCGAAAGACATTTTAATTTGAATAAATTTCAAAATACATACATTTATTTATATGTCTCAATATTGAATGAACGATAAAATATTGAACATTTACTAAAAATGAAATTTTGGGCCCCCTGCCCCAAGGGAATGAAAATTAGGAGTTCAGTGCCCTATAGTAATAAAATATAGACCCTTAAGTTTTTATATATTAAGATGGGTCAAGATCCATTAATTTTCTCAGTATTTAACGCGAATACTAATTTTTATACAGCTAATATAAGGAAAAAAACGACATTTAGGGGCCCCTTTAGTGAAAGGTGTCAATTTCAAAAACCTGTTCATTTAATTCAGTTTCCTCATAGATATATTCCTCAAGATCGTGAAAAATTGAATGGGGAAAAATATCTTAAACATATACGAAGAAAAGACATTTGGGGCCCCCGGCACCGAATATATTGACATTAGAAGTTTAGAAACCTTAATTATGTCAATATGGGCTACTAAATTTTTGTATGCAAATTTTGGTTAAGATGCATTCATTTACTCAGTAGCTAACGCAAAAACTAATTTTTATATAGCTCACAAAAGCAAAAAACGACATTAAGGGCCCCAGTGCAAGATATAAAGTTCAAAATACCTGTTCATTTCAATCTGTATAATAATGGATACATGTGTCATTAGTTGTCAATATTGTTAACAATTGAATGGTGAATAAAATCTTAAACGTTTAAGAAAAATAATTTTTTGGGCCCGCCCAGCCCCGAAGGAATGACTATTAAGAGTTCAGTTCCCTTTAGTGTTTTAATATTGGCTATCAAATTTTTATATACGAAAGTTTGGTTAAGATCCATCAATTTACACAGTAGCTAGCGCTGAAACTAAATTTTATATAGCTCATATAAGCAAAAAATGACATTATGGGTCCCCGGCGCCCCATGAGTGATAAATTTAGAAAAAAAGTTGCCAGTCTCCAAAAGTTTCATGATGATCGGATGAATGGTTTAGTCAGCTATAAAGGACATGCACACAGACATACATTGATTTTTATCTATATATAGATTAACAAAAACGACATTAAGGGCCCCCGGGCCCAATCGGTGCAAGAGAATAACTTTAAAATACCTGTTCATTTCAATCTGGATCATGATAGATATATTAGTCAATGCTTTTCAAGATCGTGTAAATCATAACGGGAATAAAGTATTTAACGCTTACAAAAAAAAGGATTTTGGGCCCCCGGCCCCGAAGGAACGGACATTAGGAGTTCAATGCCATATGGTACTTTAATATAGGCTATCAAGTTGTTATGTACCAAGTTTGGTCAAGATCCATTCATTTTCCAAGCAGCTAAGCCTAAAACTAATTTTTATATAGCTCATATAAGAAAAAATTCTCATTATTTGGCCCCCGGCGCCCCATGAGTGTTAAATTTTGAAAAAAAAGTAGCCTATTTCCATCCCTGGAGCGTACTCAAAAGTCTCCAAAAGTTTCATGGCGATCGGATGAATGGTTTAGTCAGCTATAACAGACATGCATACATACATACATACATACATACATATATACTTTGATTTTTATATATATAGAAGATAGAAGAGATATAGTGAAATAAAACGACATAAAGGGGGCCTGGGCCTATTCAGTGTGAGATGTCAATTTCAAAAACCTTTTCATTTTAATTCAGTTTCATCAGGGATATATTTATCAAGATCGTTAAAAAATGGCAAAAATATCTTAAACATATATGCAAAAAAGACATTTGGGGCCCCCTGCCCCGAAGAAATTGACATAAAAAGTTCAGAAACCTTAAGTATTTTAATATGGGCTACCAAGTTTTGTATACAAAATTTGGTTAAGATCCAATCATTTACTCAGTAGCTAACGAATAAAATAATTTTGTGTAAAGCTCGACATTAAGGGCCCCAAGGCCCAATTATTGTAAGAAATAAAGTGCAAAAGATATGTTCATTTGAATAAATTTCAAAATACATACATATATTTATAATTCTCAATATTGTTAAAAATTGAATGGACGATAAAATATTAAACATTTACTAAAAAAGACAGTTTGGGCCCCCAGCCCCGAGGGAATGAAAATTAGGAGTTCAGTGCCCTATTGTAATAAAATATAGACCCTTGAGTTTTTATATACTAAAATGGGTCAAGATACATGAATTTTCTAAGTATTTTACGCTAATACTAATTTTTATACAGCTAATATAAGAAAAAAAACGACATTTAGGGACCCAGGGCCCTTTCGTTGAAAGACGTTTATTTCAAAAACCTGTTCATTTTAATTAAGTTTCCTCAAAAATATATTCCTCAAGATCTGTGAAATTGAATGTGAAAAAATATCTTATACATATACGAAGAAAATACATTTGGGGGCCCCGGCCCCGAAGGAATGGACATTTGAAGTTCTGTGCCCTATAGTATTTTAATATGGGCTACCAAGTTTTTGTATTCAAATTTTGGTTAAGATCCACTCATTTACTCAGTAGCTAACGCATAAAATAATTTTTATAAAGCTTATATAAGCAAAAAAAGACATTAAGGGCCCCAGGGCCCATTTAGTGCAAAATGTAAAGTTCAAAACAACTGTTCATTTCAATTTGTATAATAATGGATACAGGTGCAATTATTTGTAAAGATTGCTAATAACTGAATTGTGAATAAAATCTTAGACGTTTAAGAAATGGAACTTTTTGGGCCCCCAGCCCCAAAGGAATGACTTATAGGAGTTCAGTGCCCTATGGTATTTTAATATTGGCTATCAAGTTGCTATATACAAAGTTTGGTTAAGATCCAACAATTTACACAGTAGCTAGCGCTTAAACTAATTTTTATATAGCTCATATAAGCAACAAATGACATTATGGGCCCCCGGTGCCCATGAGTGTTAAATTTAGAAAAAAAAAGGTTGCCAGTTACCATCCCAGGTGGGTACTCAACATTCTCCAAAAATTTCATGACGATCGGATGAATGGTTTAGTCAGCTATAAAGGACATGCACACACACACACACACACAGACATACTTTGATTTTTATATATATAGAAGATAGATATAAGAAAAATAAGACATTTAGGGCCCCGGGCCCATTTGGTGATAGATTTAAATTTCAAAAATCTTTTCATTTAATTAAGTTTCCTCATAGATATATTCCTCAAGATCGTGAACAATTAAATGGGGGAAAATACATTAAACATATACGAAGAAAAGACATTGGGGGCCCCCGGCCCCGAAGGAATGGACATTTGAAGTTATGTGCCCTATAGTATTTTAATATGGGCTACCAAGTTTTGTATTCAAATTTTGGTTTAGATCCATTCATTTACTCAGTACCTAACGCATAAACTAATTTGTATATATCTTATATAAGCAAAAAAAGACATTAAGGGCCCTGGGGCCCATTCAGTGCAAGATATAACGTTCAAAACCCCTGTTCATTTCAATTTGAATAATAATGAATACATGTGTCATTATTTGTCAAGATTGTTAATGACTGAATGGTGAATAAAATCTTGAACGTTTAAGAAATGTGAATTTTTGGGCCCACAGCCCCAAAGGAATGACTATTTGCAGTTCAGTGCCCTATAGTTTTTTAATATTGACTATCAATTTGTCATATACAAAGTTTGGTTAAGATCCAACAATTTACACAGTAGGTAGCGCTTAAACTAATTTTTTATATAGCTCATATAAGAAAAAATCATATTATGGGCCCCCGGTGCCCCATGAGTGTTAAATTTAGAAAACAAAGTTGCCAGTTACCATCCCAGGTAGGTACTTAACAGTCTCCAAAAATTTCATGACGATCGGATGAATGGTTTAGTCAGCTATAAAGGACATGCACACACACACACACACACACACAGACATACTTTTATTTTTATATATATATAGACTAGGGGTTTAATGGGCGCCTAAGGCGCCTACTTTTTTTTGGTAAAAAGCCAAAGTAACTTATCCTTGTTTGATAAATATGAAATAGTAAACTTCCTGAAATGTAAATAAAGTATTTTATAATTAAAAATCCTTTAAATCCTCTTTTTACATCGCTCTCTTTTCCAAAATTAAAATATAAGCTAAAACTGTGACGTCATATAATATATTTTTTTAGAATATTTTAGAATTTTTTAAATTTTGCACACCTCCTGATGCGCGCCTTGTACTTGCATATACATTTAAATATAAGTTCAACAAATGACGTCATATCGTTACGGACACATACTCAAACCAACCTGTGACTTGGGCTATTATATTGTTTATTATTACATTATTTTAATAAAAAGATAAAATGGAAGTGGAAATAGCTATCAATATTCAAATGAAGTTGAAGTATTCACCTCATAGTTGTTTATGTCTATAATATTATTTGCTTTACTAATTCCATAAATTCACATTTACATTTCAAAAGTCTACATACGTTAAATATGCAAGCATGCTGAAAGATATTTTCAATACTTTTATCATACGTCATAGCGTATAAGAAAATTACTTATAAAAGTTTTTTGATGCAAAAAAGTCATATTTTACATTGAATTTAAATGTTTATGCAATACATTCATTCTTTTTATGGTAAGAAATAAATATAGTCTTTAATTCTTTGGGTGGTGGGTGGGAAGAGATTTATGAGTTATGGAACCTTTCACTGGTGTTTTGAAGTTGAACTTGCTACAATGGCTATGGTGCCATCGGAAATTCGATACGAGTAGCCTGACAATAATTAAAGTGTATTTTTTGTTAAACATAGTTCAAGTAAGGCCTATTCTTTTGAATCCCTTGGGCTAAAGAGTCAAACCAAATTGTGGAATGCGTAATGAATGAGACGAGGGGAAATCAGGTAACATTATTGCAGGTAATTTCCTAATAAAATCAAAATCAGAACAAGAGGTCAGTAACTCATACTCATACTAGTTTGCAAAATCATCGCCTCAAAATGCTAAAACATTGAGATGCAAAATACCCACCAAGGAAATCTGGAGATACTGTACGCATTTATATATCAGATATGGACATAGTATGCGGAATACCACGAAGCGTCCTTTCTATGGTATTGAATGTTAAGTGCGCATTCTACAAGCTAGAAAAGAATATGTAGTCATCAAACATCTTCAACCCAGAGATCTTTCCATTCAGCTCATATAGTCATCCATGGGCATGGAAGAAAAATCACTGCAAATTGTCGCGTCTTCAAAATCGCTGATCAGTGGCTAGGGCTATCCTCCATGCAATTGTACCTAAAAGTGATTAAAGCAAATCACTGCAAATGCCAACAGTTTGAAACTGCTGTGTAAATCAATATTTTAAATAGTTGTAATAGAGCTTGAATTCAAATAAACGTTTTCATTATTGTTAAGTCAACACCTCTTCCAGTTCTATATTAAAAGCAAAGTTACAAGTGTATCACTCTTCAAAACTGACGGAAGTTCTCAAAATAAATATGTTTCAGCTGATATCTAGAATAAAAATACAGAATAAAAAATAATATAATACAGAGCTTTCATTTTTTTAATTTATTTTTATTTTATTTATTTATTTCCAAATTTAACAATTTTATGCGAAAGTTCGAAAAGAGTTAATTTTGGTGCAAAAATTTGGTGCGCTGCTTTCTAAAATTAGTAGCGTGACGAACGGACCGGACGAACATACATAGCAAATTATACGCCGCAGACTTGCTCATGGAGAGTTCTTTTACCCCTTTAATGCACTTTTTCAGGGCGCCTTCCACGCCAACCTTTTTCAAAAGCCCAACTAACTTGTCCTTGTTTGATCAATACGAAATATTAAACTTTCTGAAATGCACACAAAGTATTTTATAATAGGGGTTCCCTTTTCCAAAATTAAAATATCAGTGAAAACAATGACGTCATATTGGTGCTGCTTTTTGTGTCTGTACTCTCACCCCAACCGTTCTTTGCACTGTCTATGATGAGCCAGTCTGCGGCGTATGCTATGCAATAAAGAGGTATAAGAACGGGCACAAACAAACATTTAAAAAACAAAACACACAAAAAAACATGAGGCGGACGTGTTAACCATTACACTACGAATCTCACGTTTTCTGTGAAGAAACAATGCAATTGAAACGCAAGGGCCATTTTGGTCACCCCTCCACTATCTTTGATTGTCAACCGTTAACTGTGTTTAGTTGACCAGAGCGATGGTCATTTGTCACGCTCTGTTGCACATGCAGTTTCTTATTGCCTCGCAGGGTCCGTCTACGAAGAGAATTATATATATAGATAGAAGATATATATATAAAAATATATATTTAAATGTATATATTCAATTACAAAAATTTTTTTTTAAATAGTGAATTATGTTTATATAAGATTGGATATCTTATTATATGTATATTTTTATAATTCTTGATTCACTTATTTAATGTGTTTTTTTCTATACAAATATTAGCCTAAGCCCTCACTCATTTGTCACTAATTTTCAAATTCCCAAATGAACAGAAGGGTTTAATTTTGTAGGCTCATACCTTTAACTTTATATACTAAAATCTTGGACTACTGAACTTAAACTTATGGTTCACCGACAAAACGACCCGGGACAAACGGCCCCGACAAATGGGCCCCGAGGTAACAGCGCCGACAAAACGGCCCTGGACTAATAAATGGACTAATAGTAAAAATTACATTCAAATGTTATATGTATATTTTTACTCACCGATTCAGTTTCATGTTTAGCTAACAAGAAATAAGAGTAATGACTTTACAAGAATGAATTTAATAGCCTGTACTCGATACGGTGTCAAGTGACGGTTGTTTGACAGAAGAAATAATAAAATAACATCACAAGAAATAATTTTACAATTTTAACACTTTATTTCAGGGTGAAAAAGTTTACAAAAGCTTAAATTGCAAAATAAAAATGTATTTTTTGTTAAAAATGTAAAGAATTTGTCTGGGGCCGTTTTTACCGGGGCAGTTATGTCAAGGCGTTTTGTCGGGGCCATTTTTTCCTCGGTCGTTTTGACGGGTGACATAACTAATATATAGTAGTGTATGATTTTGTATTAACCCATATCTCTACTGGACTAATTGGATTTCACCGCAGCTAAGTTTTTTTTTCATTCTTTCGTTATATTCGTTTTTATTTGTGTACTATTTGTTCGTTGGGGAAGGCTCTTTGCCGAAACGTTTGCTCTTGTGTTACGTCCTGTCAGGCTAACTAATACCCTGTTTATATGCTATACATTTACTAATTTAAAAGCCTGGTTGCAGTCTCACCCCCATTATTTTGTGTCACATAGGTTCTTAAACGGATAGATAGGTCTTAAAAAGCTTGAAAATGATTGATGAACAAAAACTAAAAGAATTACAACATGGGGCCATCCATAAATTACGTACGCACAAATTGTCATATTTTTGTAACCTCCTTCCCCATGTTGCACCCCGTACATTTTCGGAATCCCCATCCCCTATTCCTTCGTACACATTAGCTTCCCCACATGTTTGTAAAATAATTGTAAGCCATAGTAAAAAGATAATGGGTTTGCCCTTTATAGTTTTTTTTTGTTTTGTAATATTGTGTTTTTCATGTTGAAATTATTTTTAAAATACAATAGTGCATTAAAATTGTGCTTAGGCACCGGTGGACGAAAAAGAAATTTCCACTAATCATATATATATTTACCCTCAATTATGTGTGACTGACTCATGCCTAACGTTAAGGGACATCACTCTGCTTTTTTTAATTGAAAATATAGTCTTAAAAATCATAATAATTTTGGTTTTCAGATTAACCAAAAAAACTCACGAACCTTTGACGTCAGCATTTGTGTTGCTAAAAGTGCTGACTGACATAAAGAGTTATTTTTTGTGTGCAGCAATTTGGTGCGCTGCTTTCTAAAATTAGAAGCGTCACGGACAGGACAGACGGGACGTGCAGTTAAAAAATCATATGGTGATTAGCATTGTAAAAAAATATTATATTAATACTTTGTGTACATTTCAGGAATATTTCGTATTTATCATACAAGGATAAGTTACTTGGGCTTTTGACCAAAAAAACAATCCCTATTATAAAATACTTTGTGTACATTTAAGGAAGTTTAATATTACTTATTTATCATACAAGGGTTTTGGGGTACAGACCGGAGTCAGACAGGGGTGTCTTCTTTCACCATTCTTATTTCTGCTAACCATCGACTGGATAATGAAAATGTCAACAGAGCAAAAGAGAAATGGTACCAAGTGGACACTATGGAAGCAACTTGATGACTTGGACTTTGCGGATGATCTGGCATTAATATCGCACTCACCGCAACCGATGCAGGAGAAAACCAACTATGAAGCACAGTTCTCTGCTTGCCTTGGCCTGAACATCCATAAGGGAAAAAGCAAAGTCCTTAAAATAAATCCATCAAGCAACACTCCAATAACACTAGAAGGAAAAAATCTCGAAGAGGTGGATAGCTTCACATACCTTGGAAGCATCTTTGACACACAAGGAGGGACAGAACCCGATGTAAGAATGAGAATTGGCAAAGCAATAACAGCATTTAAACAGCTAAAAAATGTTTGGAACTACAACTTGACTCTCCATACCAAGGTCAGGATATTCAACACCACAATAAAGACTGTCTTGCTGTATGGAGCAGAAACATGGCGAATAGCAGCCATTTCAAAAAAGCTTCAAGCTTTTATAAACAAATGTCTCCGAACAATTCTCCGAATCCGCTGGCCCATTGTCATCACCAACGAAGACCTCTGGCAACGCACACAACAAGAGCCAGTGGAAGAGCTAATACGCCAGCGAAGATGGAGATGGATTGGCCACACTCTCAGAAAGCCTACATCCAGCATTGTGAGACAAGCCCTCACATGCATGGAACCCCCAAGGAAAGAGAAAAAGAGGTCGTCCCAAAATGACCTGGAGAAGGGAACTGGAGGCAGACACCAAAATGAGCGGGCACAGCTGGGGGCAGATAGAAAGATTGGCGCAGGACCGGGATGCCTGGAGAGCCTTTGTTCATGGCATATGCCCCAGATGGGACGAAGGGCGATGATGATCATGCAAGGACAAGTTAGTTGGGCTTTTGAAAAGGTGGGTGCCGTAGGCGCCCTAAAAAAGTGGGCGCCGCAGGCGCCACGAGGCCGCAGCACAACCTAGTTTTTAAGAAATGGCAATATGTGGCCGTCCATAAATGACGTGACGCACCTAGTGGGGACGAGGACCACACATTTGGGGGAGTTTGAGTATTGTGACTTCACGTCAAAACACGCAATTTTAAATGAAAGTTCCTTTTTAATATTTTATTGCTTATAATTTATTTAATGACGTTTCACATTGTTTCACGCGTGTTAAGATATTATTATACAGACCAACACTAAAGAAATACATAAAATGGACAAAAAATGTTTTGAAGCATGCTCATTTTCAAAAAGCAAATAACGTTTTGAAAGGGGGGGGGGTCTAACTTTTTGTGACGACATGTGACGAGTGGGGAAGGGGGGTGAAAACAGGACTAAATCCTGTGACGACATTTATGTACGGCCCCTATAAATCAGACGGATATTATGTTGGTACTGATTTTAGTAATGTGTAAACGTTTAGTCTGAATCAAATACTAATTACTTTCAAATAATTAAAAGTTCAGAATTTCGTTTGCATTAAAATTAAATCATAAAACATAATTCCATATCAGTCGTGACTCAGTCGGTCTCGAACGCCGTTTGCAGGCTGAGCGGTTTTCGTTGCTAGGCTAAGTATTATGCAAATTAAATTTGTTATACATACGTACACAGTACACATTCAGTCGCGACCCACCTACCCTCCCCTTACGCAAAATCCCGTTAATTAAAACCTCCCACCCCCCCCCCTCATTGGGTCCGTAATATATGGATGGCCCCTATACAATGTCTTATCAGGAAAAAACGATTTTATAAAAAAAAGAGAGATTTGCACCAATTTATTTCATTAGATATGGGATTCCTTCTATGGGGTGGTTTTTCGGGGAACATATTTTTATAATTAGTTTTAATGTAACTTATATGAACATCTTTGGTACTTGTTTTTATCTGACAACCAAAAAAGTTCTTACTTTTTTTGTATTAACTGTGGGAAACACAGCGATACTTAGGCTACTACAACTAGAAAGCTATCGACTTCTTCCACTTGATAAAAGATTAAATAAATTAATATTAAAATCAGGGGACATATTTCATAAAACATAGAATGTTAATTACATGTTTTTGTTATTTCCTGTGAGGTTTTCAGTTGCATCTATATATGTGTTAAAATTAATCGTTAATTGGTCGATTAATTTTTACAGATTAATCGAAAACAATCTTTTTAGTTGTTACCAGCCCTATTTATTACCTTATGGAATTTTTTGTTTAGTTCCACAACTCTCTATTGCTAATTTGATATTTTTCAATTTTATATAATTGCATTTTTCATAGTATACTTATAGCTTCCTCAAAATGCATGCTTGAGAGTAAAATAAGCGCACAATTAGGTTAAATTTAGTTTGTGTCTACGTATATCGCTTAAGGCTGCACTCTAATATCGCAGGAGAAAACAAGTATCAAAAAGTAGTCAGAGGAAAGCTAAAACTTTTATTTTTTAGTGTTGCCAACTTTAATGTGACCTAACAGTTCTTAAAAACAGCCCTTCCCCCTCTCATTGAAACAAATATGTGACGCCTTCCCACTCACCCTAAGTGCGTAACGTCATTTATGTGCAGCCACTAATGATTTCTATTATTCGAAAGAATAAAACTTTGTGTGTAAAAACTCATGCCATGCATTATCCTTGGGTGCAATCCATAAGGTTCGTCACGCTATTTTTGACCATTTACCCCCTCCCCCCTTTTTTTCACCCTGTCGCAAATCTCGCCCCCCCCCCTCAAAGTACGTCACACTTTCGAACAAAAAATGTTTTAAAATCATTTCTATAAACTCGTTGCGACTGCTTGATTGCTTGTTTGCCGAAAAAAATTTGGGTCTATTTTTATCCCATTTCCTCGTGTACTAGCGAGCTGAAATTTTGCAGGCAGACTAGTGCCGATGATAAAAATAATCTATCAAAATTTCAGATCGATCGATAGTACTGTAATTAAATTAATGAATTTTTAGATTATAACTATTTATCTCTATGTAGCATGTCAATTTTGGTGCTAAAGTTTCGCGCTGCGTATTATATTGAACAACCTTTTTAATACTTTCCTATCGCGCTGTGCGGGGCATATTATATAGACGATACTTTTTAAAAATATATTCTCGATCTGTAAATGTAAATGCTATTAATTGCTAATCTGAATCGCGGTGCACACTATATTAAACAGGTTTATTATACCCCTTTTCCCTTGATCAAATCGAGCTGAAATTTAGCAGAAGTTTTTTTTTATACTATAAATCATTTATATATTTGAGACATAACTAAAATTTTGGATTTTTGGATTGTCGTGTATTATAATGAACATTCTTTTAATTATATCTCGTATATAAAGGATTTATAGTAAACAAAAAAAACTTGTTTTTTAACGTTTTTTAAAATGTATTATCAAAATAATTAAATTTTATTATAAAACACCTTGACGTCACACATGACCGGACCCACCTCCCCTCTCCCCCTCACCCCCTATTACAAACTGTCACACTTTCTTACACCCCCTCCCCCCACTGGAGCCTGACGTACTTTATGGACGGCCCCTTGTCAAATTTTATTGACCGAAGAAAAGTACCAATTTTCTTTATTACACGCTTTTATTTAAGTCACACTGTTTGTATGTTGTATCCATCCTTCCCTCAAATCTTGTAACGTAAAATTAAACCACTTCTGATGGTCCTAGAGATCTCAAAATTTTACCACAGATAGATCTGGATGACAAGCATTGTGTCAAACGATCGAATGTACTGTAATTAAATTAATGCATTTTTAGTTTATCTCTATATATTTCTCTCGGGATAATCAGATCAACACCAACATGGCGGTTGAGGTGCGTAGCGACACGAATCCACGCTCTTCTGATTGGCTGAATTCGCAGGCGGGGTTCGAGGGTGTGACACGAAGGCAGCAGTCAAGGCTGACGCGATCAGCTGATGTTTTTCGACTTTTGTGTTAAAGACGATATTCATGATATTCGTTTTTTTTTGGCGCGCGGTGTTTTCCCTGTGTCTATTTCTCCCTTCCCACCTCACGTCCCCCTTCCAGTTAGATACCCACATTTAAAAAATAAAATTTGAAACAAAAAAGTAGAAAATAAAATAATATAAAAAATCTTTTTTTTAAAAAAAGTACACGCTTTTATTTACATATAGAAAGTGCACTAAAAAGAAGCAAATAAAAATTTTTCTATGATTACAGGTGAAATCCGTGAACCTATCCACTGCACATAAAAGCGTGGGGCGCTCACCACAACTCTCTATCATGTACAAGGCTGCGAAACATAAATACAAATTTGTATCAATATTGATAAACATTAAAATTTTTACAAACTTTTATCATATACATGCTACTAACATATTAATTAGAAATATGTATCTATATGCAAAAGAATAGTTGCAAAGAGAAATGAGTTGTGATATGCGCCCCACACTTTTATGTGCAGTGGATAGGTTCACGGATTTCATCATGTAGTCATAGAAAATTTTTATTTGCTTTTTTTAGTGCACTTTCTATATGTAAATAAAAGCGTGTACTTTTTTTTAAAAAAATATTTTTTTATATTATTTTTTTTAAACTTAAAAATGATGTTTACTTTTTAAAATTTATAATTTTTAAAAATTATTGTTATGATGTAGACTATTATTTCGTTACTGTTGTGGGGTGCCACCTTCATATCCTGTTTCAGAATATGTCAATGTAACACATATCACGCATTGGAAAATACACCCCAACCGCTTTTTAAAATAATTTGAAGGAATCTATGATTATCGTTTTATTATTTTATTTTATTATTATAGTTTTATAATTCTATTATTAAAATTATTCACTCAGGCGACTTCCGCCGCCAGTTATCTTGATAAACCAAACAAATCCAATTGGGCAATACAAAAAATAATAACTTTTAACAAAAAAGATTTCTCCATTCATATTCAACAATGGCGCTGTAAATAAAAGAAAGATTAATGAAATATATATACTTTTCTCCCACACAAATTGTAAAATAGTATTTTAATTTGAACAAAAATATATATATTAATGTTAAATAAGATTAAATTTTACTTTATTTAATGTTACAGTGAAGTGAACATAGACTTGCCGACTAGCCTTTCAGAATGATTCATCTATTCAAAGTAGTAAGGCTGTCACTATTATTATTTAAAATTGGAATTGGCATTAGTCTTTGCATCGGAACATTTACTAGTACAAGTAAGTTCATAATAAGTATATAATTTATTTAAATTTATATAGGGTAAAGAGGGGTAAAGGGACCCATGGGGAAATAAGCCCCACTTACTGGTGCTGGGGTCATCGGCTATTTTATAAGAAAGAGACTAAAGTTAAAGAGAGGCATCTAGTTCTACATGGACGACATGGAAAGAATCTAAATAATCAGGGAATAATTTACAACCATGTTTGGGTTTCTTACCTATGGCCTATGATATTAATTATTACTTTGCATCTTTGTAAGAATGATTATTTTCTGCTGTTTCCTATTTCATTCAAACATGTCTAAAAACTTTCGAAGTGGGTAGACACCGCGCAATGCGCGGCATCCACTGTAAAGCTTGGGTGTCGCGTAAACGTGACGTCACATTTTGCTCTTACTACTTTATAAGATTTTTAAAAATTCATACGGTACATGAGCTTCTGTGGTCTCACGGTTAGGACATTAGATTCTTGAACTCTAGGTGTCAGGTGGAGGTTCGAGTTTCGTTTGAGTCTTTTTTTTTAAAAGTTTGTTGTTTCAGTTTTAGGGTCTGGGTTAGGTTTAGTTGTCTATTTTTTAAATTAAAATAGAAAAAGAGTTTCGTTTGAGTCTTTTTTTTTAAGGTTGTAGTTTCAGTTTTAGGGTCTGGGTTAGGTTTAGTTGTCTATTTTTTAAATTAAATTAAATTAAATAGAAAAAACAACAAATATAATATAGCAACCAAAAATATGATTTATCGAGCGCACCGTTCTCTTTGCTTTTACCAAATTAATTTTAAAATCATAAATCTTTTTAAAAATAAATTTTAAGCTATTAAGGTGGACTGGGTATACCAAAATAAACAGACTGTGTAATGCGTGTCATCCACCCAACTGAGTGGACACCGCGCGTTACGCGGTGTCTACCATCGGCCAAAAACTTTTGCTCTGTCAAGTCATCATTGTTTTGATGATGAAACAGTATTTTTAAGCTGCGATTTTCAAATCTCTGTCTAGTTTCAAGTACTAGTACATCTTTACTAAGTTACTAAGTAAGTACCTTTTTCAGTTTTTTCAATCTGTGCATGTCATTTTTGAGTTATAAACTTATATTTGTAGGCCATGTATGTTCTGCTAGTGAGGAAGACATTTGTTTTTGCAAAATACAGTGGGTCTTGGATGAAATATTTGAAATTTTTTATATAAAGAGCTCTGATTTTAGCCTTAGCATAAATGTAAACCATTCCTCTATTATTTTGAATGGAGTGGCCTTTAATCAAGTTTCTCATTAATTACCTTGTTTACATTAATTTATGAAAATCCTGGGGCTTAAAGCCCCCAACTTTAAAAAAATTTAAAACCACCAAAACTAGTGATAAGATAAAGAAATTTCATGTTTTAAACTAATTAACATATATTAAGAAACGCCTTAAAATGAAAACAAAATTTAATGATTTGTGGAAATAATTTTTAAAATCTTTGTTTTTAGATTTTTGATAATAGATCCATTAGTTACAAATCGTGGAGCGTCAACATAGTCTTGACTAGTTATGAGGCTTTCTGAGGCACCATCCAACAGTGTTTCCAAGAAAAACAGAGCATTATGCCAAGGGCCTAAGCTGAGGACCTTTGGGTTATTGAGAAATGGTTTGAACTACACAAGAATACTTAACAGGATGCGGAAATTATGTGGCTACCCCAGTCAGAAATGTATCTGTGATGAAACAGACTCCGCCACTGACAAAACAAAAAAAGGGTGAACCAAAGCATTTGGTACCATGTTAAATGCATAGACATCCAAGAAGAGGCTTATATTTAAGACATGGAGTGAACCAATAAGAGTTGTCAACAACCACTGTGAAAATATATACCTTCTACAAAATAGGGCTTATTGCCCCCATTTTGGTTAAGTTTCATAAATGGATATCTCTAACTTTTTAGTATATTTTTGCTATATTGCTTCATTATTATGTTGAATAACATTTTCCCCTTATATAAATATGGGTTGCCTATGACTTAAAAGCATTAGTTGTTTGAATGTAATAATATTTATTTATTTCAAAGGAACAAAAGAAAATATATTTAAAACCTGGGGCTTACCCCTCTTTACCCTAACTTATAACACATTTTGGTAAATTCGGAGTTGACCTACCCACATTATATATCATTACCTGGTGGCCACTTTGTTCCTGTGACATGTAGCATAGCAACATAATGGCAGCTAAAAAGTAGACAAACACACGGGTTAACTAAAAAATGGGAGACATTAATTTGTTTGGTTGGTACATTCAATTAAACAGCAAAAATTGATAAGTGACTAACTATAAAAATATCAATTTTTCAATGGTCGCGTCACAGTGGCATGAATGTGAGTCATTTAAATATCCAATAACACGGATGTAAATAAAATAAGAAGGCTTATAGTTATAGAGGATTATTAAAAGGGCACCAGCAAAAATTTACCCACATTTTAAGATAACCGAGAAAAAAAAATTAACTTACTGCTATGTTAGGGCCTGGAGATATAATATGGAAAATGACCGGCATTTTGTATCTAGACCCACGCTTAAATTTCATCACTTTTTTAAAATTCCGCAAATGAAATAGTACCATATTTAAAAAAACTCCCAAACCCCTCTTATTTTAAAAAATTTAATTTAGCATTTTCTGTAAAAATTATATAGGCTTATTTAATGCGCATGATTACATAAAAAATAGGGCTGTTATCGATTAATTTAAATTTAATCGTTAACTTTTGAAAAATTATCGATTAATTTAATCGATAATTTCGATTAAAACCAAAAATAGAAATTTATGACGTCATTAAAATGAACATATCTCACAGACATTGAAAATGAAGAATATTTTGAACTAAATTTCATGACAATGTGTTGATACTTGGTTTGTGCTGAATGTGGTAAGTCAGCGATGTATTTGATCCTTTAAAAGATAATTGTTTATGGCAGTGAATACAGTAAACTTTTTCACCATCTTCGACTTTGCCATCCGCAGTTAGCTTAAAAACAACATATTTGCTCAAATTTTTAGTTATATGTTTAAATTTAACTGCGCTGATGCTGTCAGCAGGGCCTTCGTAACGCATAGGCCTGTTGGGCATTTGCCCGGGGGCCCACGAGCATATGGGCCCCATGGGAATATGTTTATTTATATATATTATGTTTATTCATTTTTTATTCCTGTGGGGGAAAGGCCCAACACTATTTCTTTGCCCCGGGGGCCCAAAATGGTGTAAAGACGGCTCTGGCTGTCAGCCATTTTTTAGTTGACGTATGCCGGTCAACATATATTAATAAAATAAATTTTAATATTACGCGGGAGATGTTTGTACGTAAAAAATATATATAAATTATTATTAATTATTAATAATTTATTATTTATTACTAAAATTTAAAAAAAATATTATAAATATTTTCTTAAATTTTAATCGCATTTTTATTGATTAAAATTATTTTAATCGATTAAAGATAAAATTTTTAACGATTAATCTAGAGATTAATCGATAATTTCCGCAGCCCTTATAAAAAACAATAAGAAAAACAAAGGGAGCACACTCTTGTCCAAAAAATATAAGGGGAGAGAACGCAGAATTAATTTCTATATATCCGTTTTGGGTACGACTTATCTGATTTGACCCACATTTTATTAAAAATCCAATTTAATACAATATAGCTTATACTAATTATACTTAAGGCACATTTTAATTATATAATTTATTGGGCCTAAATTAATAATCCTAGGCGTAAGGTCTGCAGCCTATTTCTATTTTATTAAAACTGTAAATTTCTTAAATTTTTATCGATCAAAAATATTTTAAGCAATATAATATTGTAACGATTAATCTATAATTTCCGCAGCCCTCCTTTTTTAACATTTAATGTTATGTAAAACAGTTTTTCTAAAAAAGATATAATTTTAAACATTATATTATATTTATATCAATTGATTCATTGATGGAAATTGTAATTCACATGACTATGACATAAATTTGCTCTCTAAGATACTAATAATAAGTATACCGGAGATGCCGGAGATGTTACTTACTTTAATCAATCTTTAAAGTTAAAGCATAAGTATATTCATTATTAGTAATAATAATAATATTTTTTAAAAAAAGAAATAATAATCAGTAACCAAACAAAAAATTCAGTAAAAAAACATTCATATCCCATCACCTCAACAGTCACATTATTCATTATGCAATGTAAATCCAATTTACATTACAAGTTGTTGAGTTTATTGCTATATTATATTTCTATATTATTATTTGTAAATTAAAGTTAACTCCAGTGATGTATATCATTTTATTAGTCTATTCTTATTATGTCTGAATTTTTATTTGGGAAAGGCTAAGCAAATTAATAATTATCCAAAACATACTTGTTTTTTAAATAGTTTTTATGAATGACATAATCGTTTTTCTACTTTTATGATTGCTGACTTTCTTTTTGTGATATTTGTCAAAATATTAATCGTGCAGAGAATGATCAGCATAGCTTCAGGTTCAGGTAGCCAAATTAAATGAGTGTGTTAAATTTACCTATAATAACTTGCAAATGAAATAATAAATTCTGTTATGATTTTTCCTAATATTTTGTCATCTGCATTTCCCAGGTTAATTTTTTTGCATAGGATTTCTTTTTAAATACATATGCATCATATTTTGAAGAAAAAATTTTTTTTACACAATAAACTTGATATACATTGTTATTTACATATTTTAAAAAATCCATAGTTTAATAGCAAAGAAAATGTATTTTTGTTGTTTTTTTTTGTTTATTCTTTATTGAAATATGTTTTTTTCAAAGATGACACTCAGTGTTCATTGTCAAGTTTTATTTTGTTTGGCCTTAGCTAATTAAATAAAATTTTAGTTTCTATGAGGGGGAGAAAATTACATTTACTGAAAATATTAAAGATAAAAATAAATCAAATTAATTTTTACCAATTTTTTTTAAACCATTTTTCCCGATAATGTATATTACTATCAAGTCCCTTTAAAACAACTTAATTTTTTTTAAAGAATGATCATTATAAATGGATGGTTTAATCAAGAAGTTGTCTTATCTATTGATATCACTTATGTATAATATAAAATTAATCAACTCTACCTGGCATTATTTTATTTTGCTTTGGTTTTGCCTAGAGGGCAGCCGAATATCCGCATGCCGGATATCCGGACCAAATATCGGGATTTTCGCCTCTATCCGGATTCGGCAAATACTTATGGCAGATCCGGTTAGTATCCGGATATCAATGTAGTAAAGATTTTTTAAAATCAAATTAAATTAATAATAATAAGTTTATAAACAAATATATAAAAAGTAAAAAACAATAACCAGAAATCAGTACATTTAATAAGAATGGATAGTGCGAGAGCATTCAGCACAGCGGGGCAGATAAATGATGATAATCGTTCTCGCTTGTCTCCGAACAAACTTGGGATGTTATTGAATTTGGGTATGACACACAATTTGTCGAACCTAAAAAATTGAAGAAACAAACTTAAAACTTTAAGGTAACAAGTACTGCTGATTACCATGTCACAACCTTCTAATAATAAATAACTAGTAACTACTAACTAGTAACTATTTTATTTACTCATGTCACTAAATTATTTCCATTGTCATAGCTGAAATATTAATGTTATATTAAAAAAAATAATTTTAAGTTAAATTTGTAATTATTAGTTTATACTTATAAACTTTATAGTTAAACAGGAGCCTTAAAAACTAGAACAGGCTGAGTGTTAGCTATCGTTTTTAAACTTCTTGTTCACAGTAGTCAATCATTCAATATTTTCAATTCAGTATTTAAATTTAAACATTTTACTTATATTATATAAGTTATATCATTGTAATAATTTTATATTCTTTGTTGTTTTTTTCGTTGAACTTTAAATAGCAGTTGTAATTATGAATTGATTTGCGAACTTAAAAATAAAAATTTCCTTGTCTCCCGTGTTATATCTTATTTAGTCTTATAATTTTAAAACTCTAGTCTATTGTGAATGTTATAATTATACAAAATAAGTTAAGAAACAAATTAAGTCATACATTAACTTAATAATAAATAACAAACTAAACAAATTAACAAGCGTTGATCATGAAATCATTCAAATCCACGCAAAATTAGTAAAACAGTCAATTTCAATACGAGAAAAAAATATTAAGTTAAAAAGTTACAAATAACGATATTACTTTACTACATAAGTACGAACTAAGTTAACTCACAGCGTATTAAACTTAAATTGTCTGAATAAAACAACAATTTTTTATAATGGCTCTAGATCTCGACTTCTTGTACACCACACTACACACTCAGTACAACATTTTCCGCTTGGTGCACACTACAAAGTTCGTGGAAGTGTGTTCATCCAATTCATTGTAAAATGTTCATCGTTGACTTGGACGGTGTTACAAACCGTCATAGTAGATAGCAGATACTCTCCATTTGTTGGATAATAAGTATTTTAATAACTAATATTAAATACTAGATATAAAGTAGTAAAGTAAAGTACACCCTCTTAGCTCTTACACTTTAATGTGGAGATATCCAGAGTTGGAATCCGGATCCGGAAAATATTAGGGCCAAACTATCCGGATCCGGTAAATAGTAAAAAACCATATCCGGCTGTTCCCTAGTTTTGCCATACCTAATCATTCACATATATTCTTTAGTTGGAATTACAACAAATGAATGTAAAATATTGCTTTTATTCATACATTATGTTGATGTCTCTTTTAAAAAATATATGTTTTTTGTATATATGTGCATATATGTATATGTGTGTATATATGTATATGTGTGTATATATTTATATGTGTGTATATATGTATATGTGTATATATATGTGTGTATATATGTATGCATATAAGCCAAATGTCGATTTTAAACAGTCCTAATTTAAAGATAACCACACTTATCTTAAAATAGCACATATTGGTTTTGGTAAAAATATTGATTACAAATAATATTTAATAACGAGCAACAAAGCCCGTCCAAGGACGTTCCGCCACCGTTCTGTGGCATATTGTAACTCCCCTCCAACAGCCGTCTCGACTTGCATACATGTGCATCACGTCAAAAATACTATTCATTATAGTTAAAATAAATAACTCGTAAAAACAGAGCTTTTGACTATAAATTCCAACGTGCACAACTCAAAATAAAGTCTTGGAAGAAATACTGCACCAAAAATAACTCGTTTTGAACGTCCACGTAAACGTGTTCAATATGATTGGCTGTAGGAGTCACATGTGTTTGAGGGACCAATCGCTATCGAGGACCGGACAGAATGGACAGAAAATTGCCTTTTATTATTATATAGATGCTTTTTTCTGTTTTTTATTTGTATTACCATTTTCCACAGGTATAACTAGTCAAAAACTAGAGATGAACAACGCAGAATGCAACACAGCATGCTCAAATGGACTCATAAAAAAAACTGATTGGTGCTCTTTTACATGCACAGTTACATTAGATGAAGAACCAAAATTGGGTACAGCTGTTCGTTTTCAAATTAAAGAAACAAATGAGCAGGATTTCATTGATGCAAGTATACTTTTTTTCTAATGTTTTTGTTTAAACTGCCAACAAATTTTTTGTAAAACTAAATTAGTGGTAACCTATAAAGATCTTTCAGCCAAACATGCTAAGCTTCCTGAAAACCACAAGTAATCATGTAATATACAATTATATTGTTTTACCTGAATCAAGCTCAAGTCTGATTCAGGTTTATCAGGGGCTCAGATATTCCCAAACTAAAAGTGAATGATTGATCCTATTCTATAGTATCTATTACAGACATTCAGTCTATACAGAAGATAATCCTGTGATTTTGCATTGTTTTTGTCAAGTTTTGTACTTTTGATATTTTTAATTTTGAGAGTGTGTTGGTTTTCCTGGTTTGATCAGGCAACCCATTATACCCCAGACTAATGCAAATTTGATGTGTTTATTATTGTGTATAAAATAAATAGTGTTAGTTTTTTAGCTTTTAGTCTATTTGTCAAAGAATAATACAGTCCTCTTGTGTTGTTTCTTGTAAAATTTCAATTTTTGTTTATCTGCTTTACATGGCAGATAAAGTTATACAGGGTAATTTTGCCTTTTTTTTTAGCCTTATGATTAAAATAAAAAAAGCTACCTGTTCTTAACATTAAGATATAGCCTAATAAAGTTGTGAAAACTTTTTTATTAGTACATGTTCAAAAATAAGGTATTACGATATTTTTTAAACACAACATAGGAGAGGATTTTCCTTTTAGAAATAAATAGTAATACATTAGTTGTAGAAATTATGAAATAAGTTATTTGATATCTCGAATAATTGCTTGGTCATAAAGTTTTATTGTCTAGAAAGTTTGTGAAGTTTGTGCTAGAGTAATGTCAAAAATTGAAGAAGAAAAGTTGTATGAATTTTTTTTTAAAATGTACATATTGTTGCATTTATACCAGCTATAAGTTTTCATTTTAAACTTAAAATTTATTCACATTGTATTAGCTCATATGGTGATTTTCTTTATTTTATTCTTGAACCATTTTATCATGAATTTGCTTTTACCACAATAATAAATATCAGAGATAAGTGTTTTTTAAAATTCTTTTTAGATTAATCTTAATTCTTATTACGTTTTTTTCTGTGATTTTTCTGAAAAAGTTCATTTAGCTGCATTAAAAATAAAAAAAAATAAAAAACCCAAGGTAGTGAGAATTTTTAATTTTGACAAAGAGCACATGGAACCTGATGAAATATAATGAAAATATTATAACAAAGTAAAAAAGGTTTATATTTAATCTTAATTAAAATGCTTTGAAAATGATAGTCTTAACCAGGGATGGTTCTCAATGACAGAATTATATTCTTGAGAGCTGCTGTCTAATTGCTGACATTTGAAACACTTACATATTTTATAGTTTTAAAGAACAAGGGGAAGTTTAATAAATGTTAATATATACTTAACTCTAGTTTTCTTAAGATTAGAAGTAACTGATGGTTAAACAAATATTTTTAATTTATTAATCAGTTGCAACACATATGCCATTGGAAACCAGGGAGGATTTGAGATATTTTGTGTAACTCTAACTGACTAATTAGAGACATTTACTATTGTTTAATTCAAAGTTCCATACAATTTTGAATTTTGGCAATAATCAATTACAGTTCATTTTTAAATTTACAGCTGCAACATTTGGATTTATCGCAAGAATGTTTTGGAAATGATCACCCAATGTATCAATGTCAGAAAGTGAAAGAAAATATTTTTAATATTACTTATCAAGTGGTAGCTAAAAATTATAAGAACATAAGATGTACAATGAACTATAACCACAGTAACACAAGTGTGTTTCCAGATATATATGGTAAGCCCATTATTATATATTTTCTTAGTTAATAAATTCATTCATCTCTTAATTGTCTTACAAATGATGTAAGTACCTACTGAATTTAACTCTTACTTAAGCATTTAATATTTTTGTATACATGTAAGAAAACTACAAAAGAAATTTTGCTATGTATTTTCCTCACTGAAATACTCACACAGTACTTTGGTGAAGTAGTTTTCATAAAAGTCTATCATTTAATGTGTGTGTCTAGTACTTTAATCGACTGAGCTAGTGAGTATACAGTTATAGAGTGCTTTGTGTGTGTTTTTTTTTGTTGGTGTTTTCTTTTTGTTCAAAATAAAAAATTTCTACTTACACCAAGATTTTGCCTTTCAACAAATATTAGCATTCTCAAAATGAGAGTGTCCATTAACACAACAAAGAATGCTCTTTATTTGTTTGGTCACTTTTTTCAACAGGTAATTAAATCTAATAAATAGAAAATGATAAATAAATCTTATTAACATTCAATAGCCTTTCAAGTTGAAATCAGAAACCAATTTTAAAAAAAAATATTTCTTATTTTAAAATATTTATTTTAAATAGATTTGTGACTTCTCAATATCTTTCAGTATTTGGAATTATATAAATCATAGCTTCCCCCATAATATCATCATTATCACCCAGGGTCAACGTTGCAAGGATATGAAATGTATTCTTTGCACCAAAGACTGTATGCATGTGTTATTTTTTATTAAGCTTTATCTATTTAAAAATTTTATTTATAGATCCAACTGGAGCAAGTGGACTTCTAAAAATAAATGGGAAAGAACTGTTGAATGAAGAATCTTGTAATACAACTATTAAAGGTTCTGATTTTTCCCTTGAATTTGACTGTAATAGTTCAGCCAAACCATGTGTGATTGAGATTATTAAAGATAATAAAACTGTTGTCTCTGAAAGAAGAAGTCATGTTGTCTTTAATGGAAGCATAAAATCTGCAGAGCATACATTAATAACATTAAAATATGCTGCCTGCAGTCTGGATGGAGAATATCAAGTCATTAATTGTACACTAAAAGCACGTGAGTATTGGTTTGTGTTAAATGACCTATAGTGTGTACGCATTTGCATGTGTGTGGTAATTAATTTTTTTTTCCTTCTAATTTTCTGTCATTAAAATTATCAAACAATTAAACAGCTTATTTCATGTGACTTTTCCTTGAGTTTTATAACTTAAAGTTATCTATAATTTATAAAAAGTCCATGGTTCATGATCTATTCAGTAAATCTTTGTTGAATGAAATAGTAAGTAAGAATATAGGAGATTGATTAACTTAATTTGATTTTATACAAAAGTATTGCTTTATTAAACTTGATGTGTAAGTTTATTTTAAAGTTTGATTTTTTTTCTTTTCAGAATTCATACATGATAGCATTAAATCACCAAACGAATTAATTGACATCATATTGGCTCCTATAATTATAATTGTAACACTACTCCTTATTGCTTTGGCAATCATTGCATGGTAAATTAGCTTATTTTTTATTTAGATTTTAGGATGCAATAAATAATATAAATATTATAACTAAGTATTCTAAATGAGCTGCCGCAATATGCGATACACCGACATGTTCGAGGTCGTGCTGCACAGACTCTCTGGAGGAAATGAATCACTATATATAAGTATACAAAACAAAACTGATTTAGAGAGAGGAAAAGTATTTCTACCACTTGATATAATTTTAACTGCATTTAATTTAAATTAAAGGGCGAAAAACGTTGACTTTAGAAATAAGGTTGTTAACGGTTAACCGGTTATCCAGTTTTTCCAGGACTGGTTAACCGCTACTTCAATTCTTGGATTTATGGGAAGCAGAAAAACGCGCTTTCCTCTAGCTTTGTCACAGTGCGAACGTCACACGAGACACGTGTACTGCAACGCGATACCACACCCAGCTGACAGTAGTTTCAGTCTGCTGTGTAGTAGTGTGTAAAGCTACATAGCATAGTTGTAAGCATGCGTACGTGACGCGTTACAGCCCTGCTTCACTGAAGTTCACAACTAATAGTACTAGTACTAGCGGGATTCAGCTGTTGACTGACGCGGAAATTGCGCTGTGCGCATGCACCTTAGTCAAAACAATACAACACTTTGCGCCCCGTCCCCCCCACCCCCTTTTCCACGTCCGAATCTTTTTAGCACATAAACATAACTATCCTAATTCTATCTATATTAAACAAAGGTGTTGTAAATCAGAGGTTTTGAGATAATAAAACGTGTAAAAAGAATTACAGAAAACCCTGACTGTGACACAATATTATGCATGATTTTTGCACACATACCCATGCTTAGTGCACCGGACAATGCGCAACACGTTCGCCTACCAACACACTAGGTTCTCAAGACTACCAATATGAATTTTGCCGATACCGATATTTTTTTGTTGCCGATATGAGTATTTGTTAGGACAAAAACCAGCGGTCTTATTTGATGACGTCATTCTTAAATTTATCACTCTTAATTATTTATATTTTATAATAGGGGTCTACCGATATGCATTTTTGCCGATATTACTGATTTTTGTGTGTGTGCCGAAACGAAGTTTCTGATGTGTTTACAACTCCAGATCATGACCTACATAGGACTCATGACAAAACGAACCGTCCTTTATAAATATGTACACGCAAAATTTGAACTCCTTTTGAAACTTCAACTGTGACTCATAATTATTAATTATAACCAATAGTTTAATGGCTTTTGCACATGGCCACCTTTTATGAATGAAACAGTGAGAACAAAGCAATAGTAATAGAGTGAAAATGAGGTTAAAGGATGAATGGTTGCCAATGACAACAAGTCTGCACACGTACATTTTGTTATTCCATACGTAACAAATTTTTTTAGACATCTGCGATTCTGCGTGCATCTTTGCTATTAGAGCTGTATACGTGAACATAATGTTTACATGTTATCAATTTATTAGACCAATTATGGTAAACTTGGCATCTGCACTATTTACACAGTATTTCCGAGTATACGAAAATCGGCCGATACCTAAACAATATCATAGCACATAGCACACTGTATCGTGGCTGTACATATTAATACTAGGACTCTTTTGGCTATTTCAATAACGGTATCGGGATCAATATATTAATTTGTAGAGATATTGTAAATCTAAATGATCGTTTTTTTCTGGGGGTTTTTTGTGGTCAAAATGTCACTTATTATGAAATATCGGTGACGTCAATATCGGGACCTTTACATGCTACCTATACCGATATCCAGATATACCAGCCTATATATTGGTAGACCCCTACTCAAGACTTGAACGTGTCAGGACAGGCGTAAACTATTATTACACTACCATATGAGATAGGTAGGAATGATATGTTTTTAAAAAAAATAATTCCCCCCCCCCTCCCCCCTCCGAACCAAGTGTCCTCCCAGGGACAGTATGGTTCAATCTGGGAATCACTTCTATGAATGACGCTAACTTGGAAACTGTGTAATAAACATCATGCCCCATTTCTTTTTTTTAATGTTGACGGGAAGCGCTCAAGAGAGGAAAAAACGTGTCACCAACGGACGCACGCGACGTGGCGGGCTAGAGTAGCTGAATTCTTAATGTAGTAGTTACTTGGGGGAAAAAAAAAGCGGTTAACCGGTCTTTTTTTGAATGGTTAACCGGTCCAATTAACAATAATGCTATTATAGTTTTGTGAACACCCCATTTAAGGTATCCATGCCCCGAAGCCTGGAACAAAGTCATGACGCCGGGTAAAACAAGGGCGGCTGGAATTACGTTATTAAAAATAGTGACTTTATGGTGTGATCAAAAGTTATTTGACAAACATCCAGCAAACAGATATGATTTTTTCCCAAGTAAATTTTTATAAGCTGAGTTAATAAAATCAGCATCTTATAATTTAGGAGATTTAAATTCATAATCTTAATTCTCTCCTAGATTCATAACCCCCAATTGAAAACAATAGTCTGTAACAATTCTGATTTACCTTTATTTACGCACATGATCAGAATATGTACATTATTCCATGTCTGTCTGGGAAGCATTTCAGAAGAAGTGTTTATGAAATATACAAAGCAAAGTTTAGGATTTTTTATCTGTTATTAATAATCTGATAACTTATTCTTGCAAGATTTTATCAATGGTAATTACCCATCTAAGAAGAAACCAACCCCATTCATGATTAGCCTGAGATGAGAAGTCAGCAAGCTGAAATAAAACATAACTACTTCTTCAATAACAACATTTAAACTATCAGGAAGAGCTTACGATTTGCCTGAGGTGTGGAAGTTATTTAGAGGAACCACTGTTAAAAAATGTACTTCAAATTTTGATGCATAATTAAGAAAAAATATCACTGATTAATATCTTAGAAAATTATTCCTTTGGTTGACCCCATTCAGCTTAATATCATTGCGAACGGCTGGTATTGCTGATTCTCCCATTTCTTAAATATTGAAAACTATCAGCCACAGATCCACCTCTCTGTTTTGGGGAATCCTGTTCAGTTTCAGCTATAGGAAATTTGCTAGACCCAAATAGCTGCTAGAGTGTTTGCCATGTCTGCAAACTGCTGAGAAAGATGTGTGACAGGCACTTGTGCATCACCTAAATATTAAAATTTATGATTCACATAACTACCGTATATACTCAAGTATAAGGCAAGATTTTTTTTCAAAATTTCGAGGCAAAAATCAGGAGTTGACTTATATTTGCATGACTCATTTTTAAAAAATTTCAGTAACAAGATAAATGTCTGTTTTTTGAATTGCAGTAAGTAAATATTTTTAATTTATGTAGGAATATAATAAAAATATACTATTTTATTGATAACGAGCAACAAAGCCCGTCCAAGGACGTTCCGCCACCGTTTGGTGGCATGTTGTAACTCCCCTCCAACAGTCCTCTCTACCGGCATACATGTACATCACGTCAAAAATACTATTTATTATAGTTAAAATAAATAACTCGCAAAACAGAGCTTTTGACTATAAATCCCAACGCGCATGGCATAACTCAAAATAAAGTAAAAAATAACTCGTTTTGAACGTCCGCGTAAACGTGTTCAATATGATTGGCTGTAGGAGTCATATGTGTTTGAGGGACCAATCGCTATCGATGACCGGACAGAACATTGCCTTTTATTATATAGGATTATATATTACTGCGAAACCATAGTGTCGGTGGCGAATGGATTTACATACACACAGCTGACAGGCCATGAGTTTACTGTAGCGATTATCGAAGAAATATTAAAATTCCACTTTTCAAGTCTCAAATTGGGGGTTGTCTTATACTCGAGATCGACTTATACTCAAATTTAAACTGTAATTTTAAACTCATGATTAGTAGTATATAACTTTTGAAATAACAATTATTATTTTTTTACATAAAACCCTTTCTTTAATTTTTTATATTTTGGAAAACAGCACACAACAAACAGAGTGTCCTTATATTTGTTAATTTTACAATCATCCTTCCTAATGTTCAATTATATTATCTAACTTGTCTATAATGTATATTTTATTGCCAGTTGCCGGAAAAAGAAATGTAAAAGCAATGTTGAGGTAAGATAATTCTGTGGGTTACATATGCATTCCTATGTTTTTAGTTCATATTGCTCAACCTATTATTTGTTTAAACTTCATAAACAATACAACCAAAAAAAATAGCTTTAAGTCAGTGAAACAGTATATATAAACAGGGATATCGGCTGTTGATTATGTGGCTATTTAGAGGAGACGGTCAAGCATCTACTGATTGAGTGCCCCGAGCTGGCGGGTGTAGGGCTTGGATTGTTTAAGCCCAATACATGTGATGAGGCACACATGCGAAAAATTGGGCTGGGTCCTAAGAGCTTAAACAGCTCAACCCCAGTAGAGAATGTCACATATAATTTATATTATAAATACTAAATTTACACACATACATTTATGTGATTATGTACTATTTTAAATCCAAAAATTTATTCTATTAAGTTGATCTGAAGTTTACTTGTTAAATCCATTTACTCTTAGCATCCCAAAAAGCTTTACTTGAAGTAGCAATCTTAGGGTAATAATTTTTCTGATTAATCTGTTGGTTAGTCATCTCTAGAATAGAGCATACTTAGCTTTACAATAGTTAACGCCAGATGCATCCATTAAAATGATTAAGTAACATGATTAGCTTTTTTATCTCTGTTAAGTGATAGATCTAATTGATTTTTAATCTTTAAACTCTATTACCAAATCGTAAATTTCGGTTTATGTTGTTTAAGTTTAAGTGTCACAAGCCTAAATTATTTTTTTTTAAATTATAGTCAGATTAATTTGAAATTTTAATGCAGGGCTGAATTAATTAAATAACATGGAGAAAAAAATATTTGGAACCACAATAAGTTTAAGTTAAAATCATCAAATTGTTGTGGACAGTTTAAGTTTAAAAGATTTAAAAACTTACCAAAAAATGCTAATTGTCAATCCTTACCAAAGATCAAATAAAGATTTTGAATAAAAATGTAGAAACCACACCTACCCTAGCATAATTATGATATATAGAAGAAGCTTCATTAATAAACCAATATCATTGCTATGAAAAACTTGAAAAAAATGAAATGATTGAAATCACATATCACACTAAAATAATAATAAAAGCAGATTCGATTTTTACTTATCACTTTTTTAAAGAAAAATGCTATTTTTGGACATTCTTTGCCGTAACAGTGCTAACATTGTTAAAAGAGGATTATAGATGAAACCTTGTAAATATACAATCAAAGATTATGAAAACTGCTTTTGTTATCAGAGATAATAATAGCTCATTCGCCATGTGAAATGGATTTGAAAAACTAATTACTGTTTTGGAATAGCAAGATCTAATATTTCATGTATCCAAAATTAGTCACAATTTAGAGGGAAAAGTTATGAAGCCAAAGCAAATTACCATTGTAGTAAAGAGCACAAACGGTGTAGAGCTAATACTAACAGTGTATGAAAAGAAAATACAATTAAAAATAGTGTTGCTGAGATGGTGTGTTCCAATTTCAATGACAGTACCTCTGTAACTTGAATGGGATTTACCTTTGATTAATAATTTAATAATAACTAACACAATTGGACATGAAAAATAAGAATAATAAAAAAAAATATTGTGTGGAATTAAAGTGTAAATAAATGCGTAAAGACTCTCTACATGTATTAATATGAAAGTCGCAGATGAATTCCTTATATTCATAAGTTGATTGAAATATTTTAAAATAATAATCCCTAAAGCTTTAGATCCTAGACAAATGATTTAGAATTGCAAGCAAAAAGTGTTGCAAGGACATTGCAAATTAATATTTAAAAAAAAATTACAATTACAAATGCAGATATTTTAGTGAGTAAAATTATTTCATAGGCCTACCCTGCCTTCACGGGGACCTTAACTCAAGCCGAGTATACACCAGCTGAGGGCACATGCCACTTGACCACTGTGCCCCATGCAAAAATTTTTATTTATTAATTATTTTTTTCAAGATTCTGGCTAAAAAACTTAGCCTCTGCATAATTGATAAATTTTTGTTTCAATACCTAATCAAATTCTTTGAATTTGGAACTATTTTTAATTTTTGTTTCGATTTAGCTCTATATTTGTGTGAAATACTACTAGACTATTAATAGTAACTAATTATTTATTAAATAACAAATAAATTGCCTTTCTACACTATGAAATAAAAACAAACTACAAAACCATATATATGTTAATTTGTTTTTCCTTAAAAAAATATATATACAATATGGGGCCATCCATATATTACGTAGGCACAATAAATCCGCCCATAAATGACGTCAATCGCCTTTAAAAGAGGGAGGGGGTCACGCATTTTTGACAATGTTTGGCGAAGGGGTGTTAGGGAAAGGTAATGTCACATCAAAATGCGCAACTTTAAATAAAAGTTTCCCTTAAATATAGATTGCTTGCAATTTATTTAATGACGCTTTCAATGGCTTCACACGTGTTATGATATTAGAGTGCAGCCTTACACTAAATACTTACTGAAACTTTAAAGACAAAATAGTAATTTGCAACATGCTAATTTTCAATTAGAAAATACGCTTTTAAGGGAAGGGGGTCAAAGCTTTGGGGCCCTACATTTATGACGTCACGAGATAATGGCTGATTTTCCAATATGAGTCACAAAAATGCCCTTCCTCCAATAAAAGCCATTTTTTATTTGAAAATTATCATGTCTCAAATCACTTTTTTTTGTGGTCATTTAAGTTTAAGCATGTACTTAGTGTAAGGCTGCACTCTAATATCGTAACACGCGTGAAGCCCATATTATATGGCATCCGTCTGTCCTCAAGGGACGATGGCGTTAACTGCTGCTCCTCTTCCCCCCTTTCCCTTTCTCCACGTAAAGCGTCATTAAATAAATTGTAAACAATCAAATATTTAAGTGCAACTTTTATTTAAAGTAACGCGTTTTGATGTGACGTCTTGTTTTTTAAACACGCCCTCCCCTGCGTCACACTTCGTGACAAATTGTCGACCCCTCCCAACTCTAGGTGTGTGACGTCATTTATGGACGGTCCCCTTGTGCGTCTTACTGGAGGGGGGGTCTAAGTTTTTTGTAACAAAGTGTAATGAAGGGAGTGGGCTAAAAATCGGCCTAAATCCTGTGACGCCATTCATGTAAAATCGTGTTATTCATGTTGAAATTATTGAAGAAATAGAAATATAATTGAACATTCATATTTTATTGTCTTGAACACTGCATAACAAAACTAATAAGATAGAACAATATAAGCATTGAAATCTCTGTGCCGGTATGTATTTATAACGGCTGAGGCACCTGTGGGCGAAAGAGAAACTTCTCTTAATTTTGAAGAAATGGAAATATAAATCTGATGTATATATTTTAGGAATGTGTGAGTGTTAGGTCTGAATGTTAATTACTTCCAAGTATTTAAAAGTAAAAGTTCAGAAGTTTTTACTTTCCATTAAATCATAAAACATTATTGCATATCAGTCTTGACTCAGTCGGTCTCAAATGCCGTTAGCAGCCTGAGAGGTTTACGTTACTAGGCTTAGTGTTATGCAAATTAAATTTGCTGTGCGTACGTACACATTCAGTCGAGACCCCCCTCCCCCCTCGTATGCATCCAGATGCAAAATGCCATTAATTTAAGACCCCGCTCCTTGCATACGTAATATATGGATGGCCCCTATGTGTATATGCCCTTGTTTTCTAATGTTTTATATAGACATTTGTCATCCAACAGAAAGTCAGAATAATACCATAATGTTATCATCCTACCAACTTTTAATGAATTATTAATAATATTTTTTTGAAAATTCTTTAACTTTCAGTTTCAGGAAGGGGAGTTCAAGGATATACCATTTTCAGACAGAAACAATATAGTCTTAAATTCAAATAAAGATGACCTGCCAATTAGCAAATTATTAACATCATTGAGGAGTAAAGAGATTAAAAAAAGTTTAACGTTAATCAATAAAGGAAAGGACATTAATTTTCAAGATAAAAATGGTGTGACACCACTTATGGTTGTATCTGTTTTTGGGAAGTTAGACTTTGCTGAACTTCTCATTAAAAAACATTCTAGAGTCAATATACAAAATTGTTTAGGTGAAACAGCATTGTTTTATTCATCAATAAATGGCCATGTTAGTATTACAGGCAAATTAATTAGAAGTGGAGCAGATGTGAATGTACAAAATAGTAAAGGTGAAACACCTCTGTATGTTGCATCATTTTGCGGACAAACAGAGATAGTTAATATTCTTATAAAGAATGAAGGAAAGGTCAACCTAGTCAGCAAAACTCACGATACACCATTACACGTGGCATGCAAGAGTGGTCACTTTGAAATTGTTGAATTGCTCATTAACTTTTGGGCTGATATGGGTGAAGAACATCATGATACTGAATTTGTTGAAAATGGAGCTGACATTGATACACCTAGCACAGTTGATACACCTTTAATACAGCAGAGAAGAGATAATGTTAAGATAAAAATTTCAAATACAGCCGGTATTGAATTCATTAACAGGCGAAATGGACAGGGCGACACGGCATTACATTGCGCCATTGAGAGAGGATGCCTTGAGCTCGTAAGAATTCTGGTTACAAATAATGCTGACATTATGTTAAGCAATGCTAAATATCACACAGCTTTTACAGCTGCCTGCATTAAAGGTTTAGGTATTGTTGAAATACTTCTTGAAAATGGAAAGGCCAATGAAACAGATGAGAATGGTCGGACTCTGTTGTATCTTACATGTATTAATGGGCAGAAAGAAATTTTTGAAATGTTAATTGCAAATGGAGCTGTAGTTAACAAAAAAAGCGAAGGAGTTACACCCATTTGTTTCGTAGCTCAGCATGGGAAGGCTGAACTAGTTGAAATACTGATAAAAAATGATGCAGGCATTAACATATGCTCTCGTTATGGCAACACAGCTTTAATGCATGCCTGCATGAATGAAATTAGTAACATCTCTATTTTTAAAAGGCTAATTGAAGTAGGAGGTGATACAATTATAAATGAAGCGAATATAATAGGGGAAACAGCATTATTCTTTGCATGTGAAAAAGGACATAAAGAAATTGTAGATATATTAATAGGAAATCGAGCAAAAGTCAATCATGCAAATAAAAATCATGAAACAGCATTATTCTTTGCATGTGAAAAAGGACATAAAGAAATTGTAGGTATATTAATAGGAAATCGAGCAAAAGTCAATCATGCAAATAAAAATGATGAAACAGCATTATTCTTTGCATGTAAATATGGACATAAAGAAATTGTAGAAATATTAATACAGAAGGCAGCAAAAATCAATAATGCAAATAAAAATGATGAAACAGCATTATTCTTTGCATGTAAATATGGACATAAAGAAATTGTAGAAATATTAATACAGAAGGGAGCAAACATCAATCATGAGAATAAACATAATGAAACGGCATTATTCCTGGCTTGTGAAAATGGACATGCAGAAGTCGCCAAAATATTAATTAATTTTATATCTGATATTAATAAAATAAATAAACATGGTTCCACCATATTGATAAAATCATGTTGTAACAATGATCGTAAAGATATTGTTAAAATGTTAATTGATAAAGGTTGTGAAATTAATATAAAAGACAGCAACGGCTATACTGCACTGATTTTTGCAGTTCGGTATGGCCACATAGAGATTGTTCAAATTCTCTTACGTGATAATAAAGCTGATGTTAATATCCAAGACTACATTTGGGGCTTCACACCTTTACATTTTGCCTGTCGGGGAAATGTTGTGGATACCGCTGAAAATCTGATTGAAAAAGGTTCTTACCTTAACATTGCAAAAATATTACTTAAGCATGGTGCCAACATTAATAAACAAGATGAATATGGCAACACTCCATTACGCATTGCAGTTACCTGGAGGCAAACTGAGTTAATTACATTTCTTAAAGAAAAGGGTGCAGATATTAATATTAAGGACAAGGAAGGTTACAAAGCACATGATCTTAAATTTAAATGATATAAAATCATATATTCTCAAATGTGGAAATATACATGGTTGAAATGCTTTTATCTGGAAAAAGCTGTATACAATGCCGAATTTTAAAATATTCTTGACATAGCTAGAAAGAAAGGGATGAAACTGGAACCACCCAAAAGAAAAAATGCAGTGAACGAAGTCAATTTTTTGGGGGAAGCACTATATTACAGACAGTGAAATATAACCTTCCCAAAAGATTAAAGTAAAGCAATACAATCTATGACCTGGCCTTCATAATAGAAAGAGTTGAGAAGATTGCTAGAAATAATACACTATATATAAATTTATAAGACATCTCCGATAACTTACTGAAGCTTTGCAAAAAAGGACAACAAGAACAGTTGACGACTTAAATACATTCAAACAAGTGCTTGCTTTCTATCTTTTCAAAATAAATGTAATGTTTCAGAGATGCATCAGAAAAAAAAATTTGGGCAGTATTAATTTAACATGATTTAAAATGATAATTATAATAAAACAAAAGTAAAAAAGTTTTTTTTTAAAAGTCTATTCTAGGATTAAAAATTTCAAATATGTATAACTATGTTAATGAGCACAAGGACATAGTAGTGACATAGTCTAAACCTTTGGAACTGTAACATTTTATTTCGCAACACATATGTCGAATAGGCTATACCAATAGTTATGATGAACCAATCTTTGTAGAGCTGTTAAAGTTAAAGTAGCAAAATAAAAAAAAATTGTATTTATATTTATTATAACTGCATTTTAAAATGAATTTCATTGTTTGTCCAGTTTCCATTTCTATATTATTTTTGAATATTAAGTAACATAGTGAACATTATCATAGCTTAATACTTTCTGATCTTCAACTGAACTGAAATAAAATTAATTAATGGAGTTGTACCTTTAACTTTAATGTAGACATTTTACTTTGTATTTTGAATTGTATTTCTTTTAGAACATGTTTGATTAAAATCAAAAACACATTTTATACTTTAAATCATTTGTTCTAATTTTTAAAACAATTTTTGTTTAAAAATTATGTATAATGATTTGTTATTGTAGTGTTGTAACTTTGAAAAATTTGATGTTTTTAAATTTAAAAAAGAAAGAAAGTTTTAATTCCTGTTAATTACAGTGATTTACTCTTTTATTTATATTTAAATTCCTTCATAACATAACCAAAACTTATACAATGAATGGGAGGTAGGAATGGCTATGTGAGATAAAATATTTCCTTGCAATTGAATGGTTTTATACATATTCCACCTAGGCAGGGAATGTTTAAGTGAAGTTTAATCAAAGAAAGTTGAGAGAGAAAATAAAATTATATATATATATATCGTGATAAATTGATGAATTTTTTATATTTCTTTTTGTTAAACATTTATTTTACTTATGGCTTAACTAGGGCCTTTGTTTCTGCTTTTCACATATTCATATTTATTTTTTTAAAAAAACAACTTTTTAAATTTCTTCTTTACCTTTCAAGACAAATATATTTTACATATATAAAGTCTCACTGAGCAGAGTTCAATGCTTACCAGCCATGATAAAATTCAGTGTAGTGTAGGGATAAAATTAACAGAACAATTTACACAGAATCTAGCAAAGAATCTTCTTAATAAGTGTTATTTTCTTATCATTTGTTATGCTCTTATTAGTCTCATATATGTTGCCTTTTTAGACTTGGAATTGTAAGCTGCATAAACATATTCACTCACAATCGCACATTTGTTAATCGATGTCAAATATTAAGACCTCAAATGAAGAAACGGCTTAGTCACATTTTGTAGTTTTGAGATATTCAAGTTTTAAAATTCAAAATTATACAGATTTAATATTAATTAACTAAAAAATATTGAATATTTTATAGTGTACGTTTTGTTATTTTTTCATAAAACCTCATTCAGTGCATTCTCATTTTGATCCTCTATCTCACAAAATTTTGGAGCCATGGACTTAACCGATTTCGTTAAAAAATGAATCTGGACTTAACGGGATCTATATATGAGTTATAAAATATAATTAATCGGTTAATCGATTAATTTTTCACAATTAATCGAACAATTTTTTTAATCAGTTGCAATTGCGCACTAAAATTAAAGGTGATAAAAAATAAGGACTTTTCTAATTTTCTAAACATTAAACTAAAAGTTTATCAAACAGCCGACATTGGCAAAACTCATTTAACCGAAACCACACACGAGTGCGACGGCTTGATTCTTTCTTATAAAACTAGATTTGACCCACGGCAATACAAACACAGCAGAATCGCTCATATAAAGTGCAAAGTAAGGGGTAAAATAACGGACACAAGTCACAATCAGTAGCAGGATTAAATAAGAACAATGTGAGTGAATGTGGTTCAATTAACCACAATGTGCATGTCTCGAGACAAACGATGGTCATGCTTGCTTGCTCGCGTCTTGCTTGCTCGCTCTAGTTTCTGGCGAATTAAAAATATAGATGTGCTATATGTAGACGATTGGTAGCTTTATTTTCAAGAGGAACAACCTAAAAACTGGGAAATATAGCTCAACAGTTTTAATTTAACAACATTGAAACAAGCTTATTTTCTTCCTTCACTTTCTTTCCTTCTCAATTATAGGGCGGCGCAGTGTGGGTGTGCACATTACTACATACATATAGAATGCGTTTTCAGCTTGCTCTAGTTTCTGGGAAATTATTTAGATAAATAGATCAATGCCAAATCGGGAAAGGCTTATTATACTATTGGTGAAGAACACATTATTCCGGCTATAAGTGAATTAATGTTAATATGGACTGTGATACATAAGCAAGCATCTGATCAGTGGCATAGCTAGGAATTTGTAGGGGTTTGGGGGCCCGGGGTGCTTAACCTCTTTGGGGACCCCACTTACATGGCGTTAGCGTAATATTTAATGTTAAAAATATTTCTGACATTAATTTGGAGGCCCCCCTCAAATAGTGGACCGGGGGGACTTTAAAATTTTGTCACCCCCTCCCGCTTCCATAGCTACGCCACTGCATCTGATATTATCGTTTAGCAATATTACAGTGCAAATAAGAATTGATGAAATGGCTTAAGGTGTTGACGATTCTATGTGTGGCTATTTAAAAACATATCTGTTTTCTATTCAACTTGATGAGTCAACTTTACCAGTAAATGAAGCTTCACTTTTATCATATGTGCGGTTTACAAAAGAAGAACAAATATGCCAAAAATTATTATTTGCTAAATATTTGCAAACTGATTCCAAATAAGAATCAATATTTTATGCATCAGATAAGTTTGTTTTGTAAAGAAAGTAATATTTTATCATTAGCAACAGGTGGTGCTTCAGTGATGGTAGGGCACTACAGCTGTGTTCTTGCATATTTGATAAAGGAGGTGCTGAAAGCATTCACAGAATACTTTATCATCCATCGTCAACATCTTGTTGCCAAAATTTTAAGTGCACGTCTACATTAGGGTGGTTCATTGATATAAGGCAAAACATGTAATGTGTGCTATAGAGCAAGACACCCTCCCAAGTTTTTACATCTGCTAATAGTAATGTTTTGGTAAAGTTTTATCTTTAAATTCTAACTACAAGACGGTGCTCAATAGCAATATAATATCCAAATTTTACGAACTTTGAGCAAAATGAAGCAGTATGCATATGTTGAATGTTTTAAAATTACAACCAGTAATAGCTTTTTAATATCAACAGTTCAACACTCTTTTGCAAATTAGCCACTAAGCTTAAACATATGGTTATTGGCATTTGTCACAATTATAAGGTAAAATTGTGCTGTTCCATAAAAAAAAACTTGAACATTTAACCAACTCAAATTGAAGTCACAAAAGCATGTATTATCAGTCAATTTTATTTTCATTCTGACATTAAAGCCTGAACAGCAGACTTTTTGAGGATTTGTGTTGGAACAGCCTTGCGGTTTGCTTCCACTACTTGCAATATGAGTTGTTTTTCTTCTTCGTCGTTAGTAAGCAGTGTGTTGTATTCTTCACCGCTTGCTCTGCAGTGTCGTTTACAACACGTAATGACTTGAATCGTGTCTGGCCATATCGAAACCGTTCACTTGCAGGCCACTCTTGTGGTGGCAAATCAAGAAAGGCACTGTCAATGTTATAACAAAGTAGGTTCCCCGTTCTGGTAGTTGCAAAGTCACCTAAACATATATCTGGTTTCATTAGAATTGATGAATCTCCACGCACTTTTTGTTCGCCAGCCTCATGGGTCATTCCCTGAACAATTCCCATCTTTGCAGCTGCTGTCACATGATCTGAGAACAGGGCTAATCCAACAAGCTCGCCTGAAAGATACCTGAGATGATTTTCTAGAATCGTTCTTGCATCTGTACTGATGTCAGGATCGATGATCCGGTATCTTCGGAGATTAGTCCACAGCTGTAAATCACTGGATGGAGCTTCAGTTTCACGGGGTGCAGTTACCCAATGCTTGGTGTAAATAATGTTTTATTAGTGCACCAAACATAACAAAGTGCTCAACTTGGGCTTTTTCTTTCTTTATAAGCTTTAATGCATCTGTTTGGTTGCGGAAGAGATATATTATCATGGCATAAAGTAATTTCGCCAACCAGCAAGCACGATGTACTGGTCCTCGAGCCCTCCAGTGGATTGCACTTGGTGGATGTCCCAAAACAATCAGAGTCAACTCAATAAGCTCCATGTAATCATCTCTGACTTGTTCTTTGAGGTGCTCTTTGGTCATGACTGCAATGGTTGCATCTGATCAACTGGAAGCTTCAGGTGTCACCTGGAATTCTGAAAAATTCTGCCTTGTTATGACATTCCAACAGCCTTTGAATCGTTTGAAAAGCGGGATATCTGGGGAGTTTGAAGGTCCACAGCAGATGGTGAAAAACGTTGACAAGATGATCTCCATTACATGATGACGACAGGCTAACCAAAGGAGTTCACGACCTAGCCTGTTTACAAGGCCAACACATACTCCATTTATTCTGCCGGTATTTATTGAGGTTGTTTCAAAGGACATAGCCTAAACCTTCTCAACCAGCTGCCACTCCACCAACAATTTGTGAACAGCATTTGCTTCATTCTCACCAGTTCCAGAGATCACCTGGATCTCAAACCTGGTTTGGCACACCTAACAGTTTGTCCATCCCGTCACCTGAATCTAAAACTGGTAGCCTGTCAACTGTGCATTCCCCAAATATTGCTGCAAGTATCTTTCCATCCCAATGGATTACTAATGGGCAAGTTGGCTCCAAATTATCTTTCATTGCTTTAGAAATTTCATGCCTAGCACTTGACCGCGCTCGTTGAATAGTGCTACGTGAAATAGGAAGTGCATTTCATCGTGACCAAGGGCTGCAGCAAAAGAAATAAGTAGTCGAACAGCTTCACGATCATATGTTTTAATATGGTCGAAGGCACTTGTTACACTTGGATTGAACAATTGGTCTCGAGAGGTTTTCTTTACTTGAGTTATCTTGTCTTGCTGTTTGCCTTATTTGCTAATTTGGTCGGTATATACTCATCGTCATATTCAGTTTCATCATCAAGACCACTGCTTGCAAATGCACAGTCATCATCAGGCTGGACAAGGGCGGCTGCTGCTGTAGATGCTGGAGTTTGCGAAGACTTGCGCTTTCTTTCCTCTTCTTTTAGTCGCCTCAGTTCTGATCTTTGTTGTTTTTCAGCTAACTCCTTATCCTCGGTTGTCAAGTATCATTCTTGTCTCCGTTCCTGATCATTGAGAAATTCCTTATTCTGTTCAATTTTGATTTTTTACATTGCATCAGCATGTGCAATATCAAACACTTGACTCAGTTTTTCTGCAAATTCTAGTTCTCTGGATTTATGTGCCTCAGATTTCCGTCCTTTGTTTTCTTTAACAGCAGGCAGGCATCATGCAATCATTCCAACTTTTCAACTGAGTGTGTCGCCAAAATTGTTGCATGAGAAGCATTTCTAAATGACTTCTTTACTTGTAGATTTTCATTAAATTTTTGAAGGATCTGCTTTTTGTCGGCAACTGTTTCAGATGTGTAAGTGGTTCCATTTCACATATCCCAATAAGGTAAATCTCACTGCTATGACGTGTTGATGCCATGATAAAATAATTGAGTCCTAGAATTTAAAAAAAGAACATTTATATGATAATTCAGAATCTGATAATGCCTTTTTTATTATATCATTCTTGCAGCATGTGATTGGTATGCAGAATAATTACTTAATTATCAAATCACTACGAGTAAATGCTGTGAAACATTAATATGTAATTAAGGCTAACAACACAAATAGAAGCAAATCATTGAATGAAAGAAAAGTGTAACGCCTTTGTATTGAAAACAATGAAGCATTTAATCATTTTCTGCTTCATGCAGAAGTTCATTGGTTGTCAAAGAGTACTTGTTTAGATATGTTTTCTAATCATTTTAACTCTATGCTGAAGTTCTTGAAAGATTTTTTAAAAATACGCTTAACGATCAAATTTAATTCAATTCAAAAGTGACATCGCTTACTTGACCGACTTGCTTCAAAAATTTAATGAAAGCATTCTTCAGCTTAAAAATGATTAACTTAATTTAATAACAACAAAATCTGTATTTTCTGCATTTGTGACAAAACGTATTGTGTTCTAAAGAAATTTTGGACAAGGCCAGTTCCTAAATTTATATTTGGTAAATGAACATAGGTGACTTTTTTTAATGCAAACACAGTATAATCTCCTCAGCCATAAGAAGACCTGATGGAAATAACTACAAATAATGATTTAAAATTTAAAGTCAAAAGCGACTACCAACAACTCCTGCTTGAATTGGAGATCCCTGCGGCATATCCTCAAATATGGGTGTAATTTAATAATTCTTAAATATATTTCTTTCATCATATTTAGTGGAAAGTGTGAAAAAATGCAAAATTAATAGTCAGTCGATTACGGTGATTTAAGGTTACTGCTGGTGAAAATAGAGCCGAGAATTTCTAAACTTGTAGTAGCACACCACGTTCATTATTGTCATTAATATGATTTCGAATTGTAATATTATTTTTTTCTGAATTCAACTAGTTTCATATTTTACTACTTCAATTGTTATAATCTTCACCATTCTTTATCATAGTTTTCGAAAAATGCAGACGTATTGATACATATGTCATTCTTTTAATTTCTGTCGGAACATGGGCAAACATTTGTCTACGGTGGGCGACGATAAAAACTTTATTGTTATAGGGGTGCTGCATATATATTTTGTCTCATTATTATTCGGCTAAGGCTCGTAAAGCACTTAAAGAAGTACCCACTGTTACAATTATTTGACGGGTATAATTTTGAATTTGGTTTTGCCAACTGTGGTTGAAACTAAACTACCGTGACACGTAGTGTGTATGAGTAATTCTTTGGACTTACCCCAAATGTGACTGGAAGTTTGCTAGACTTTTTTCTTCCTCACAAAATTAAAATTAAAAATAATAAATAGAAAAACAAACATTGCAAGGCTAATTATTGCATAAAAATATAATTCATTATGAATTATTTAGCATATAAATTCCAAAATTTTATTTACTACAAAACATCACATATTTGGTTAAAATATTTTGGATAAAAATTAAGCATCTTAGCGACAAAAAAAGTTAACTAACATGCAACCCATATCTTTCAAAAAAAGTCTTTCAAATGCCCCGGTGAATGATATTGTAAAACAAAAAGTAATTTACTTTCACAAAAACATTCATAAGACATACATGCGTGTTAAATATGATATAAGCTTTCAAGAAAATACAGCTTTGGTTACATAATTATTCTAGTATTAAAATAATAATACATGCAGCGCGAAGCGTGGGTATGTACCGCCCAGGGCTAGACCAGCCAGCCTAATATTTTAATACTGTATGTATGTAAAACTATTTTACTGCAAACTGAGTGGTCTATTGAGATTAAAATAAAACTAAAACTGTTTCAATGCCAATAGATTAAAATAGAATACCTTATCAGTACAATAGTTAGGTGACTGCTCAGTTCTCAGCTCATTCCTCATCTCCAATCGCAAACCGCTTACATCGGCTTTCTTCAGAAACATCTTCAATGACCAGCTGGGAATGCGGTACATCAGCTTCAGACAGGATGAATCCACGGCCACTGCTGACTGTATGACATTCTCCAGAACTGTGGTTGCTTTGACCGTGGGATTAATGATTTGGAATCTGATGCAGCATTGACAGGAAATCGATGGTCAAGTTGCTTGAGAACTGACAGCTTGATCATTCGTATCATTTTTCGGCCGATTTACGCCGGACAAAATACGGCGGCCCATGCGCCGCGCCGCATATGTTCCACGGATTTTCGTTGGACGAAAATTCGGTGGCGTATTCGGTGCGCGAAGTCGGCTGAGGGGTCTACCCGAGGCAGAACCTAGGTTTTGCGCCGAGCTCATACATATATGCTCTAAAGGAAAGACACTTTTCTTTGAAAGTAATAATGGAACTATTCATGTTATGTTAGTAATAAATAGGAAAGCCTTCATTAAAAACAATAATAAAATTGAAGTTTTCTACTTTTCTTCATAGCATAATCTTTAATGTATCAATGTTTTCAGCCATGCCATGCTCAAATCCAAAATAGCTACTAGAATACGTAAACGATGTACAAACATCATAACTGCCGAACCTCACTACATTACTACATATTGGCTTTGACCGCCACAATTTACACTCTCGTTTCTTAACTGGAAGTTACAATTAGAATTCTAAGGTCTCCTCATAAAGATTTAGTGAAAGCCAAAGCATCCTTTAAAAGTTCAATTAGTTTCTCTTGAGTAGCTTTTGCTTTTAGTTTGAGCCTCCGCAGTCCATTATTTTAAGACCATCAGCTTTAAACTTATTTAAAATCATTTCCTAAATGTCATACGAAGATTAATTGGTGTTTTGTTTGTTAATGACGCTTTTATGTGCAGTCGATAGGTTCACGGATTGACATTTTTTAATTTCTTCTTTTTAGTGCACTTTCTATATGTAAATAAAAGCTTGCGCTTTTCAAAAAAAAAGATGTTTTTAAATATTTCTCAATTAGTTTACTTACAATAAAATATCTATCACGTTACCCGTGCCATCTCTATTTTGGTGTAAGATCCGTGTCTATTTTGTTGAAATTAATGTTAATATGTTAGACACTTTTTCAACTTGCTGAACTTATAGTAATTTACTTATATCAATTCAGTCCATGTAAGTTGTTAAAATTTTAGTAGTTGTTGGAATTTAATGGATATAGCAATTTTAGCTGCTACAGGATGAGTGGCTGACAAACTGGAATCAGTTATAGGTACCAGTACATCAGTGTCATGTTCTTATACTACCTTAGCCCCTTGGTTATTCATTTCAGTAGCTTTAGTCTCAGAAGAATTTAGTTGGACTCATTATGACGTTTAAAGTTTTGGCATTAGAAAAGTTCATGTATTTTAACAGATCCTTCATTTCTTTTATTAACTTTCACCGTGGCTCTTCGTATCTTTTATTTAACTTAATTTAAAACGTTATTTCTATAAACTAATTAACAATGATGAATATTCCGCCCTTAACAAAGTGCCGCCCTTAGCATTAGATTGTCTAATGTTTAAAATTGATAAGGTATATCAATTTACGCTTCTACAAGAATCAATTAAGTTAACCGCCGATCGCTGTCACCTTCTCATGCGTCTTACGCCTCTTGGTTTTTCTGTTCATTAGCATAAGTAACAGAAGAATTTATATCCAACATTGTTTTTGAATTTGTGGCAGAATAATCGTCAACATATTATGTTAGGAAAGTGCCTTTATTTCTTTCAATAATTTCTTATTTGGTTTATATATATATTTTTTTTTATAAAAAGCTCCACTTTCTTTCAAAACTGTTTTTCATAGAAGCTAATTAACAACAGTGAATTTCCCGCCCCTAAAATGTTCCGCCCAGGGCATTAGCCCCCTTGCCCCCCCCCTCGCTACGCAACTGAATACATGACCAACAATAACTATAATATATTTATGTTCAAGTGAATGTAGAGCCATATAATTACAGGCTTCGTATCTAAAAATCCATTTAAATCACAAAAACTTGTTACAAAATATTGAAATGTAACATTTTTATACAATTTAAAAAGTTTATTGGAATATTTGACAGACTATTTGAAATCGAAAAATATTAAAATAAAAATAATAATACTAATAATAATGTACATTTTTGTTAACAGACTTTATAACATAAACTTCTTCCTGAATCAATGTTTATAGTTCCAAGTTCAGAGTAAAGGACATTCATTTGTGAATTCTTATATATTTTTTTCACTGTTTACATATGACTAGTGTATCCTATCAGAAATTTTTCTATGTTTATTCTCGAACATTTTTCACAATTTGTTCTCTGTCTTTATATATTTCTTAAGTCACATGCATGTATAAATTGATAATTAAAGGTAAGGTGTGGATAATTTTAATGTGCATCTCTAGTTAAATTAGGCCTTCTTTAATTCATTTTTAAGTAACCTGTCATGAAAATTTAATCGACGTTATAAAATCTTATTACCACTAGTCTCAAAAGAACGACATATTTTTCTTAGCACGAACCAATGGATCTCATATGCTGAATACTGTGTATACATTATTTGAAAATTTTAGTTTGACTTTTTATCTCAACAACACTCTTGGTTTCATTGTGTGTGTAGAGTAAGACATGCTGCCAATACGTTTTTCATATTTTAAAAACGCTATAAGTGAACATCAGATGTTACATGGTCATAATGTTCTTCGTTCAATTTCCTCTACAATTGAAAAACCCAATTTTTGTTTTTAAACATTAGTCTGCGTGTGTGTGTGCGTGCGTGTGTGTCAGTGTAAAATATGTATCGAATAATTTGTTGCTATAAGAAAGCATTCCTACTGGTGTATAAATAAGCCACTAATGGACAACTATTTTCCTTCTTTATAATATAAATGTAATTAGTAGAACCGTCGTTTGTTATTTGCGACATGTCTATTTTGTATTTGTCACATTGCATTGCCACTAAGCTCCATACCCCGTCATTTTAATTAAATTTTTTATGAGGATTTAAAGTAAAATGATCTCGATCCCGTATCCCGTAGCTAAAAGAATTAGCTTGCACATTCAATTGAAAAGCATTACAACTTATTTGGTTATTTATTTTCTTTACATCCAACAATTTACAATATATATATATATATATTTTACAATTTTCAATTAAATGTTAATCCCTATGATCATGACGGTGTTATTAAACATAGCCGAAGTCAAATTTTTCCAATAAGACGTCAAAAAAGATAACATGTAAGGGATAATATATATTTTAGTAATATGGTTATTGATAGCCTAATTATATCGCAATATTTCATTTTTTAAAAAAGAAGTATATTCAAAGAACCTGAAATTAAGATATTTATTAGTCATCAATTAGCAAGATAAAATATTACATTAATTTAGTATAATGTAGTATTTTAGATGCATTTATTAATCTCCGGCGAACAGCTATTTATATTTAAGGTTGAGATTAACACTGCATTTTTACAAGTAAATACAAATTAATTATGGAAAAGAAAAGCCTTTCTTCCATTAAGAATTACAAACATTTGATTTTCCTAAATAAATCAATGTTAATCATTTATATCGCAATAAGCAATAGTATACTTTAATGCTTGCACGAAGAACTGGCAAACTTGTAATACAGAATTTAGAAACACTTTAAAAAATAATTTTCTATTACATTTATGTTTTCATTTTCTTAATGCCAATCTACAACTGTAATGTTTTTACTTCAAAATAACATATATTTTTACACAACGGTAATATATTCATTTTTTTCATGAAAATCTGTATCAGAAATTATTCATTTTCATCTATATGTGTTGTTTTTTTTCTAATACAGTTACTGTTATTTATTCAATGTCGTCATGTAAATCTAGAACTGTGATGTACTTGCTGTCAAGTAAAATGCATGTTTCTAATGCAGTAATATATTCATTGTCTTCATGAAAATCTAAAACAGTAATGTATTCATTTTCATCTAAAATTATCTCATCTATGATAGTTATGTATTCGGTATCCCATTCAAACACTACTGTAGCTTTGGTATATTTGTTGATATCTTCACCAATTTGTGGCCCCAAAGCGTCATATATATTTTTAGACACACTTCCTTTATTATGATTTGATGTTTGTTGGCCTTCGTCTACTATCAATGTTTCATCTACGACATCATACTGTCCGCTTGTTGTCTCAATTCTTATATCATTTTGCTCACTGAGAATACTCGTATCGTCAGGTTCATTCGAATCAATATCCTCATAAAATATCTCATCATAGAAATATGTTTTATTGACACTTCCTGAAAGAAACAATTAAAATCCATTTAAAATGTTTTTGATAACCACGGCATTTCAAAATTTGGTTTTAATCCACAGTAGATTAACATCAAATTTTTACTGTTTGATGTAAAAACTAAATGTGAATGATTCTGAAAGTAAAAACAATTTTTGTTCTTCGAATAAGTTGATTGACGGATATTTAAATTAAACAATGTATGTTTAATTTTTAACCAAATTGTTTTTACAGAGATACTTCTGTTTAGAAGCTAATTCAATTTCTTAAGGAAAGTTATTAAGTTATAAATACATTTACCTTTCTTTCTTAAAAAGTACAGAACGGCCAATGGAATAAATACACACGAAGTAGACAAAATATAACCCATTATTTTCAAGATTTCTCCACTTTCTTCTGTAGATTTTCTGTCTTTTTAGAAAGACAAAAAGTATTTATGAATCAAAAATTTTTTTAAATCGTTACTTTTAAACTACATTCTTAATTAAAATAAATTATAAAACTGTAATAATGACAGTTAACTAGAAAAAAATGACATTAAAATTTTTATTTTTAAAAGTTTTTTGTATTTTTTGTTTTCAAACAGACACGAAATAATAATTTTAAAAATAAATTCAAAAATAAATAATAAATGCATTTAAAAATAATTTTAACATAAGTGTTTATGTATTTATTAATCTCTGAGGGTCAACAATTAATACGTAATTTTCATTTGTAAATACCTTCTTCTAGTTTAAATTTGTAATCAAGAGTTGGCTTTTCTCCATTGTCAATTACCAGTAAATAATTGGTGAAATCACTGTCATCTTCCGCTTCAAAGGTTAAATTTATGAATGCATATGGTGGATTAAGTTCTTGATACGTGATTGTATATCCATGTTCTTTGGAATTGCCATCAATCACCTTGTTCAAATCATATTTTGAATTATGTTTAATAATGCTGTAGGAATTAGGTTTTGGGAAGCCATAGAAGTCAATTGTAATGGAAATATGTTCTTTCTTTTTTGCGAAAACGTCTATTCCTACATGATCTGCTTTGTCAGTTGTATTTTTTATTAGTCTTAGTGCACCTAAACATTAAAGAAATGTATATAAACTGATAATTTAAAAAAAAATAAGTTAAAAAAATATTTTAAAAATCAAAAATGTACCTCTGACCCAAGGATCACCTAACTTACGTCACAGCTAATGTTTCTTTTATGTGTTAATAAATTTGTATAGGGGACGTTATGATTCAGCTTCCGTAATTATGTATAAAATGTGTAAAATGTTAATACAACTATTAAAAGTGAATACTTACACTTCACATAAACACTAACACTTTTGTTAAAGGATCTATCTATTTCTAGGGCAAGACATGTGAAGATATTAAAGTCTTCACAAGTCATTTTGTACTGTATTTCTAATGAAAGTGAAAAGGAATCACTTTTTGTTTGATTTAATGCAATATCTCTATTTAGTATCAGCAATTCTATCATCTGCATACTTTCTACTTCACAGCGAAGTGTTAGCATTGTGATTTGTTCTATTATTATAACATCTGATAAATACCCATCCACTACGAATTCTTTAATGACACTCTCATCTGTAAAAAAATAGTTAATTTTTTTAATAAATAAAAAAAAATCATTTATGAAATATGTATTTTCTAAATTTTAGAGCTAGTTAATTAATATATTTATTTTAAACTAATATTTAACTGATTTAAATGATTTAAATACGATGCCTACGTTAAAATGTAAATTTAAAAAAAAATATAATATTTAAACATACTAATTATAAATGGTTTTATAAATTTTATGACATTTGATTTTAAAAAGTAAAGGAAAGTTAAATTAAATAATTATAATGGAAACAAATAGAAATCCATGCAGTGAAATGAGAAATAATTTAAAATTTTCTTTAACAGCACTATATCACTGACAATTTTCTAAAATATGTATTTATAAGTTTTGTCTTAGAAAATATTCTGTGATGAAGAGCCATTTAAGAAACTGTTTCATTAAATTATTATTTCACTCCTTTTCTTTCTGTGTGTTTTGATAATCCTTATTAAATTTCTTTTCATTAAAAAAAATTAAGTTATAAAAAATGACAATTTTTCAGTAGTTATATTCAATGATAGAAATTATTCATTGAGTTTGTTGTGTTGTCTCATTAATTTTCACTTTCAATCTAAATCACGGAATCTGTTCTTTTACTTTTATATAATAATTGATTGAAATGCTTATTTACCAAACAATCATCTACTAAATTAATTAATTTTACTTGCTATGACACATTTAAATTTAAGGTCAATATATAGTTATGTAATAATAACTTACATATTATCCTTGGTTTGTAAAATTTTCGAACACTTCTCCAGTTCATTGTGTTATGTCCCTGGCAATAGAAATCTTGATCTAAATGATCAATATACATAATATTCAACTTTAGTAAATGATTTAATTTAAAAAAATTAAATTATTTATCTCTTAACCAATAAAGTTATTTATTCATTTACATGGTTTTATATTTGAAGTGGAAGCTTTCATTTTTATCATTGGAATTAAAAATTTCAACATGACATACCTTTTTTTTTAATAAGAAAATTTAAAAACAAAATTGTGTTATGTAAACACATTCACTATTTAACAAATTAAATTTAAAAATAATTACATCGTAAGTGTATACTTATTATACACAAATGCTTTTATCTTTATTTAAACTAAAAAGTTTTACCATGAGTTGTGTAATTTCCAGTATAGTATAGTACGTTAGATTGGTTACTGCTGACAATTCGATTGGATAAATCATACCAGTAAATAAACACGTGGATTTCATCGGGGTTAAGTCTTTCACATGTACAGTTGACCGTTTGTAGATGCCTAATCGGATTTTCACAGTTTTTTAGATCGACAACTGGTTCAGCTAATCGAGCACACATAGAAGAAAACAAAAAACAAAGAAAATGTAAATGAATAAGCAAAATATATTTATTTAAACAAATAAATAATATATATATACCCAAAAATAATCATATGATAATTTATATAACGCTGTACCCCAGCGAGTAGCTTGGCTGACAGCACTTATTATAAAAATAATAAATTAATATATATATTAATATCGATATATATTTATATATATATAAATTATTATTTAATTTATTATTTTAAAAATGGTCTAAAATTTTAAAAACATTAACAATTACAAAATATAAAATCAAATTACCTGATAAGTAGCCACACACACAAAATAAATAATTATATATTCTGTACCAATTATCACATGAAATAAGCACTCGTGTTTAAAATCATTTATTTCTTCTTGTTGGATAATATATCACTCGAATCAAAGATATTAATTTTTAATTGTAGTGTTACAAATAAAACACCTGATAGTTTCTTCATTAAAAAAATGACAATTTTAAAAAACCTAAGTTTCTGCCCTAAAAAAATTACATTTTTCTTCATTAAAAATCAAATTTAACGATGAAATAAAAATCCATTTGAATTGCATATATGTTGAATTCAGATTCATTTCTTTTAACTTCCTTTTGTTTGTCCATATTTAAGACAGAAAGTTAATACAAATTAGATTTTGACTAATACATTTTAAAATGTGTATATTAGATACTTGTGTGCAATTTATTACAATAAAAAATATGTTTCTTTTTTTCCCCACTGGTTTATAAAATGTATTATACATTATTAACATAAACATTTAATTTTGATTTTAAAAAATGAGAAAGTACAATCGATCAACTAATTTTTTTTCATAAAAAAGGGAAATAAACAAACTTGCATCCCATTACATATTTGATTAGACAGATTATTATTGAATTTGAAAAAAAAACATTTTTCCCCTACTTAAAATTACTTCTCGTAACTCAAACAATTTGTAAACATCCAACTAAAATCACTGTGAACATGACTGATATATGTTTATAAAACGATACATTAAATATTTAGGCAATGAAACATATGTAGACTTTGGTCAAATTAGATGTGCCAGGCTTCCAATCTAAATATTACTATAAGAGTCTAGCCAGGTCAGATTATTGAGATTACAGTTTTAAAAAATATTATAATTATCTCTCTTCAAATACAAAAAAAATCGGTATTATATACATTCATTATACTGTCGGGAAAAACAATTCTTAAGAATTTTCAACGATACAAAGCTAGTAGTATTTTATTTTATTTATTTTATATTTGTATAGTTATCATTTTTTTTTCTTCAAAAATAAAATATAATTTAGAATCATTATCTTTTTAAAACAAAATACATATGCCTTTGAAACAATGTTTAAGGTTATTATTCATTTGAAACAGAAGCAGTCTTTAGAATTATAGAATGTCAAAAAAACGCTTAACATGTTCGTTTAACGTATCTCCTCAGAAAGAGTATATGGATATTGTATGCACCAGAAACATGGAGAGCAACAAAAATTACTACTAAAACAATGCAAATTTTTTTTTAAATTTCTGATAAATATACTAACATAATATGATACGAAATAATGAAACAACCAGCAATGGGATATGTGTCAACAAAAAACAATCGAAAAATAAAAACAGGAAGAAAATGAACAAAAAAAGGACTTACCCTATTGTAAGACCACAGAAATAAAGCAAGAAAAGCTCTAGAATGGAACCTACTGAAAAAACGTCAACTAAGGAAAACCAACAAGGCATGGAGACTACGTGTTTTGAATGAGTCAGAGCGAATAAGACAGATCTTGTAAGAAATGGGAATAATGGCAAGAGATCGTGCAAAGGGGAACGCTTTGAATGACGCAACATTTTCTACAAAGAATTTAAAGGAATATGATGATGAATATCATGCATTTGTATATTTTGTTTTTAAAGATCTATCTTTGAATTACTCAGTTTGTAACTGCTCAGTTATATTTATATGGATGAAATAATATTTTGAAAAAAAAATATACCCAGTGCCCGAAGTCTCAAAATTATATTTCCTTTATTTTTCAACCCTCTTATGTATATAGTAAGTTATATGTTAATATCGCGTCCATGTCTGAACAATTATATATACTGTTGTGTGTATAACTAAGTTTTGGAATATTTAGGGTGCAATAAGTTTTCTTTAGTTGTTGGATATGATTTTAAAGAACGGTGGGCCAAGCCTTATGCTGCACTATTTCGCTGTAAGTGAACAAAATAAATAAATAAGATAATTTTACATCAAAATTATTTTTTAGCAGAAATGCATAAACATTAATTCTAAATATTTAGACATACCCAACAGTTGTGTGTGATTCAAAGATAAGCCATACTGAACATCTGTAATGTTGTTTGTGACATTAGGGTATATGGTAACATGCCAAGAGTATATTCCAGGTAATGCAGGAAATAAAAATACTGAACAAATTGTTGTAAAATATATGGGAAGTCCATCAAGTTTCTCATTAGTTTCAATTACGTCGATCGTGTTTTGTAAGTTCTATGTAAAATAAAATAAACACAAATTATAAACAAAGTATACATATTTTTTTTTAAAATTCTTACAATCACTAGCTTTTAACTATTTCCCAAATAAGATACATCCTTTCTTTCGTTGTCATAACAATTAATGTATTGTTGAAAGAAAAAGAAAATATGTTTTTAAATTTAACAACAATGCATTTTACTTATTTTCTTTTTAATTATTGACAACGCATGAAATATATATTACAAATAGATAAGCAGTTTAAATAGACATATCTATCCATCCATTCATCCATCCATCCATCCATCCATCCATCCATCCATCCATCCCATCCATCCCATCCATCCCGTCCATCCCATCCATCCCATCCATCCCATCCCATCCCATCCCATCCATCCATCCATCCCTCCATCCCTCCATCCATCCATCCATCCATCCATCCATCCATCCATCCAACCATCCATGCATCCATGCATCCATCCATCCATCCACCCACCCATCCACCCATCCACCCATCCACCCACCCACCCACCCACCCACACACCCTCCCACCCACCCACCCACCCACCCATCCATTTATCCATCCATCCATGCATCCATCCATCCATCCATCCATCCATCCATCGATCCATCCATCGATCCATCCATCCATCCATCCATCCATCCATCCATCCATCCATCCATCCATCCATCCATCCATCCATCCATCCATCCATCCATCCATCCATCCATCCATCCATCCATCCATCTATCTATCTATCTATCTAACCATCTGTTGAACTTTCCATCTACATGTCTATCTATATTATGCAAATTTTTTTGTTCATTAAAAATATGTTAAAGTAATTAATCTTTAATACATTACTTCATTGTAGATTAAAAGTATTTGACACTTTCCAGCTGGAAATATGCGTTTGACTGAAAACGTAATATTTATACCATCCAGAAATGTTGTGCTAATTACACTTGGATAGTCTGTTGTATCTGTAAGTCAAAGAGAACAAAATATTAAAACGAATTATTCATTAAAAGTAAGGTGTATTTTTAATTTTGCATTTGCTTAGAAAATTTAAATTACATTCATTTATTTACTAGCTTTCCCGTTTCGCGTTGCAACAACCTCATTATAAAAGGATTATTATTTTTTTTTAAAAAAGGTACTTAAGTCAGAAATTTTCGCGAAAGTGTGCAAAAAACTTCCAAGTTTCATTGCATGCGAATATATAAAATATTTAAAAAGCCTACGTGCAAATATTATGCCATTGTATTCAACAAATTATCGTGTTATCGAGGCAATCGGTTAAAAAAACAAAACAATATGATTATACAGATTATATCAATAGAGAAATTAAATGGCACTAGTACCCCAAAAGGGCACATTTCAAAATTCCTATATATTGCAATCAGGATCATGAATATGTAAGCAATACCTGAAAATAATTAGAACCCCCGGTGAAAAGGGAATGGACATTAAAATTCAATGCCCCATAGTATTGTTAATGAGAGCGGTTATATATTTATGATAAAAAAATGGTCAAGGTCTCTCCTTTAACCCAGTAATTTTTTTTATAAGGCTCAATGAATTTTAAAAAAAACTCATTTAAATTATATTTACAAACACAACGAAAAATTTGCTAGAAACCTATGAGGAAGAATAGTCAACCACTTCCAATAGTTTTATTTCGATCGAATGAATGGTGCAGGTAGTGTTTTTAAATGATCTTTATAACATTTTATAAGAACTAACGACATTTATCGTCCTCTGGATCAAAATGTGCAAGATGTATAAACCCTAAAAATTTCAATCTGGATTAAAATATAGATAAATGACATTATCTATCGAAATCCCTTAATATCGAAAAGTGAATTAAATATTAAACTTTTTCAAAAACAGATTTGGAGTCTACGATAACAAAGGGAGGGACATTAGCATTTGAATGCCCTATGGCCCTATGACATTTTAATTTAGGATTTAAAGACTTCATGTATTAATTTTGGGCTAGATCCACAGTGGCAAATGATTTAAACATTATTTAAATAACATATTTAAGGAGAAAAATGTAGGGCTCAGGAAATTAACGATTAATTTCTCGATTAATCGTTACAAAATTTAACCATTACATTATTTTTAACGATTAATCGACGCATCACTTACAAATTATTGAAAGTAAAAAAATAAACAATAAAAAAAAGCGGCCGATGAATAATAAATTTCGTGACGATTACACGAGGATTTTGGTTTTAAACTATTGATTGACGGTAATGTTCAAAATATCAATAAAGTTTGCCTTCCATGGTTCTAACACTTAGCTTCTGATCAAAACAAATGAAAAGCGTATTAAGATATTGGCAGTAATGGAGTCTGATTCAGAGACAGAAAATGACGACAGATCTTCTGATGAATTGCTGCATTACAAAATAGAGATGAAAGTTCCTGAATCCATTAACCCTCTACAATGGTGGAAACTTAATTAACACCGATATCCGATAATGTCATTCCTTGCCAAGACCATTTTGTGCATACCAGTTGCCTCAGTTCCATGTGAATGATTGTTCAGCTCTGCTGGTTATATTGTCAATTAGACCCTCTCATCAATTGAACCAAATAATGTCAACACACTTGTCTTTTTGCGTAGTTGGTTAAAAGATGACACATAAAGGAGGCATTCTAGTGTTATTTAGATTTTCAACTAGAACGATTAATAAGTGTTATTTTATTTATGACATAATAAATGTTAATTTTTGGCTTTAATTAACAATTAATTAATCGTTTATTTTTCAAAAGTTAACGATTAAATTTAAATTAATCATTAACAGCAATAGAAAAATTACATTGTGGGCTTCCGGTACCTGTATATTAAAAAAACTCTTTATGCCTAAAATCTATCCTATTCAAAAATTACCCAAAACTTCATAGCGATCAGATAAAGAAAACATTACTAATATTGCTCATATAAGAAACTAGCAAAATACCCGCACTTAGCTACGGAAATTAGAAATTTAGTAATCGTTGAAAACCAGTTTCACACCAATTCAAAACACCAATAGATTTCAGTCTGGATAATGATTGATATACTTGTTTGTCAATATTTTTCAAGGTCGTGTAAAATAAAACGGGTAATAAAATGACATTATGGGCATCCGTGCAAAATGGATGCAGGATGTGCATATCTCATAAGATCTGAGGATTTCAATCTAGTTCATGATAGAGATATGTGTCTATATTTATTTAAATTATTTAAAATGTAACGGTAACAAAGCTTTAAATGTTTACGAAAAAGATTATATTGGGTCCCGGCCCCGAAGGAACAGACGTTAGAAGTTCATTACCCTATAGAATTTTATTTTATTATATTTTTTAATCAAATTTGGCCATAGTTCATCCTTTTACCCAGTAGCCACATTTTAAATTACTTTTTATATAACTAATGTTAAAATTTGGCATACGGGCCCCCAGCCCCGAATAAGTGTTTTTTTTAAAACTTTTACTTTTAATGCCAGAAACCTTCGCTGGAATGTACCCAAAAACTTCCTAAAGTTTAATGGCCGTGGGATGAATAAAATACATTTACAATTAATACGTCTTTAAAAAAAACTAAAATAAGGGTCGGGGGCCCTATATGTGTAATATGTATAGTTAAAAACAACAGCTTATTTCAATTTGGTAAAAATTGAGTGAAATCGAATGGTTAAAATGTCTTAAACGCTTACAAAAAAGAGATTAGGGGCCCTCGGCTACAAAATATTGAAAAAATATAATTTTAATGCCCTAACGAATTTTAATATAGGCCATCAAGTTGTTATCTTCCAAGTTTTGTTAAAATACATTTACACAGTATCCAAAGTTTTTTTTATTTATAATTTAGCTCATATAAGTTACAAATATTACTTTTGTGTCCCAGGCCCCCAGTGAGTGATAATTAAACAAAAAAATTTCGCCTGTTACCATCCCGGGAGTGTACTCAACAACTTCCCAAAATTTCATGCTTCTAACTACACGGGAAAATGGAGAATCTGTGATGATTAACTTTTTATATAAGAAATAAAATTTGGCCCCTGAACCCAGTGAACGAAAATTGAAATATTTGTTGGCCTGTTACTATCGCGGGAGTGTACTCAATAATTTCCAAAAGTTTCATGCTTTAAAATACACGGGAAATCAGAGAATTAGATTTCAGACAGTTTTTATTTAAGAAAAAGTACATTTAGGCCACCGGCCACCAGTGAGTGATAATTTAAATATTTTATTTTGCATGCTACCATCGAGCGAGTAGACTCAACAGATTCCCAAAGTTTCATGTTTCTATCTATACGGGAAAGTGAAGAATAAGGCGATTTTCAGTATCTATATATATAATTCTCTTCATGGGACCATGCCAGGCAAGTAAGCAGCAAAAATATGTGCACCCGAGCATGACGAATGACCCTCGCTCGGGTCAACTAAACACAGTTAACGGTTGGCAAGCGAAGGTAGTGGAGGGGTGGGGCCATGGGCGTAGGGAAGGGGGGGCAAGGGGGGGGGGCATTTGCCCCCCCCCCTACATTTGAGAAAAAAAGTTTTTAATTTATTAAATGCATTAATAAATGTTGTATTTTAGCTATTACAGCACTAATTTATAAGTCTTATTAATTTCTAAGGCTTTTTTCAACCCTTATTTTATACTGAACTTCAATTTAATTGAAAATTGTACCTGTATGGCAGTTCTCAATTAAAATTTTAAAAAAGTGGGATTTTTTTTGCCCCCCCCCTGGAAAAATTCCTAGCGACGCCCATGGGTGGGGCATGTCTTGAGATAGCAATGTTTTTTACATTCACTTTCGAAGTTCCTGCACAGTGTGTATGTATTTCGTAGTATATTGGTTATTACATCCGCCTAACATGCGGAAGGTCTTAGGTTCAAGCCCAAGTGGCAACATATGTTTTTTTTAATTTTTAAAAATGTCAATGCCTATTCTTTTCCCCCCTTTCTTAGCAAACATAAACACCGCTTCCCATGTCACGGAAAAAAAGCTTTGTTAAATGTTATATCAATTCCTTCACCAGGTACCTGTCTGTTTCTATTGGTCGCATATTTCGTTCATGGACGAAGTTGTTGCTCTCCAACTTGGCTTCATGGCTGTAATATTTGTTTATATATTGTGGCGATGTCCTAAATACTTACCAGAAATGCTTCGGTGGTCCCCCATCGTTCACCCGCGTTGTTCCCATTTGTTCGTGCTACTGTTTGTGTCCGTTCTCCCCCTCCCTTTTTTTATTGCACTATCTATGAGCAAGTCTGCGGCGTATGCTACGCCGCGGGGCGTCTAGTAAGGAAATAAAACGCTTTTGGGCCCCAGGCCCCCATGAGAGTGAATTTTAATATTATTTTACGCCACTTTGAATTGCGAGAGTCTACTCAACAACTTCCCAAAGTTTCATGCTTCTACCTACACGGGAAGTTGGAGAATTCATGATGATTCAGTTTTTAATATCAGAAAAAAAACTTCTTTTGGGCCCCCGGCCCCCAGTAAGTGTTAATTTAAATATTCTTTTACCTGTTACAATCACGGAAGTGTACTTATCAACTACTCAGAGTTTCATGCTTCTACCTACACGGAAAATATGAGAATTTGTGATTTTCAGTTTTTATATAGCTCATTTAAGGAAAAACTTCATTTGGGACCCCGGCCCCCAGTATTTGATAATTTAAATATTTTTTTGCCTGTTAACATCGCGGAAGTGTACTCAACAACTGCCCAAAGTTTCATGCTTCTGCCTACTCGCAAAATAGGAGAATTAGGTATTTTTCAATTTAATGTAGCCCATATAAGGAAAAAAATGGTTTTGGGCCCCCGGCCCCTATAAGTGTTATTTTTAAAATTCTTTTACTCCAATTTTCGTCGTGAGAGGCTAATCAACAATTTCCCAAAGTTTCATGCTTCTACCTACACGGGAAGTTGTAGAATTCATGATGATTCAGTTTTTAATATTAGAAAAAAAACTTCTTTTGGGCCCCCGGCCCTCAGTAAGTGATAATTTAAATATTTTTATCGTTTGTTACCATCGCGTCAGTGTACTTATCAACTACTCAGAGTTTCTTGCTGCTACCTACACGGGAAATAGGAGAATTAGTGATTTTTAGTTTTTATAAAGCTCATATAAGGAAAAAACTTCAATTGGGCCCCCGGCCCCCTGGAATTGATAAGTTAAATACTTTTTCTCCCGTTACCATCGCGGGATTGTACTTGTTACGGTCAGATGTTGTGGTGTGGGGATGACTACGCATAAATGGGGCTGTGAACACTTGTCCTCGTGGAACGGGGGGCGGGTGAACTTGAGGACGACTCAAGGTACGTGAAAGTTGTAATGAATTGACAGGACCACGGTCAAAGGGAGACATGGTGAATGACCCAGGGGCCAGCCAAAACCGGTCGGACAAGACGGGGGTATAATAGGAGTGACATTGTGTGTCGCAAAAAGGGTGTTATGTTGCCGCGTTGCAGGCAGGTGAAAGACGAACGATAGAGTGTGAAGTTTTGTGAACGTGGTCTGATACGGTCAAGCTGGGCCGAGGACTCTGGATGGTATGACCATCAACTGTAAACTGCAATTGTACTCTGCCATATATTTGTTCAAAGATTCTTGATGTCATTAAACTTACGTTGAAAGAAAACAACCCAGCGTTGCTGAGTCTTTTACCCGTCTACGTGGTAAATATCTGTGGCCAAGGGGGGGGGACCTTAACCCCTAGACAACGACTCCGCCACAGTACTCAACAACTTCCCAAAGTTTTATGCTTCTGCCTACTCGGGAAATAGGAGAATTAGTGATATTCAAATTTTATATAGCCCATAATAGGAAAAATAACGTTTTTGGCCCCCGGCCCCCATGAAATTGAATTTTAACATTCTTTTATTCTAATTAACGCCGTGAGAGGCTACTCAACAACTTCCCAAAGTTTTATGCTTCTATCTACACGGGAAGTTGAAGAATTAGTGATGAATCAGTTTTAAATATTAGAAAAAAACTACATTTGGGCCCCCGGCCCCCAGTAAGTGTTAATTTAATTATTTTTTTCGCCTCTTACCATCACGGAAGTGTACTTATCAACTAATCAGAGTTTCATGCTTCTACCTACACGGGAAATAGGAGAATTTGTGATTTTCAGTTTTTATATTGCTCATATAAGGAAAAAACTTTATTTGGGCCCCCGGCCCCCAGAAAGTGATGATTTAAATAATTTTTCTTCCGTTACCATCGCGGGATTGTACTCAACAATTTCCTAAAGTTTCATGCTTCTGCCTACTCGGGAAATAGGAGAATAAGGGATTTTTTAATTTTTATATAGGCAACATAAGAAAAAAAACGTTTTTGGGCCCCCGGCCCCCATGAGTGTGATTTTTAAAATTCTTTTACGCCATTTGTTGTCGAGAGAGGCTACTTGACAACTTCCCAAGGTTTCATGCTTTCACCTACACGGGAAATCCGTGAATTAGTGATGAGTCAGTTTTAATATAAGAAAAAACTACATTTGGGCCCCCGGCCCCCAGTAAGTAATAATTTAAATATTGGTTTTACCTGCTACCATCGTGGAAGTGTACTTAACAACTACCCCAAGTTTCATGCTTCTACCTACACGGGAAATGGATTATTAGTGATTTTTAGTATTTATATAGCTCATATCCGGAAAAATCTTCATTTGGGCCCCCGGCCCCCAGAAAGTGATAATTAATTTTTTTTTCGCCCGTTACCATTGCGGGTTTGTACTCAACCCTTTCCCAAAGTTTCATGCTTCTGCCTACTCGGGAAACAGGAGAATTTGTGATTTTCAAATTTTATATAGGCCATATTTGGAAAAAAAAACGTTTTTGGGCCCCCGGCCCTCATGAGTGTTAATTTTAAAATTCTTTTACGCCACTTTTCGTCGCGAGAGGCTTCTCAACAACTTCCCAAAGTTTCATGCTTCTACCTACACAGGAAATTGGAGAATTAGGGATGAGTCAGTTTTTTATATAAGAAAAAAACTACATTTGGGCCCCCGGACCCCATTAAGTGTTATTTTAAATATTTTTTTCGCTTGTTACCATCACGGAAGAGTGCTTATCAACTACCTAGGGTTTCATTCTTCTACCTAATCGGGAAATAGGAGAATTAGTGATTTTTAGTTTATATAAAGCTCATATAAGGAAAAAACGTCATTTTGGCCCCCGGCCCCCAGGAAGTGATAATTTAAATATTTTTTCTCCCGTTACCATCGTGGAATTGTACTCAACAACTTCCCAAAGTTTCATGCTTCTGTCTACTCGGGAAATAGGAGAATTGGTGATATTCAAATTTTATATAGGCCATATAAGGGAAAAAAAACGTTTTTGGGCCCCCGGCCCCCATGAGTGTAATTTTTAAAATTCTTTTACTCCAATTTTCGTCGCGAGAGGCAACTCAACAACTTCCCAAAGTTTCATGCTTCTACCTACACGGGAAGTTGGAGAATTAGTGATGAGTCAGTGAGTCATTGAGGGCTTTTCCTTTTATTATTAACTAGCAAAATACCCGCGCTTTGCTACGGTAAATTAGGATTTCAGTAAGCATTGAGAACCCACGTAACACAAATTCAAAACACAAATTGATTTCAAAATGGATCATAATGGATATAATACATATATTAACTTTTCCGTCTTGTCTGTCTGTCTGTTGTAGTCCCGCAGAAAAAGAAAAACGAAAAGTAAAAAAATGACACACTTCCCGTGTTCCTATCGAGCTGATAATTTATTTTTTTCCCGTCTGCTACCATTGCGGGAGGGTACTCAACAACCGCCCAAATTTTCATCCTTCCACCTACACGGGAAATAGGAGAATTAGTGATTTTCAGTTTTTATATAGCTCATATAAGAAAAAAATTACATTTCGGCCCCGGGCCCCCGTTATGTGATAATTTATATAATTGTTCCACCCGTTTCCCAACGCGGAATGTTATCCAACAACTACCCAAAGTTTCATGCTTCTACCTTCTCGGGAAATAGGAGAATAAGGGATTTTTATTTTTTATAAAGCCAGAATGAGGGAAAAAAAACGTTTTTGGGCCCCCGGCCCCCATGAGTGTGAATTTCAAAATTCTTTTTCACCTGTTACCATTGCGGAAGTGTACTTAACAACTCTCCAAAGTTTCATGCTGCTACCAACACGAGAAATTGGAGAATTAGTAATGAGTCAGTTTTTTATATAAGAAGAAAACTACATTTTGGCCCCCGGCCCCCAGTAAGTGATAATTTAGATAGTTTTTTAACCTGTTACCATCGCAGAATGTTACTTAACAACTACTCAAAGTTTCACGCTACTTCCTACACAGGAATTAGGAGAATTAGTGAATTTCAGTTTTTATATAACTAATATAAGGAAAAAACTACATTTTGGCCCCTGGGCCCCAGTAAGTGAAATTTTGAATATTTTTTCGCCTGTTACCATCGCGGAAGTGTACTCAACAACTTCCCAAAGTTTCATGCTTTTGCCTACTCGAGAAATGAGAAAATTAGTGATTTCATATTCTATATAGTCCATATAAAAAAAAGTGTTTTTGGGCCCCGGGCCCCCAACAGTGTGAATTTTAAAATTCTTATTCGCCAATTATCGTTGAGAGAGTGTACTCAGCAAGTTCCCAAAGTTTCATGCTAATACCTACACGGGAAGTTGGAGAATTAGTGATGAGTCAGTTTGTTATATAAGAAAAAACTACATTTGGGCCCCCGGACCCCATTAAGTGTTATTTTAAATATTTTTTTCGCTTGTTACCATCGCGGAAGTGTGCTTATCAACTACCTAGTGTTTCATGCTTCTACCGACACGGGAAATAGGAGAATTAGGGATTTTTATTTTTTATAAAGCTTATATAAGGAAAAAACTTCATTAGGGCCCCCGGCCCCCAGGAAGTGATAATTTAAATATTTTTTCTCCCGTTACCATCGCGGATTTTTCCTCAACAACTTCCCAAAGTTTCATGCTTCTGCCTAATCGGGAAATAGGAGAATTGGTGATTTTCAAATTTTATATAGGCCATATTAGGAAAAAAAACGTTTTTGGGCCCCCAGCCCCCATGAGTGTTATTTTTAAAATTCTTTTACTCCAATTTTCGTCGCGAGAGGCTACTCGACAACTTCCCAAAGTTTCATGCTTCTACCTACACGTTCAATTAGCGCCAGTGAGCCATTACGCAAACGCGACTCTTAAGTTTTGCTTACTTAGCCTTAAGTCAAGAAATATGTCATTGCTCTAGACGGCAGTGAACAATAAAACAAGCGGGTATAAGACAACGGGTCCTCAAGCTATGCGTACCAAATTGTTAACTATTAATTTTTTTAAACGATTAATCGATTCACCACTTATAAAGGTAAAATATTTGGCCGATTATTATAAACTAATTTCGGGACGATTACAGGAACAATTTTGGTTTTAAACTTTTGACTGACGTGAATGTTCAAATTGTTGATAAGGGTTATTGTGTCCATTGAGAGAAATCATTTGCCTACCCTGCAATTTTCCCTCTAAGTCTAGGCCTCGTTGGTCCGTGTGCAAAGTTAAAAAAAAACTCGTGTGCAATGTTGTACAACGTCCATTTTATGTGCAATATTTTACAAAATTTGCTGCGCGGTGATTCTAAACTCCTGCCTGGCGTCTGCGCAGCAGCACTGCTTAAAGGGAATATTGCTACCATATATATATATAAGAGCGGCCCAAGAAATTTTTTTTTAGATTTTTCTAAATTTAAGGACTGCATTGTGTTCTACCATAAAAAAGTGTTTTCTGAAAAAATGAATACAATCGTGAAATATTTAGGGGTTGCACAAAGGCAATGAAAACATTGATTTGGTACTAAATAGTAATTTAATGGTTTATCTTGAATGTTTAGTGTTAAACATAAAATAACAACCTCAAAACAAATAAAATAATAGAATGCAACAAGGCAAAGTGTTTACTATTTATGGACGTCATATTCACTGACTGATCTTTGCTAATCCACTAACCACTGTGGTCTTCTTTGCATCCGGATATAATCGTCGGTGTTCTTGCAAGAATTGCTTCTGATCTTCTTTTTTGCATAAAACTTCATTGAAATCCTGAATCAGTTTCACTCCTCTTTCGGCAGTGTCATTAACAACTTTCAAATTGGTTACAACCTTTTCTGCATGTTTGTATTCATTGTTGCTGCTCCATGTTTCAGGGGACATCTCCAGGAATGAATGTGACAAATCAAGAATGGAGAAAAATGCCTTTGTATTGTTTGTAACAAAGAAGCTGATGGGCTGGTCTGCATAGAATCCATTGGAATCAAGACCCTGAGCTCGATTTGTAGATCCGGGTTTTTCTTGCATATTTTTAAGCATCTGAACCTTTTGCTTGGGATCAATATTTTCATTAAAAAAGCGAGGCCCACTGTAATTTCATTTAGATACCATAAATGGCGACTGAAATCTTTTTTTTGCTGCTTTTCCAATAACTGAATTAACGGAGTTATATTTTTCTAAATCCTACAGAAATTGTAGGTCATTTGATGGCGCCCTTGCTGGCTGTGGGGCTTGAAACCACAGTTTCATATATATACTGGAAACAAAAAAGAGTAACTGAAACAGTCCTTGTTCTTCAGAAAGCTTCAGCTTAAACTGCTTCTTAAACATCCACATCTTGTAGCAATAAATTATTCTTGTCATCCAACGTGCCCTGTGTACAGCTCCTGGAGCATGGAAATGAATCCCACGTGGTGGTGTTCCTCCAAGAAATATGTCAGCCAGTTCCAAAAATTCTCTGTAATCATCTCGTGGGTGACGAATTTGAAGATTGTCATTTGCAAACTGCAATGTGCTCTCTTTGAAATGGTCTACTTCAGGATCCCTTCTCCAAAAAATGCCTCTGCTCTTTAAATTGTTTAAAAAGTGAAATATCAGGTCCAGATGAGGGCCCACTTATCTTCAATGCGGTGAACACTTTTTCCAGAACAATCATATGGTGGCGGCAAGCAAGATGAATAAGACTTTTTTCAAGCATATTTTCAATTAAAACACATGCCCCTTTGGAATCACCAGTGTTACTTGCTGTTGTGTCAAAACTTAATGCTACTACTTTTTCACAAATGCCCTAGTCCATCAGACATTCAACTACAGCTTGAGCTTGACTGTCATCTGTCCCTGAAGCCAATTTTGGTACACCTAGCAAGCACTCTATTTGCAGTCCTGTTTGAATCACTGGCAATCTCTCAACATTCTCCCTGGCTGTGAGATCTGGAAGCAATTTTCCATCCCAGTGTACAGTTAATGGTACTTGTGGATCAAACAATTATTTAACTTCATGTGCTGTTTTTTTCCTAATCTCAGCTCTCACAAGCTGTACAGTACTTCCACTTAGTGTCATGTCACTAGCATCGTGACCAAGAGAATGAGCTGTAGCAGCTAGTAAATGTACTGCTGTACGATAACTTTGCTTTATCCACTCCAGCCATGTATCCAATTCTTCTCTCCCTTTGGTCACGAAGAAATTCTAAATCTTGTGTTTTTTCTGTTAGTTTTTCAGCACTCTGATGGGCGATGTCAAACAGTTTATCAATTTTTGAAGAAAATGCAATTTCATTTGAAATCTGCTTCTCTGAGCGCCGATTCTTTACTTTACTCAAACACTGCTACTGCTGATGGACTTTTAAAAGACGATTTACTATGTGGTAGCTGTAAGCTGTTGAAATTGCAGCTTTCTGCCAGATAGTAAGAATTTCACTAACAGTTATTCTAGCACAGTTTTTAAGAGTTTTATTGTTTTCTCTATGATGGTAGAAAAAAACTGATAATGTCTCACGAATTAAACAGTTACACATTATAAACATCAAAGAACAAAACAGACTTTATTCAGGTTCATCAATATTCGGGATAAAATGTGGTAAATGGAGAACATACCTAAATTTTCAGAGAGCTTGTGCAACCTCTAAATTTCATCTGAAAATTATGAAATTTTATATTTCGGACTACTTTTTTGTGGTAATCAAATGTGGGGTTTAAATCGAAGAAAAAAATTATTTTTTTTTCTATCTTTTTTGGGCCACCCTAAAACTAGAACTATATATACAAAAAGTATACTGACTGTTTCAGTGTATACATATACTTAAACAGTCAGTTAAAATTTTTGTAAAGAAATATAAAGTTTATTACTTACGAAATACTTTTGGTGTACATTTTAGATTGTCCGACGTTTTCAAATGTTTAAATATTACAAGGAAGTAAAGACCTTCGTCTTTTTTTAAATTTGCTCTGGATATTGCTTTTGTGGTTATCCTTACACTTTTTCTTCTGAACACGTCTTGAATGCTTACATTATAATCTCCATGTTTTGCTAAAAGGGAGCATTTTTTTTTAATCCAATCACACTTTGCTATTATTCCATCATGACTTTCCACTGATATAGTTAGATTATATTCGTCCACACTTGAATGTGCAAAGCTTATTTCGTACGGCCTATTCTCATCGACAGGTGGACATATTTCTTGATAGATTATACATTTTTTAAATAACATTCAATATAATAAAAGAACACAAATAACTCTAATTTAACATGTATATTAATTTTAATATATATATATATATATATGTATATATATATATATATAATTTTAACTGTGAAAATATAAAATTTTCATTTTTTTTTATAAATTACTCGATGCGATGAGATATTAATTAGTTATCTTTTCCATTATGTTTTTTACAATAAAACATAATCTTAGAGAAACAAAGAATGAAAGAAAAATAAGTAAGGACAAATAATGAAATTACCAATAGAATTTTGCACAACACATAATGTGACAGAAATAATTGAAGTGAGAAACAGTATAATTGTTACTTGTTCCATTCACGTCTTTTGCTGTATAAAACATTTGTAAATTAAATAAACTCAAATAACGTGCAATTGTATTACAAATTTAAAAGTAATAATTATTTTATTCAGTTTTTAACCATACTGATGTATTTATAGAAAACGTTTTAGAGCAATAATTTGTAAACATATAGATTTAAATTATTATCAATTTCACTAGCATTTATTGTACAATAGACGGTCAAGACGTCGCAGACAAATTCAAATTATTCATTTTCATTTAATCATTTGATGAATTCAATAATTTTTTGTTGTTTTTAAAAATTAAATATTTATATACTATTTTATTGATCTGTGTACTTTAACAATTAAACACACTAGATAAATAACATATACTAAGCTAAATAACTGTCACAATTGTAGACCTTACATATATTTTCACACATATATATAGACACACATATATATATATTATATTTTAAATTAAATTATTTAACACATTTTATTAGTCTATCACATTAATTCAAAGTAATTTACAAAATATTATTGCAATTATCAACAGTTTAAATAACCCTATGAATTGTCCTCCCTCCAGTGACTAATCTGTAAAAATACTTACGAACACTTAAACATGATTGAAGTAGGCTAAAGTCCATTTTTGTACTATTGTCAAAATCATCTAGGATGGATGTTTCTTAAACATTGTGTACTAGCACTTAAAAGTTTGCAACAAACTCCTACCAAATGTGCTTCAGAGCTCAAAAAACATCATAAAAAATTAATAATATATATATATATATATTTATATATATATATATATATTTCACCAAAGAGAGTATGTGCAAAGAAACATGACGTATGACCCTCGCTGGGGTTGACCAATGTGTCGAGACCAAAAATGAATCTTGCGTTCACTTGCGTTGGTCCTTCACATGAGATTCTTAGTGTACTGGTTATCACGTCCGCTAACTCGAAGAAGGTCCTGGGTTCAAGCCAAAGCGAAAACACTTTGTTTAAAAAGAAATAATTAAAAAAGTGTGTTTGTGCGAATTCTTTTACCCCTTTATTGCGAGCATGGCTGACCCTCGCTAGGGTCGGCCAATCACAGTTCATGGTTGGCAAGCTAAGGTGGTGAAGGGTGGTGGGCAGGTAGATAACCGCTGAGCAAATGCCTCAAGACCAACAATGCATCGTTGGTTCAACAACTTTCACTCGCGTTGTTTTGATGTCTTCGTGTTGTAGTTTGTGTCTGTTCTTTCCCCTCTTTCTTTGAACTATCCATGAACAAGTCTGCGGCGTATGCTACGCCGTGGGTGTATCTAGTAAACTATTTATCAAAATAACAGATGATTTACCTTTTAAAAGTTTAAAAAAACGAACGGTTTTTTATGGGATTCTATTTCGAGCTTGTTCTTTGCAAAGTCCTTAAATGTTTTTTGACACTCATTAGCCAAGGTTCAAACTTAGTAAAACATTTACAAATGGTCTATTGACATTTAAGTGAATACAACTTCGGTGGCCTCGAAGTTTCGTGATTTCTTTACAGACTTATCAATGTTAATTATTTTTTTCAACATAAAATTTTACAATTATAAGCTTATGTTAAGCAACTTATCCGTACTAATTATTTGCAAAGCCTCAACTGACTGACTGACTCACATACTCAACACTAATTATCCAACTTCCCATATAAGTAGAAGCATGAAACTATAGGAAGTTGTTGAGTAAACATTCAAGATGAAAACTGATTTTTTTTTAATTACCACACAATGGCCCGCTAAAAATGAAGTTTTTTGTCCATATATAAGCTATACAAAATGTGATGTGTTAAAACTTTGGCTGTCGTTTAAATGGAGGTATCTTGACCACACTTGGTACAAAATACTTGATAACCCAAATTAAAATACAATTGAGCAAAAAACTTCTAATGTCGATTCCTTTCTGGCTGGGGGACAAAAATAGTTTATTTTCGTAAACATTTAATTCTTTATTCCCCTTTTTATTTTATAATATTTGACAAATAAACCATAATGATCCCGGCATAAATCAATTGGAGAACTTTACAACTTACACCAACTGGGCCCGGAGGGCCCTTAATGTAATTTTTTTTTCTAGTGTAAGCTTAATAAGTATTGTATTCATCCGATCGCCTTGAAAATTTAGGTAGTTATTGAGTACATTCTCACAAAAGTTTCTAAAATAAAAAAATAACGAAATAAAAACCAACTTTTTGGGGGCCTGGGCTAAAATGTCATTTTCTTAATATGAGTTATATCATCATCATCATCATCAGTCCCTTGACCGTTGCGGTCGTTGGGGGGGAGCGCATGGAAACATCAACGGATAACGATCTCCACATATTTCATCCCTGTCCATTCCTTTATGTTATCCAGCCAGCTTTTCCGTTATCGACCTCTTCGCCGGCCCCCTTCTACGGTGCCTTGAAGGATAATTTTTGTCAGGGTATCATGTCACAGTACATGACCGAACCATGCAATCGTGCGTCTCTTAATTGTTGTTATGATGGTTTCTTGATGACCCACAATAGAGTTTATTCTGTCTCAGACATATTCATTGGTCTTATGTTCTCAATAGGAGATCTGGAGAATTTTCCTCATGCATTTGTTTTCAAATGCCTGCAGCTTACTTTCAGTGGCTGCCATTAGTGTCCAGGTCTCACATTCGTAAAGGACCATGGTTTAAACGAGAGTTCTGTGAAGCCTGATTTTGCTGTTCCATATTTTATATGAGTTATATATATGCATTTTAAACAGTGACTACTGTAGAAATTGATGGATCTTGATCAAACTTGATATATAACAATTTGGTGGCCCGTTTTAAAATTATATTGGGTATTAAAATCCTAATGTCAACTCTTTCGGGGCCGGGGCCCCACATTATTTTTTTCGTTAATTTTTTAAAACGTTATTAATTTGACGGACAAATATGGACAGATGGGGCATTCATATTGAAATTTTCAGGACTTTGAACTTTCCATCTTGCATCGTTTTTGCTAGGGGCCCTTAATGTCTTTTCGATATTATGTATTTATTTGTATTTATTAGTATAGATTGAAATGGAAGTATTCTCTGTGTCCTCATGGCTCAATCTTAGAAAAATAAATATTTTTAAACATGCAATGCTCAAACGCCTGATTTTATTGTTGATCGTAATTAAATTATCATTAGCTTAATTTCAGAGAAACTTCACTCGCAGCCGGGATTACTTTAAAAGTTTGTAAGGAACACTAAATAATATATATATATATGTGTGTGTGTGTATGGCATCTGTCCGTCTACGAAAGACAATATATTTATCTTTATTATTTGCAGCTCTTGGTGTGGCTGATGAGACTAATCCTTGATTGGCAGTCTCTTCCGCATGATACACATACGAATGCAATGGGGCAGTGTTGCCTGGCCTTTCTCCTCACTCTTTTGCCAACTGCTTCTGCCCTGTTTTGTTCCTCTGCTCTTAGTAATCCTTCTTTCACTATAGCCCACCACATGGACCTATCCTCTGTCAGGTTTTCCAAGTTTTGTATATTAATGTTGGCTACTTTCATGTCTCTTTTGCATATATCCATGTATCTGAGACATGGCCAACCAACCGACCTTTTCCCTGTCGCCAGCTTGCTGTATAGCACATCCTTGGGTATACGACCAGTTTGCATCCTCTTGACGTGTCCAAGCCAAAGGAGGCATCTTTGGCTTAATATTGCTACAATACTACTCATGCTTGCTTGAGCCAGGACCTCTGTGTTGGGGACTTTCTCTTGTCATTTGATATCTAAGATGCGGCGCAGGCATCTGAGGTGGAAGCTTTTGAGCCTTTCATGCCTGGTATAGGTGGTCCAAGACTCGCATCCATAGAGGAGTGTGCTCAGTACACAGGCCTGGTATACCTGAAGCTTAGTCCTTGCTGTGAGTTTGGATTTGGACCAGACTATTTTGTACAGTCTAGCCATAACAGTTGCTGCCTTCCCTATCCTACTACTTATCTCATCTTCCAGTGAGAGGTAGCTCGAGATGCTAGATCCAAGAAAGTAAAACTGTCAACAACATCCAGGTTGCAGTCGTCAATGGCTGATAGTCGGGAGAGAGGCAGCATCCTGTGCCATAATGTTTGTTTTCTTTATACTTATGGTCAGGCCAAATTCTTTGCAGGCAGCAGAGAAGCTGGATACAAGGTTCTGCAGGCCGTCTGCAGTGTGGGATATTAAGACGGCATCGTCTGCAAATAGGAGCTCCGGCAGCAAAATCTTCCTTATTTTGGTCTTGGCTCTAAGTCGAACCATATTGAATAATCTCCAGTCAGCTCTTGTGTGTATGAATATACCCTTACTGTTGTTCTTGAAGGCATACTGGAGTAAGATGGGAAATAATATTGCGAATAGAGTAGGTACCAACACGCAGCCTTGCTTTACTCCACTACTAACTGGGAAAGCCTCAGAGCAGAGGTGGCTCCGTTATAGCACACTGTGCCCTGCATGTTATCGTGGAATTTTTGATGATGTTAAGCAGATTTGTAGGGCAGACTATTTTTACTAAGATCTGGAAAAAGCCGCTTCTGCTAATTAGATCAAAAGCTTTAGTTAGGTCGACGAAGGCTATGTATAGAGGCATATGTTGCTCCCTGCATTTCTCCTGCAGCTGGCGCAGAGAGAAGATCTTGTCTATGTTTGATCTTCCGGCTAGAAAGCAGCACTGCGATTCTGGGAGTACACGCGATGTTAATGCAACTCGGGTTAAGGCCTTTCCAACTATACTGAGGAGAGAGATTCCACGATAGTTATTGCAGTCACTTGTCTCCTTTATTTTTATACAGTGTAACGATGTTGGCATCTTTTAACTCCTGTGAAATCTGTCCCTGTTCCCAGCACAGAGTGAGGAGGTCATGCAAAGGCTTTAAAAATACTTCCTTTCCACATTTGAGAATTCTGGATGAATTCCATCATTACCAGGGGCTTTCCGCAGGCTAGACAATCTATGGCTCTACTTATCTCGACCATTGTGGGTAGGCTATCAAGCTCTTCCATGACCGGCAGGTCTGGGATATTGTCCAGGGCAGCAGTTGAGACATGGTTTATATTTGCGTACAATTCAAGGTAGTGCTCAATCCACCGTTTGAGTTGCCGTAACAGTGATAATTTTTCCTGCTTTTGACATTAAGGGTGCTGTCTTGGAGGTCAGAGGGCCTATTGCTTGTTTTATATTCTCGCCTCTATCAACAGCTGATTGTATGCTGGAACTTTGATTGAGCCAGTACGTGTTAGTGTAGTGGCAGGCTGCCTGTTGGGCATTTTTCTTGGCACTCTTAAGGGAACGTAGTGTTACTGGGCAAGGCCTGTCTTTATAGGTTAAATGAGCCTTTATTTTTGCATCAGTGACATCCTTTAATTCCTCCCAGTGAGTATCGAACCAGTCTGCACTTTCTCTCTTGCCGAATGCCACAATAGCTGATCCATATATGGTGTCCCGCAGATGTAACCATTTGGACTCAGTAGTGTCTACTGGTGGCATTTGTACAAGAGATTATTGTAGTCTATGGGTGTATTATGCTGTTCTCTCTGAATTCCTGGTTGAACAGATGCCTATGCGTGGTTTGCCCTTGTTTTTGTTTTGCTACAATTTCTTTGGCAGTAACCTTACCTTGCTAGCCGCTAAGAAAATATCTGTGTAGCAGTCTGCATTGTTGTAGCTGCGTGTGAGGAGGACACTGGCCAGTTGTGTGCATCTTGTAATGATGAGATCTAGTTGGTGCCAGTGTTTAGAGCGGGGATGCTTCCATGACACTTGGTGGATTGCTTTGTAGTTGAAGAAAGTATGTGTGACACATAGTCCATGTAAGCAACACATCTCTAGTAATCTCTGCCATTTTTCATTTAGCCTGCCTCGTCCAAAACTACCGAGACAATTTGGCCAGGCCATGTGATCACTTCCAAATCTTGCATTGAAGTCACCAAGGAGGTAGATTGCTTCATTGGTGGGTATGCTGGCTAGTGTTTGATTAAGATCTTCATAGAACAGGTCTTTTTCTTCTGAGTTCGAGGATACGTTTGGAGCATAAGCACTGATGATTTTGGCTAATCCTGAGGATGTTGGTAAGCGTATTGTTAGTATTCTGTTAGTGCCCTTTGTTGGGGGTTCTAAGGAGGAGCGGGTCCATTTTTTATGACAAAGCCAACCCCATGTTGCCTTGGTGTGTCCATTGGTCCACTCTGCCAGAAGAAAGTGTACTTGCGTTCTTTTATGGTACCACTTTCTGGGAGTCTAGTCTCCTGATGGCAGGCAATATCGATGTTTATTCTGGCAAGCTCTCTGACAATGATGGCTGTCTTCCTGGCGTCATAAATAAGCTGAAGGTCAGCAGTAAGGCCTGGACACATAGTCCTAACGTTCCAACTTGCTAGGCGAAGAGCTGGAGTCTTCTTATCTTTTGTGTTTATTTTTTATTTCTAGGTGCAGGATTTACTGGCCTACTTGTTGAGAAGTTCCTCTGAGCTCTACGCACCCAGTGGAGCAGGTAGGCCATGGTGGGATAGCACCTTATTGGCTGGGGGCTGCCGAGCTTGGGGCGGGCGGTAGCGATCCATTGAGATATGGTGATCTCTCCCACCGTCAGAAGCAAACCCTGGTGCCTAGCTCTACGCCAATTGAGCTATGGCTTATAACCGGTAAACTGCTGCTTCCGGTGTTGTGTTCACACTTTGCGGCGATGCTGGAGTGTCCTTTCCCTTAAAGATAAAGCCTAAGCGTATAACTATGGAGAACCAGCTGCTGCCCAAAAAAGCAGATCCCCCCTCTCCACGCCAATGGTGGATCTAATGGAACGACTAATGTCCATACGGCTTGGCACCATTCACGTCGCAGGAGCTGCCGGAATGCAATTTGTTTTAATAGCAGACTGCCTTAGGAGCTCCATTTTCTGATTTTCTGTCTGGGTTTACTCCCCTAGCCTTTCCTGTTAGGGTGCAGCCGCAAGGCCGCGGAAGTTTAGAATAAGAGTTTCCCTCTCCTAGATGAGCTATCGACCATGGTTAACGAGTCTCATCTACACGAAGCTACTGGTTTTAAGGCGCCAGTTGACCGCCTTCATCCCTTCTCCTGTTAGTAAAAACATGGTCCGTCGAGCTTTTGTGTGAGCCACGCGAGAAGGCCAGGAGCTGGATTTTGGTTGACAGAGGCATTAAGATACGCAAGCCTTTTAGGGCATTTCTAGATGAGTGGATGCTTATCTTCCACCCTCGCCCTGGCAATGACAACCTTGGACCACACTCTAATATTAACACACACACACACAAACACACACACACACACACACATATATATATATATATATATATATATATATATATATGTATATATTGGAGCTGCGAAAATTTACGCATAATTTCTCGATTAATTATTAAAATGTTATATCTATTTAATATCGATTAAAATAATCTCAATTGAAAAAATCCGTAGATTTAATAAAATAAAATCTAGTTCAAAATATGTTTTTTCAATGTCTATAAGACAGGGAAAGTAACTCAATAAAACAAAAAAAATTGTCAATTACCTGTTTTTGTTAAATCCCTTGCGATGGACAGTTTAATGACGTCATAAATTTTAATTTTTTGCTTCAATCGAAATTAACGATTAATTCAAGAAAATAATCGTTAATTTTTTCAAAAGTTAACGATTAAATTTAAATTAATCGTTACCAGATCTGAAATGAATTTTTGTATAATACAATTAAGTTCATAAAACTATGGCATTGAGCTGTAACTTATTAGTAGAAAGTATCTGACAGAACTTCTTTGCACTAAAACTACTAGCTTTCAAAAACATTTAAATAAACTTGCTTGTTAAAAGGTTTTACTGTTAAATCAAAACAAATTAATTAATGTTAACTATACTTTAAGTACAAATGCAGTGTTTTTCTATTAATAAATGTTAAATTTTGAAACATATGTTAGTGTTATAACTGTAAATCAAACATTACAAAATGGAATTTTTTAATGCCAATAAGGTGGTGGGCCATAGTTTATCATTTTTTTATTATTATTTTAAATATAATTAATGTCTCTAAGTTTCTACATGTCTGGCCACCTATGATCTAAGACTAAACTACACAAACACAAACACATACAAACCCACACACACATTCACACATAAGTATACATATATATATACATTTAAAGGCACAGCCATGACTAACTGACTCACTCATCATTAATTCTCCAACTCCCCGTGTAGGTAGAAGTATGAAACTTTGGACAGTTATTGAGTACACGCTCATGACAATAATTAGTGAAAATAAATTTTAAAATTCCCACTCTTGTTTTTTTCTCCTAATATGAACTATATAAAATATGCCTCATCACTAGTTATCCCATTAACTGTGTAGCTAGAAGCATGAAACCGCTGGAAGTTGTTGATTACGCTCCCGCAATGGTAACAGGTGTATTCTTTTTAATTTATCACTCACTTTGGTCCGAGGACCTACTTGTGTTTTTTTCCCTAATATGTGCTCTTTAAAACCTGGCTGATTACTAATTCCTCAACTGTTCGTATAGCTAGAAGCATGAAATATATTGATTAATTATTCTTTAATTTCCACAAACCTAATATATATATATATATCTATATATATATATTTGAAAAAAAAACGATTAATTAATCGTTAATTTCGATTAAAGACAAAAATTAAAATTATGTCATAATTAACACTTATTAAACATTCTTCTTGAAAATCTAAATAACACTGGAATGTCTCCTAATCAACTAAGCAAAAAGACAAGTATGTTGACATTATTTGGTTCAAGTGATGAGCGGGTCTAATTGACAATATTGTCTTTTAACTATGCATTCATTAATTGACGGACGCATTATTTCTGTAACGACATTAAATTTATTTTAAAAAGTCAAAATTGTTGTACTGTTTTGGAGTATCTGAACAAACAAGCATTTTTGTAATAATTTTTTTTTAATGTTCACGCTGTGGCTTAAACCCTGGAATTTCCGCTTGCAAGGCGGACGTGATAACCACTACACTACGATTCCATTTTAATCTGTGAAGATACAACACAAGTTAGCGCAAGAAAAAATGTTGCCCCCCCCCCTTTTTTTTTCTTTTCATTCAACTACGCTTGCCAACAGTGATTGGTTGACCCCAGCAAGGGTCATTCATCATGCTCATTTCTAGAGCACATGCTCGTTTAGGTGATATATATATATATATATATATATAAATATATTCGCTCTAAAGCCCCGTTTCACTGTCAGTTTCAGTAGTTTCTTCTTAACATCCACGGCGAATATTTTTTATTCCGCTATTTTTTAATTTTTTTTCCACTTTTTGACTTCCAGAATATGTAAGTGATGGGTCGATTAATCGTTTAAAAAATAATTTAAGCGTTATTTTTGTTTAAATATTAATCAGATTGTTAATTTCGGCACCCTCTAAATATATATATATATATATATATATATATATATATATATATATATATATATGTCTATATATATATATATATATATATATATATATACACATTGTGAGGGTCTCGTTGTTATATGATTGTTGCCTTGCTCCCCGCTTGCATACACTATACTAATAAAGGACACCATGATATATACTTCAAATTGTTATTACACTGTACACTGGCTGTCCTGCCTGGACAGCAAATATATCTCTATAATCAAAACTGGATGTACACTAACTCGACACTATAGTTACTTCACAAGCATGGCCCTCGTTCCGACGCGACCACTCCTGGGCCCATGCCCGAGTATCAACTTCACAGCTCCATATATACAATACATCTCTAAGTCCCCTCGGTCCACAATCCGACCGACTCTTGGGCGACACGCTACAACTCTTGTCTCACTGCAAATCCCCGGTCTGCCCCGACCAGTCTGCTCTACACAAATGGACCCATCTGGTCTCTCTGACCCTGACATGTCCTCTGGTCACACACCCATGTGACAAACAGATCACTAAAACATTCTATCCATGACTAGTGTTCACTCCAGTCACCAGGCATTCACTCACAGTGATTCTCATACCCCTGACATATATATATATATATAATATATATATATATATTAAGTGTATATAAATACCCTTATAGTTGTAATGAAGACGTATAATTCTACTTAGAAAATTTAACTAAGTAAACATGTAAATGTTATTGCATACATATTTCCAATTTTATCTGGAAAATATTTTCAAAAGTGGTATAAATAATATAATAGGCCAGTTACTGGATGGACGGCTCATTTGATCTCTAACTCTATGATATGACGTCATTAGATGAGCTTTCATTTTAAAAGATGGTGTGCAATCAGGAGGTGCGCAAAATATTTGTAAATGAAATATCCGCGCAGTTAAAAAAAACTATTACATGACGTGATTGTTTTAGCTTATATTTTTATTTTGGAAAAGGGAACGATGTAAAAAGAGGATTTGAGGATTGTTAATTGTAAAATACTCTGTGTACATTTCAGGAAGTTTAATATTTCGTATTTATCAAACAAGGATAAGTTTCTTGTGCTTTTGAAAAAAGTGGGCTCCATAGGCGCTATTAAATCGTTGGCGCCGTAGGCGCCACGGCGCCCCCACGCAACCTAGTTGAAGATATTGTTCTAAATCTAAATATACAATTATTTTTTTTTATGCAGGATTATTCTTCAAAACTATGAAATAAAAGTTTGACAAATGATACAGGGATTTTCCGAAGCCAGCACATAATATTTAATATCAGAGTTGAAATTTCCTTTCTTACATACGTAGATATAAAACACGTTTACAACGACATTTTTTATTAATAAATACATTTTTCATTTTAACTATACTTGTACAAACACAATAAAATGTGAATACAAATATATATATACTATATGTCTATATATTATCAAGTAATTAAGTTTCAGTTAAAAGGAATTATAAAGAGCAAGATGAAGGTAAAGAAAATATAGGCTCATTTCTTCAATGCTAACAAATGTACACACATTCAAATGGTCGCTAGGCTCATGCGTATGTTTATAAACACATAAATTAATATTTATATAATTCATAAATATATTTAGAAGTATTATATAAGCCCTGTAAATGTGTGTACTAATATATATATAAAATATAATTTTCCATTTCTTTATATGAAACAACCGATAATTTTACATTTAACTGTATCATTGCATTTATATTTATTATATATTTATTGTCATATTAAATGATTCCCATAGCAAAAATTGTAATATTGATAATTTTTCTTGACTTTTCAAATTAGGAATGTTTTATTTCGCCACACTGGTATTAACAATTATCGGTGATCATTGTACTGGTAAGTTCGAAATTTACATAAAAACTAAATATAATTTAAGAAAAAAATTGTTTTTAAAGAAAGAGAAGTATATGTATATAAAATATGATTTAACAACTTTGGTTTATTTTGTTATGATTACAACTTCAAAACTCTTAAAGTTTACTCAAAAATAATTCAAATTCTCTATTTGACATTTGCAACAGACTATAATAAGTACTGCATCTGACTATCTTTAAATATCATTAAAGTAAATTTAAGTTTTCCCAAGAAACTTTCCTTCGCTTATAATCTTTAAATTTTAGCCTTTAAAAGAATTTAAAAAAAAATAAAATTAACGTCCTCTAATCAGAAATAACATTTCAGTTATTTCCCTTTGATTGTAAAATTAACAGAAGATGTCTGTATGAACAGCTAAACGAATATTATTTGTACAAAGATGACAATGTCCAAGATGAATTACAAAAAATTCATTTACTCATATTGTTTTCAAGTGCTAAAATTTACACACAAAAAATAATATAAAAATAGATATATAAACAAATAACAATTAAATGCAAACGGTCTGATATAAATTCTAAACTAAAAGATTAACAATACTTTGGATTTTTAATTTACATGTTAATTAAGTAATTAATCTATATATATATAAATCAAAGTATGTCTCTGTGTGTGTGTGTGTGTGTGTGTGTGTGTGTGTGTGTGTGTGTGTGTGTGCATGTCCTTTATAGCTGACTAAACCATTCATCCGATCGTCATGAAATTGTTGGAGACTGTTAAGTACCTACCTGGGATGGTAACTGGCAACTTTGTTTTTTAAATTTAACACTGATGGGGCCCCGGAGGCCCATAATGTCATTGTTTGCTTATATGAGCTATATAAAAATTAGTTTAAGCGCTAGCTACTGTGTAAATTGTTGGATCTTAACGAAACTTTGTATATGACAATTTGATAACCAATCTATATATATAATTCTCTTCATGGGACCATGCCAGGCAAGTAAGCAGCAAAAATATGTGCAACCGAGCATGACGAATAACCCTCGCTCGGGTCAACTAAACACAGTTAACGGTTGGCAAGCGAAGGTAGTGGAGGGGTGGGGCATGTCTTGAGATAGCAATGTTTTTTACATTCACTTTCGAGGTTCCTGCACAGTGTGTATGTATTTCGTAGTATATTGGTTATTACATCCGCCTAACATGCGGAAGGTCTTAGGTTCAAGCCCAAGTGGCAACATATGTTTTTTTAAATTTTTAAAAATGTCAATGCCTATTCTTTTCCCCCCTTTCTTAGCAAACATAAACACCGCTTCGCATGTCACGGAAAAAAGCTTTGTTAAATGTTATATCAATTCCTTCACCAGGTACCTGTCTGTTTCTATTGGTCGCATATTTCGTTCATGGACGAAGTTGTTGCTCTCCAACTTGGCTTCATGGCTGTAATATTTGTTTATATATTGTGGCGATGACCTAAATACTTACCAGAAATGCTTCGGTGGTCCCCCATCGTTCACCCGCGTTGTTCCCATTTGTTCGTGCTACTGTTTGTGTCCGTTCTCCCCCTCCCTTTTTTTATTGCACTATCTATGAGCAAGTCTGCGGCGTATGCTACGCCGCGGGGCGTCTAGTATTAAAATATTATAGGGCACTGAACTGCAAATAGTCATTCCTTTGGGGCTGGGGGCCCAAAAATTCACATTTCTTAAACGTTTAAGATTTTATTCACCATTCAGACATAAACAATCTTGACAAATAATGACACATGTATCCATTATTATACAAATTGAAATGAACAGGGGTTTTGAACTTTATATCTTGCACTGAATGGGCCCCGGGGCCCTTAATGTCTTTTTTTGCTTATATAAGATATATAAAAATTAGTTTATGCGTTAGCTACTGAGTAAATGAATGGATGTAAACCAAAATTTAAATAAAAAGAACTTGGTAGCCCATATTAAAATACTGTAGGCACATAACTTCAAATGTCCATTTCTACGGGGCCAGGGACCGCAAATGTCTTCTCATCGAATATGTTTAATGTATTTTCCCCCACTCAATTTTTCAATTTTTCACGATCTTGAGGAATATATCTATGAGGAAACTTAATTAAAATGAAAAGGTTTTCTATCTATATATATATAAATCAAAGTATGTCTGTGTGTGTGTGCGTGTCCTTTATAGCTGACTAAACCATTCACCCGATCGTCATGAAACTTTTCAGGACTGTTGAATATGCTCCCGGGATGGTAACTTGCTACTTTTTTTTCAAAATTTAACACTCATGGGGCGCCGGGGGCCCATAATGTCATATTTTGCTTATACGAGCTATATAAAAATTAGTTTAAGCGTTATCTACTGAGCATATGAATAGATCTTAACCAAACTTTGTATACAAAAACTTGGTAGCCCATATTTTAATACTATATGGCAATTGACTCCTAATGGCAACTCATTCGGGGCCTGGGGCCCAAAATACCTTTTTACTTAAACTTTTAAGATTTTATTCCTCAATTCAATTATTAAAAAACTTGACAAATAATGGTAAATGTATCCACTATTATCCATATTGAAATGAACAGGATTCTGAACTTCATATCTTGCCCTGAATGGTCCCCGGGGCCCTTAATTTCGTTTTTCGCTTATATGAGCTATATAAATATTAGTTTATGCGTTAGCTACTTAGTAAATGAATAGATATTCACCAAACTTTGTATACACAAACTTGGTAGTCCATATTAAAATACTATAGGGCACTGAACTTCTAATGTCAATATCTTCGGGGCCGGGGCGACAAATGTCTTTTTTCGTATATGTTTAATATTTTTTTCCTATTCAATTTTTAAAGATCTTGAGAAATATATCCACAATAGAACTGAATTAAAATGAACAGGATTTTGAAGTTGACCCCTTGCACCGAATGGCCCGATGGCCCCTTAATGTCATTTTCCCCCTATATTCTATTTATATAAAAATCAAAGTATGTCTGTGTGTGTGTGTGTGCATGTCCTTTATAGCTGACTAAACCATTCATACGATCGTCATGAACCTTTTCAAGACTGTTTAATATGCTACCGGGATGGTAACTGGCAATTTTTTTTCGAAGTTTAACACTCATGGTGCGCCGGGGGCCCAAAATGTCATGTTTTGTTTATATGAGCTATATAAAAATTAGTTTAAGAGTTAGCTACTGTGTTAATTGATGGATCTTTAATAAAGTTTGTTTATAAAAACTTGACAGCCAATATTAAAATACTATAGGGAAATGAACTCCTAATGACTATTCCTTTGTGCCTGGGGGCCCAAAATGCCATTTTTCTTCAACTTTTAAGAATTTATTCCCCATTTATTTATTAACGATCTTGAAAAATAATGATAAATGCATCCATTATTATCCATATTGAAACGAACAGGTGTCTTGCACAGAATGGGCCTGGGGCCCTCAGTGTCGTTGTTTGCTTATATGAGCTATATGAAATTTAGTTCATGCGTTAGGTACTATGTAAATGAATGGATCTTAACCAAAGTTTGTATTCAAAACTTGGTAACCCATATTAAAATACTTAAGGGCACTGAACTTTTAATGTCAATATCTACGGGGCCGGGGGCCCCAAATGTCTTTTTTCGTATATGTTTAAGATATTTTTCATATTCACTTTTTAAAGATCTTGAGAAATATATCCACAAAAAAACTGAATTAAAATGAACAGGTTTATGAAATTGACCTCTTGCGCCGAATGGGCCGGGGGCCCCTTAATGTCATTTTCCCCTATATTAGCTATATACAAAGTAGTTTAAGTGTTAGATAATGAGAAAATAACCTGATTTTGACCAACCTTAGTATATAAAATCTTAAGAGCCTATATTACTAAATACTATAGGGCACTTAACTCCTAATGTCCATTCCCTCTGAGCTGGGGGCCCCAAAGGTCTTTTTTACTTAACTTAAATAATTGTATTCCCTATTCAATTTTACACGATATTGAGGAATATAGCTTGAGTACAATAGCAATAAAAAAAACTATATTATCACTCATTTTGGGGCCGGGCTCTTCTATCGTTTCCTCTTTTGTACGCTATTGAATTATTAATTTGTTTATCCGTTTGATATGAAACTTGGAATTTTTTTTTCACACTTTCGAGAAGGTTTCTGGCATAATTAATTTTAAAACAAACCACTCATTGGTTTCTTTAAATTTATTCATTTTTACTGAGATCGTTGCAACGCACGACGGGTCTGCTAGTATATAAATAAAAATATGTTTGTGTGTGTATGAATGTCCTTTATAGCTGTCTAAACCATTCATCCGATCGTCATGAAACTTTTCAAGACTGTTGAGTATGCTTCCGGGATGGTAACTGTCACTTTTTTTTCAAAATTTAACACTCATGGGGCGCCGGGGGCCCATATTGTCATGTTTTGCTTATACGAGCTATATAAAAATTAGTTTAAGCTTTAGCTAATGTGTAAATTATTGGATCTTAACCAAAATTTGTATATGACAACTTGATAGCCAATATTAAAATACTATAGGACACTAAACTGCTAATATTCATTCCTTTGGGGCTGGGGGCCCAAAAATTCACATTTTTTAAACGATTAAGATTTTATTCACAATTCAGTCATTAACAATCTTGACAAATTATAACACATGTATCAATTATTATACTAATTGAAATGAACAGGTGTTTTGAACTTTATATCTTGCCCAGAATGGGCCCTGGGGCCCTTAATGTCATTTTTATCTTATATGAGCTATATAAAAATTAGTTTCTACGTTAGCTACTTAGTAAATGAATAGATCTTCACCAAATTTTGCATACAAAAACTTGGTAGCCTATATTAAAATACTATAGACACTGAACTTCTAATGCAAATATCTTCGGGGCCGGGGCCCCAAATTACGTTTTTCTTATATGTTTAATATATTTTTTCTTATTTACTTTTTAAAGATCTGGAGAAATATAGCCACAATAAAAATGAAATATAATGAACAGGTTTTTGAAATTGACCTCTTGCACCGAATGGGCCAGGGGTCCCTTAATGTTATTTTCCCCCTATTATAGGTATATAAAAATTAGTTTAAGAGTTAGATATTGAGAAAATAACTGGATTTTGACAAAACTTAGAATATAAAAACTTAAGAGCCTATATTACTATATGGCACTGAACTCTTAATTTCCATTCCTTCAAAAAAGTCTTTTTACTGAACTTTAATCATTGTATTACTTATTCAATTTTACACGATATTGAGGAATATAGCTTGAGTACAATGGCAATAAAAAACTATAATATCACTCATTTTTGGGCCGGGGCCCTTAATATCGTTTCTTCTTTTGTATGCTATTTAATTATTAATTTATATATCCGTTTGCTATGAAACGTGGATTTTTTTCAGACTTCCACGAAGTTTTCTTCAGAATTGTTTTTAAACATACCACTCATTGGTTTCTTTAATTTTATTGCTTTTTACTTTGATCGTTGCAACGCACGACGGGTCTGCTAGTAAATTATAAAAATGATATAATTTAGCTATAGTAAAAAAAAATATTTTTGTAAATCTTATACAAAGAAAACAACTAAAATGGTACCATGACTTTAATCAGAACTATTCTCTAGCATGAAGTTATTGCATTGGAACCAGTTCTTCGTAGTAAATATATATATATATATATATATATATATATATATATATACTTTATATATATATATATATATATATATAAATTCAATTCATCTAGACATATACAATATTTACAGCCATTTTCTATAGAAATGTTCCATAATAGTTTAATAAACATACAATTTTTGAAACTCCGACTTTGCCTATAATTAATATATAATTAGTTTAATTTTTTAAAAGTGTTAACATGAAGCAAATCTTAAATCTGCCTTAACATATAATGTGTCCTCTAAATTTTTCATTTAGTTGTATTTGCTTTTCCCAACGTGTGCTTCACAAAATAAATTTAGATCACAGTCAATTTATCTACTTTGAATTTAAAAGTTAATATTAAATGTTTTCCTTGTTAGATTTACTTAGCAAAAGATATGGGGATAAGGTCTTACACAGACGATATATTGTTTGTACATTTTTAAGTGTAATTGGTGCTTAACAAAACAACTATTAAAAGATACCTCAATTGACAAATTAAAATTTCTTATTAGACGAATTACAAACATCAGACAAAGTTCAATGTCTAATAAAAAATTGATGACTAGGTACTGGTGAAGAACAAAATGAATCCTTATATAATGTATGTTTTTTTAAATCTTTAAAACTGTTTCGAGTAATTAAAAATTAAAGAAAATACATTAATGATTTGAATTTACACATTATAATTATGTCTATTTTGTTTTAAACATAATGAAAACTTAAACACAAGTTCACTAGTGCAGTTTAGTAAAATTGTATAGTCATTATTACATTACATTTGAAAATGTTAAAAAACAAACTACTCTATTCATTATTGTATAAAACTGTGAAATAAAAGTAATTATTACCATAGTTAAATTTTCTAGCAGTTAAACAAATCGGTTTCTAACTGTGATTAAGACATGAAAGTAAAATAAAACTGTGAAAAATATATTTACTGGCATAAAAATAAACATTTTAATACAACTTTCAAATAAAACACACTTAATATATGATAATAATAACGATTGTTTTTGTCCAATAACTTTGTGGTTGTAAAGGGTTTTAGTTGTTTTCATTAGAACTTTCTCGGGGCTTGGTAGACCTGGCGGCGCCCATCTCCTCTCCAGGTCAGAGGAGAACTTTTCTAGCAATAGTCATTCATCAAAATTTTTATTGTGGCTTTAACGTTGGCCAGATCTCATGCCCCTCAGCTTGTGAGGCGAGCGCACTATTGACTTTGCTATCCAGCAGCCTAATAATAATACATTAAGGTAGACAAAAAAGCCTATTGTCTCCAGTAATAGTCATCAATCAAGCAACGGTCGCTTTTCCAAACGTTTCGAAAACAAGGGCGGGTCTTACACTTGATGAGGCCCTAAGCTCTTTGAGATATGAAGCCCTTTATAAGTCCAGCTATTCTTTGCTAAATATGATATTTTAATATCTAGAGGGTTAAGTTGACTGGGCGGCCTTAGAGTATGCGGGGCCCAAGACAGCAAACTATAAGCGGGGCCCAAAGGCTGCAGACGACGAAAGCGACCCATAAACAAATTTGAATTTTTACTTAATTAAAATAATTGGCAATGAAAAATTAAGTTACTTAAAATTTTACTCTATAATATAACATCAATGACATCAATAATTACAGTTTTATTTATTTTATTGAAGATCATAAAACTCAAAAAAGGTTTTAATAATTAATAATTTTTGTTTTGGTATGCTAACTTACGGTATATATACATATATGACCTCCTGGAATTATGGAAGTCAATGACTGAAAAACTCATGGTTCCTTACTTTCGCAGGCTGTGGGCTATTTCTCCAGATTCACACTGCAATTCAGTAGATTTTATTTATTTTGTTGTTGTTGCTGTTTTGTTGAAATTGATGACATTTATAAAGAAATCCAAACAAGACATTATGCCATCGTAGTTGTTAAAAGTGACTGTCCATCGACATGATTGCCATATCAACAACTTGTTTTAAAAACATGTGCACTTTTTTTTTCTTTTGCATCTACAAACACTTCATCTTCTCCTTCAAATGAAACTTTTTTTTTCTTTTTCACGCTCTTTGACATTGCTGTTGTTTAAAAAATATCATTTCAGTAAAATTTAAACCATTTGCAAGTATGTACCATGCTGTCAAACGCAAATGCTTTAAATCGAGCTTTTCGATCACTACTTTGGTCTGCAACTGCGAAAATTGCATAATAGACTTCGCCTGTTAAATATCGCTCTGGATTTACACTACGTTCCACACGATAATCTCATATAATTTCACAATGTAGTTTCACATAAATATTTCGAACATACTTGGAAAGGCTAGCACATCCCTTTGTTGTGCAAATTGATTTACAGTAAGGTTATATTTGCATGCTAAATAAGACGTCATAATATAAAATATACACCTAGCCGTCTATAAGGGACCTAATGGGAACCGGAGGATGTCCTTAAATCGATATTGTCCTTAAATAGAGAATCTATACTTTTTCACTTACCATAGACATTTAAGGCCTACAAATAATGTTTTCGTATTTAAAACAAATGCTTTCTAAATGCTCTAGGAAAATATTTTGTTTAGTTTAGGATTTAGGGTGATTAAAATATTTTATTACATTATTATGCTATTTATGTAATTATTGTATCCTGAAAAAATAAATGTAAATTTTTCTTGATATCGTTTTTATATAAAAAAAACAAGTAGTATGTACAAAAATAGAATTGTAATAAATAAAATGTAAAAAAGGTTAAGTCAATGCGCGGGGCCCTGAAAACATTGGGGCCCAAGATGGTTGCCTCGTTCACTTTGCCCTAAGACAGATCCTGTCAGTTGATATATCATAAAGAAGTGAATAGATAGTAAAATAGCATTCAATTAAAAATAATAAATTCAAAGCAAATTTTATAATGACAACTCTGGTAACGAGAGACTAAACTTATTTTTTTAGAGGCACAATTAATGAAGGCCTATTATTTAATCTCTTTAAGCATTTTATTAAGAGTAAGAAATTATTTTAAATTAAATTTTCTTTCTAGCGTGTGACAGAGCAAAGTCACTCAATATATCATCAAATGATAAACTGCATAGTTGGCCCTGTTTTCATACAAGAGACTGATGGAGCTTTTGAGACATTGTTATAAAGTAATTTGTATCCTCTTCATATGAGAATAAAAATTTTCTCCATAAAATTTGTAAACATCATAGTAAGAAAAAAATCTAAAATTCGCTTCTACAATTGGGTATGCTGATTGGACCAGATCGTTAAATATTACCCTACTTAGATCCTGATGTGTTAGACCAGTGGTTCCCAAACATTTTGAGCTACAAAAAATATTACTCTGTGCCCCCAATCCGTTTTAAATCCCTTATATTAACGTCGAAATCTTGTCTCTCTGTCTCTCTCTCTCTATCTCTCTCTCTCTCTCTGTCGTTCGTCGTCGGGCAGGCGGAAAAACAAAAGTCAAAATTGACACACTTCCCGTCATGCCATCGAGCTGAAATTTGGCACATAGACTTGTGTCACCTAACAATGCATGGTATCAATATTTCAGATCGATCGAACGTACTGTAATTAACAAGGCCGTACCCAGACTTTTTAAAGGGGGGTTCACAAACTTGTCACGAAGGCATTACATGTTAAGATAAGACAAACCTCTCATAACGATCACGTCTCATAACGAGATTTTCGCATAACGAGCAACATTTTTAATGGAAACAGTTGCTCACTTAACGAGCAAAGATTCACATAACGAGTGACGCAGAAAGGGAAACTCCCTTTGCCCTGGAAATTCATTAGTGAGCCGGCACTTCCACCCTGATGTATTATTCTGTGTTAAGCCCTCGGTCTGTTGGCGTATTGTTTTCGTGTGAGATCAACCAATTTTACAAATCTTGTATTAAGACAGTATTTGTAATTTTGTTATGTGCAAAGTTTAATAAACTGATAAATTATCTTCGAAAAAATAACAACAAGAAGACAATCATAATAGAGGGGAAAAATAGCTGGTGAAATAAATCGAAAAAAAACATTGAAAAGCGAGAACAAGTGGAAGAATCTAGCACGCAACTACAATCGGCGAACATCAACGATTAACGATCTGCACTATTCTCAAGAACAATTAAGGAGATGGATGCTTCAAATGGAGTGCCAAGAATGTATACGAAACGTTTACATCAAATTTTCGTAAAATATTGAAGCGTCTGCAAAAACAAATGTCTTTAACAGTTTTCTAGTTAAAAAGCAAAAATTATTTTTCATAAATTCATATTTTTGTTTACGTTTTTCGTTTCAACTCTAAATTGTATTCTAGTTGTTTCACTCTTTAACAATTCATAAGTAATTTTATTTGAATAAATGTTCATAATTTGTTTTTGAAATATGGGTATTTTTTTCAGCATGGAACGGATTAAAGTATTTTGATTTGTATGGGAAAAATATTTCGTGTATCGAGTGTTTCGCTTAATGAGTAAGACTCTGGAACGGATTAATCTCATTATGAGATGTTTGACTGTACCTACAATATATGGTGCTATGACTTCAAATTTGGATGAGAATTTTTAATAAATAATTCTGTACCTATGATTTATTGAGGGCGTTGATTAAACTTCTCGTCTTTTTGCCTCATTTTCAAAAAAAAATAAAAAAAATTATAATAATAGTATTCAAAAAAATAATAAATTCAGTGCATTCAGTGACCAAAAAAGTAGGTTTTCATGCAATAAATAATTAACACTGCAAATAAAAGCTTCCAAAATATTATTTTGTTTAAAAATGCCAGTACTCGATCATTCATTTCTTTTCTTATTAATAATGAAATCTGCAGGCGAGAGCATTAAAGAATTTGAATTATATACATTATGGTACAGAACTGAGAATGCGAAAGATCTCGATGCTATGATGTTTATTTTAGAAAATCGTCGATGTAAACGCTTCTTGGGTTTTTGTTAACAAATATCTGTAAAACACTGTTTTCGTTGATATTGAAAGTGCAGTGATGCATCAATGCAATCTCAATAAGTCTTTCCTGCACCATTGAACATCGATGTAATTGTGCAAACTTCGGAGTGCACTGAAACTTCGCTAACACGCGAAGGAAGTCACATGAATCACACACGCGATTTTCAATAAGCAATAAATATTTGGATACATCGATTCATTGCAATCTTTTATAGCTTCCGTAGAATTTTTTAGGTCACTTTCACTCTTCACATTGGCTGAACCTCAATGTCCACCCGTTAAACTATTCGGGAATCACTTCTGGTGAAGGCAGATCTTGCTCATATAAATTCAGATCGCCTGTCAGATTTTCATACATACAATTTCTAATAGCACTTGGCACAAGAGCTAACAACTGTGAGGATGTCCTGGTTAAGCTAGAGAACCGCATATCTAGTTCAGCAAAGATATGCTCCAGAAATGGATTAATTCAGTTCCGCAGATAATGTTGCATTGGCGTTTCTATGCACACATTGCTCCGGTAGATTTGCTGCTTAGCAATTCGTGGCATGGAAGTTTCAGCTCCTACAGACTGCGTCAAGATAATGATATGATCATAAGTGTTTTGAAAATAAGAATCTACATTTGTTCTAATCTCTCTAAACTCTTGCTTGGCGTTTTCGATAAGTGACATAGCCTGAATTATATCTATCTCTTATTTCTGAAGTTTGACGGTTATTCCTTCCAGCCTACATAAAAGTTTGTACGGTTGTACAAACGTCACAATAAATGTGAAGTTACACAAGGAATAAAGAAGTGACTGTGCTCAAGACTTACTGTCCGTGTCCCAATCACCATTTGTAGTGAAAATTGGATCAAATCATTGGTCGTTGTGTTTTCAACGTGGCAGTGAAATTATCTCAAGAGTGTGAAAAATGCCCATCTTGCTTTGCACAAATCTGTAAGTGCCTTCCGTTTAGCACTGTCAAAGACTTGTTTTATATGACGTTTTTCAACAAGGCTTCGCGCTTTGAGCTGTTGTTAAAAAAAACATGCAGTTTTTCTTTTAATTTATCAATCATGTTACGCACATCGGGAAGTCTGCACCAATGCGTGATCACGAGTTTTAAAGCGTGATTGCTGCAGTGTGTGTAGACCAACAATGGGGCGTCTCGCAGAATACGCGCTTGAACTCTTGAGACAGCGCCCGACATAGATGAAGCGCCATCATAACACTGGACCCTCATATTCTGTAATGGGATGCCCAAATCTCTCAATAATGTCAAGATCTATTTTTTACAAAAAAGGGCACACATTCGCAAAAGGCTAACTTAGTTCGAACTAAGTTATGCAAAGATATTCAACTGAGCACCCTAGTCTTATAGTCATGGCGAAAAACGAGATAATCGATTTCACCTACGATTTAACGTTCCTGTCTCATTTTAAAGTTATACATTGTCATAAATTTTGGTCCCTTCTGATTGAAAATTTCAAATTTCAAATTTATGTTCTACTTTTTAGTGCATTTCGAATATAAGACTAGTTTTTAAAAAGTTATTTTTTATATATTTTTATTTTGTACTTTTTAGTCTACGCATTTTACAGTAAGTGCAAAGCCAGCTTACCTTTTGACTATAAATCCCTTATATATGAGACATAACTAAAAGTAGTGATTATGTTTAAACACGACATTTACAGACTGAAACATAATTATCTCTCCTGGTTTTAAAACCGGGCGTAGGGACGGTAAGGGGTGTGAACCTACACGGTCGTCGTCAACGCGTGAACTGAACTGTCACGTGAAAGAAACATAAACAAATTTTCGGATAGTCCGATCGCTTAAACCTACAAAGCGAATTAATATAAGACTAGTAAAAACAGATTATGACCTGAAGGAGATCAAGTTAGTTTTTCTGCTAGAGATTTTTTTTTGCTAGGTTTTATACTTTTAAAATAAAAACATTTATGCACCACTTGTACCCCTATTTAGGTCCAAAAACATCTGTGAGCAAGATTATTATTGTATGAAAATAAGTAAGTCTAAGCACAGAAAGTATTTATTTGAATCATAACCTGTAATTTGGTTTCACAATTCAAGAATAGTTTTTACAAGAATTAAAACATTCAAAATCATCCAAATGAGAAGATGAACCTGGTATGCTGCTACCAATTTAGCTATCCTTGGCCCTATTATCGTCAGCAGTAATCTTAAATAACCGCAATCGATTATTTGCTATTTTTAAATATTATTTTTGAATAATAAAATAAGTACCGGACTGAATCTACTTTCCTCTAAATATGATGAAGGAAATGTAATTCAGACATTTTAAATTACAACCCACATTTCAGGATCTCCTTTTCCAGCCAGAATTGTTGGTAGCCGTTTTGAAGTTAAATTTCAATTCATTATTTGTAGTTACTTCCATCCTTTTTTTTGGTTTAAATGTGGAGATTATTCTGTGTTTGAACTTAGAAAATGATCCTAAATCCAATCAGATATGTTCATTTTCAAAGTATCATCAAAGAGTTGATTAAAATCTAAATGGAGAATATCCAAGCGCTCGCAATAGGAAAGTATGTCTAAATAATATATTTTCCTTGCTCCTGATATACTTGGGAACTGGGAGAATTCCCCTCATACAACATTTCCTTTTTACGGAAGAATTTTTTTCCTCAAATGCAGAAATAACAGACTTTTTTCTTAACAAATTCAGTTCATCCGTTTGAAGCGTAAGATTCGTTTAATTAAATTTTTGAAACTTGTCGGTAAAGTAGGCGCTGTCACTTTTGAATTGAATTTAATTGGATCGTAAAACATCATTTGTATCTTTCAAGAACTTCAGCATCCAGTTAAACAGCTTATAAAACCTTTCTAAACAGGCACCATTTGACAGCCAATGAACTTCCGAATTAAGCAGCAAACGATTACATCCTTTATCTTTTTAATACACAGTTATTTAAATAAACTGCCATTCAATTATTTGCTCCTGGTTGTGTTGATTACTAAAAATACATATTGTGATGAATTAGGTAGGCATGCAATAAATTTTTTTTAGGCAACTTGATGTTGACGATGGATGACATATTATTCTGTGAATGCATTCACCATCCTAATTTTTTTTAATAAATATGAAAGAACACCAGTGTAGCGCCATGCCATCGCTGGAGCAACATTTGTAGTAATTGTTTAAATAATACTATGAACTTAGAAGTATTCTTTTTATTTTAAAAAATGTTATCCAATGCATGAAATATTGATTCTCCTTTGGAATCAGTTTTCAAATATTTATCAAATAATAATTCTTGACAAATTTGACCTTCCATTGTGAACCACACTTCTGAGATAAAAGTAAGGTTTCATTTCCTAGAAAAATTGAAACATCAAGTTTAATAGAAAACAGATATATTTTTAAATAACCACACAATGAATCTTCAACACCTTGAGCCTTTTCATTAATTCTTATTTGGACTGTATTATGGCTAAACGAATTTTTCTAGATACTATCAGGTGCTTGCTTATGTATCACAGTCAGTACTAATTCCTTTGTAGCCGGTATTGTTCTTCAATAAAAGTATGATGTAAAAAAAAACTAGATATTGTGGGAAAGGCTTTGCCAGAGTGGTCCTTACACGCCTGCAAGTTCTGACACAACATGTCTATCAGGAGTCTCAGTGCGGTTTTCGGGCTTGCCGGTCAACCATGGAAATGATTTTCTCACCCTGTCAGCTGCAAGAGAAATGTCAGGAGCAAATGAAAGCCCACTTCATTGCCTTCATAGACTTAACAAAGTCATTTGACCTAGTCAGCCGCAATGGTCTGTTCCGTATACTTAGAAAAATAGGAAGTCCGCAGCGGCTTCTTAATATAATTGAGTCTTTCAACACCAACTTTCACAGCACAGTGCTTTTTTATTTTACCACCTCTGAACCCTTCCCAATTTGAAGCAGAACCAAACAGAGCTGTGTACTGGCACCAACACTCTTTGGTATCTTCTTCTCGGTGCTACTACAATATGATTTCAAGGCCTGTTCCAATGGTGTGAACATTCATACCTGGGTGGATGGAAGCCTATATAAACCTATACATCAGCTGACTCCGTGCCAAAAGCAAAGTGGAAACTGTATTAATCAGAGTGTTGCTCTTTGCGGATTACGCCTCTCTTACCTCACATACAGAGATATGACTCCAATAGCTGGTCAATAAATTGTCAGAGGCATGCATGGGATTCTTTTTAATGTTAAGCCTAAAAAAAAAGACCAACATTATGAGATAAGTCAGAGACTGCCTCCAAGCAATCTCCATTGAGGGAAACACATTGGTTTTTGTCAAGGATTTCACCTACTTTAGCAGTAACATCCCAAGCACACTCTCTCTGGAAAAGAAAATAGAAACCAGAATCGGTACGGCCGCATCATTAATGGCAAGGCAAAGTCAAAGATTGTGGAACAATTCGATGCTCACTGATAGCACGAAAATCACTGTGTATCCGGCCTGCGTGCTTAGCACACACCTTTCCAGCGAGTGCTGGATAAAGTACACAAAGCCAATAAAGAAACTGAACAGTTTCCCCTTGCGATGCTTGTGTAGGATCCTACACATAGGTGGAAGGATAAAATCACAAATATGGAGGTACTCAGGAGGAGCAATATGCTGAGTATGCACTCAATCCTGAGTGAGTGGCGCCTGCGGTGGTTGGGTCATGTTCACAGGATGGGCTCGGAGCGAATTCCAATAGCCCTGCTTTATGGTGAGCTGGCAACTGGTGTGAGGAAAAGATGTCATCCCTGCCAACGCATCAAGGACGTCTGCAAGAAAAACATGTCCTTGACGCGCATCAATCACAAAACGTGGGAGGCCATTGCTGAGGAGCGCACTCTCTGGCGGTTAAACGAGTGTGAGGGCATTCAAGTTACGGTAGCGACTCTCGAAGCTAGGAGTGTAGTGAGAAGAGCCAGGAGAAAGGGGAAAAGGGTAAGAATAGCAGGAGTCAGCGCAATCATCCCCTGAGGATGCCATATAAATAGCATGATGCTTTACCTATTTATCAATAAATAACGAAATACTGTTAGAAGCAAGCAATCAAAGCCATCTTGTGTGGTTGCTGTTGAACAAGGTTTTGTAAATGTTAGTTGTCTAGGGGGATTCAGGTCCGCCCTTGGCCACATATATTAACCAGCGTCGGGAACGCCAACGGAGTCTCGGCTAGTTAATGTAAAACACCTCAGTACCATACTGTACGTTGTATGAGAAGTCACCAACACACTTGGTTCATTATTAATGCAAGTTTAATAACATAAAGCTAGGTATATCCATGAAAAATACAGTTGAAAACTTTTAGTAGCTTTCATATCATTCAAAATCCACCATACCTCAGTCCGTTTTTCTCACCGTGTATTAGGATACATCCAATCTTTAGACGACCGTCTTGTGTCACGCTCAACTCTCAACTCGTCCAGTCTCCACTCTGACTGCTTGTCACACACTGTTCTTCCCTCTGACCTCATTCATGCCCTCTGACCACACTCCCACGTGATCTGAGTTCACCTAACGGTCCACATTAATTAGTGTTAACGCATGAGGTTACAAATTATCGCTACATTTACGCCCAGTCATTATCACACCATAATAATTGACCGTGACAAGCCTTATGAGCGGAATACATATATCTTTTTTTTTCGAAATATTCTCTTCTTTTCATCCCCCCTTTTACAGTTATTCACTGCCCCCAATTTGATCTTTGGCCTTCATCGCCCCGCCCTGAATCGCTTCAACGCCCACTTTGGGAATCCCTGTGTTCGACTATAATATTCCTATGAATTTTGACTACTATCGATGAAAATGCTTGACATCTCTCATAAGATTCATGTCAACATCTTCAGAATATATTTTGCATAAGGCACTAACTCCTTCACAAATCTCTTCTTCTATAGCTTTTAATTTGGTTAAGAATGAAACATTTTTTGCAGCATCTTTCAAACTGAAATATTTGAAAGGTGTTGATTTTGTATTGTTCCCAAAGGGTAGTTCTGATTTAAAAAGGAAATCTTAAGAATTATGTTATTTTTCAATAATGCTATAAAATTCCAATAATTGCAAACGTTATAAACACTCACACATGAAAAAATCATTTCACTTGAGTAGAGCTTTTAATATAATATGTCTATAATTTGCCATGAGAATAAATGAGCATGATTTCTTAGTACTGGAGAAATACATTTAAATACTACTATATTTCAATTCTTAGAGTAAGCTACCAAGTTGATATAACTTTCCATTAAAAGTAGAATAACGCGTTATAGTCATACTTTTAGACTGTGGTTATGTATTTGTGCCTACAGGTGCTTTTGTAAAAATTGTGCCGCAAATACTTTATATCAATAGTAATTTTTTTCTGATTGATTACACAGAAATTAAAATTACAACCCTTCTTTTTCGTAATATAAACATCGATATATTTGCACGCACACAAACACTCATATATATATATATATATATACTTTTTGCTTGTGTTGATAATTTATTTTTAATTTATCCCATACACTCTTCTTACAGTGGGGATAAATATATTTTTCATTCCTTTTCCCCCATCAGTTGTTCAGACTGAAAAAGTAGAATTGAGCAAAGCAGTATGCAACACATCATGCCTTAATGATTTCATAAAAGACAGCGACTGGTGTTCCTTTACTTGTACTGTTACATTAGATGAAAGCCCAATACAAGGATCTGGCGTTCGTTTCCAAATCCAAAGAAAAACAGATGTTATCATGGATGATGTAAGTCAATTTATGTTGTATATTAAATGTAAATATGAAAGCCTCTATTTTTATTCACAATAAAAAATATTTTTTAAAAACATATTTTTTAAAAATCAAAATTAAAAAAAAACAACACTTTTCATTAATATATTTCCAATAATGATTTAAAAGGAAACTGAAAAATATGTTTGCAGTCATTATTTTAGAGAATTATAAAAAATGTTAACACTTATTTTATTTACGGAATCAGAAGCTACTTAAAATGTAATAGAACAAAATTAATAATTATTGTATTACATTCTTAAATGCAATTTACATTGTGTCTAAAGCCCTATGTCTTCTTCCTGTCATTGAAACAAACAAGTTTTGCAATTATATATTTAAAAATGATTTTAATTTACTGATAATATATCAAGGGCATTTTGAATGATTTTACCCCTTTTTTGGAAGTTTGCTTGGTATCAATAACATTGAGTATTTCTACGATCCTTTTCCTTTGTTAAAAGTGTTAAGAAAATTGCTTTTCTACGTCGACAATACACGCACAGTTATTTTGCTAATTAGTCATGCGGCAAAGAAACTTTGTGATAACAAAATATTAATTCATATTTGGCAGATGAGCACATGTGAGAGATTTCTGTCGTCAGAACAATTTTTAAAATAATAAAACGCAATGAATGAAGAATAAGTGAAAGCGTGTCCTTTAAACTTACCCGCAAAAGACGTTATTAAGCTTTTAAACCGTAGAAAATAAAGATATGAGTATTGGCTTTACATCGAAACACTCTGACCACATTATTTGCCTCAAATTCATAGCTGCTTAATTAAAAGAAATGCACTCTTCTCAGCGGGGTAGCGTGGGTATGTGCATCCCGGGGCAGATACCAGGTTTGCTGCCCCCACACCAGTGAAATATGTTGATGCTATAAAGAAAACATAATTTTTTGGTGAAAGTAATAATGAGGACACTATACATTTTTATTTTAGAAATAAATCGAAAAGCATTAATTTATAGATCTAATATTGAAATTTTATGTTTTTCTAATGGCAAAATCTTTAATGTATCAATTTTGTTAGGCATGGCATGCTCAATAGCCAAAAATAGCCATAGATTTGTCAATCTTAGAGTATTCATTTTTTATTGTGATTAATTTTCTTCTTAATTTTTGAGAAGCTTCTTTTGCAGCTGGCATTACATACGACACTTCAAATGAATATTAAAAGCATTGATATTATAGTAGGCACTGTAACGTTGATCGTAATTACGTAACACATTTAAATAAAACAAGTGGGGTTGAAGTTTTTTTACCCCTAATGTAAAATTATAAATAGGTATTTCTTGATTAATTTCATGTGGGATATTTTGAATTTAAATTCTTGAATTTAAATGCTAAATTTCAAATTTTAGTAGATTATCTGGTGTTCGAAAGTCATATCTTTTTTCAAAGTATGTAATTGCAAAAACCTCACATGAGTTTCTGCAGCTACCCCATCTTATGAAGAATACACATTTCTTCTAAACTGTTTTTTTTTAATTTAAAAAAAAATATTTTTTAGCTTAACATGGCTACCTATTCGCATGGTCACCTAAAATGTGCAATCTCGTTCTTTGACTTGAAGGTTCAATTATTTTTTTAAATTCAAAACATCCTCTACGGATTCCATTAGTTTCTCTGTTAGTAGACACTGCAAAGCATTTGTTTAGGAATACAAGTTAGTGAATTATTTCGGGTATCATTGACTTCTTAAAGTACATGTTCCAGATGTCTAAAAAATTGAAAAAGAAAAATATTTTATTGTGACTAGCAAATTTCCTGTGCTTAGCTATTCGTCTGCCTCAGCCAGTTTTACAATAGCTTTCAAATTAACCTAAAATGGCTCCATGGTATTCAATATTTTCTTACTGAAGTCTTTTTAATGCGTTGCCTGTATAAGCGACTAGATCTTCCTAAAGGTATATGGACGTGGAAAAATAATACTAAACAATGATCTAGTGTTCTAAAATTGTTAGAGTTGTTTGAGAGTATTAACTCGCCCCTGCAATCCTGTATTTTCAGACCATAAGCTTTAAAGTTTTAGGTTAAGTTCTTTAGCAGATTCATTTTGTTTTTTCCAATGAAAATTTTGAAAAATTCTACAACGTCTCATTTCTGATTTTCATTCTTTACATATCACACAAGTTAACTTATGTGATCCTTATTTAAGTACGCTGCATTTTTTTCAATAGGTTACTTACGCTAAAATATTTTCGCTTTAACCAATCACATCACTTTTCTGGTGTAATGTTAGTAACTAATTTGGTAAAGTTAACGTTAAATGTGGATGACTCTCAATCTCGCTGCATTTATAGTAATCGCAAATTTCATATGTACATACGACAAATATTGTAACCAGACAAAACGATAAGTGACAAAACGACAAAAGACAAAACGGCAAGTGACAAAACGACAAGTTGACAAAAACGAGAAGGTGACAAAAAACGACAAGGTGACGAAACGACATGGGTACAAAACAACAAGGTGACAAATTGACAAAACGACAAGGTGACAAAATGACAAGGTGACAAAACGACAAGTCCTAAACCCAACTAAAGTCGTTAATGCCTTATATACAATAAAGTGTAATGAACTTGGAATTATTATTATTATTTTATTACTATAATTATTTTTTTTAAATTTAAATAAAAAATATATATTTTTGGTCAGTGGAATTAAACAGATACAGCTATTTTCGCTTCTACGCAATTAGTGGCTGACAAACCTGAATCAATTATAGATACCAGTGCATCAGTGTTATATTCTTATTCTCCTTCAGCCCCGTGACCTTTCAGTTCATTAGCAGTAGGATGAGAGGAGTTTAGATTCATTATAAAGTTTGGAGTTTTAGCATTAGAATCGTTAATATATTTTAAGATATGTCCCTCATTTCTTTTTTTTAATTTCTACCTTGACTTTTCTTTTTTTAAAATTAAACTTTATTTTAACATTTAGCATTTTTAGAAGCTATAATAATAATGAATTTTCCACCCTAAAGTTTTGTATTATTTTTTTTTCCTTTTATTAATACTATTTTTTGTTTTGATTTTGTTTTGATAAAAAGCTCCACTTTAAAAAAAAATTCTTAGTAGCTAATTAACGACGAGGAATTTGCCGCAACTAACAAAGTGCCACCCGGGGCATTTGTCCCCCTCCCCCCTCGCTACGCCACTGACTCTTCTTCCCACTTCCTAATAATGAAACTTAAAAGTGTGATAAAAATAGTTTCTTCTAAGTAAGATCCTTCAAATTAAAAAAACCAAAATAAACTCTTAATTATTGACTGTCATCTATTGCCTTGATAAACATTAATGTTGTTATGCACATATAAGCTTTTTTATGTGTTGATACGTATCTTTTGTCTGCATGCATGAATGTAATTCATTAAATTAATACATTAAAACAATTTTGTGTATTCAATATTTTAATAATATTGTTTTCATGTTTATTTATATTAAAATTTATAATAGATAAATTTCACGTTTTTAATTTAAAATATAAGCTTCCACATTTGGATCTTTCTGGATATTGTTTGGGAGACCCCACATCAATCTACAAATGTGACAGAGTAAATGGACATGTTTTCAATATTACGTACCAAGTTAAAGCTGAGAACTACGAGAAGATAAGATGCAAATTTAAAAATATAACAAGTGAAAATGAATTGTTTCCTAAAAAAATTGGTAAGCCCATAGGTATCTAATATATAAAGATGAAAGTTTGTGTGTTTGTTTGTTTGTGTGTTTGTTTGTTACCAATGGAAATCTACACCGTTGGACCCAGGATGCTGAAATTTTGCATGGGGCTCTCATTCGACCCTAGACAGGTCGTAGGCTATGTTTCAACCCCAGGTGACCACCCCTAGGGTAAGGGGGCCCATAATCAGAAAATGTAGAGCCAAATAAAGACAAAATAAATTCTCATTTCGATATTGAACAGCTTCATGCGGGCATTCAAAACGAGTTCATTTTGGTGCGTTATTTTTTACAATACTTTATTTTTAGCTGTGCGCTTTCAAAAATCTTTTATTGTCAAATTACGGTGCGCACCTTTTCGTGTACGCATCTAAAAGTGAGCAGTGTAATTTTATTATAATAACATTCATATTTGTTTTGGCCTTGCGGTACAAAACAGTGGCCTTTTATACAAATACTTTCTTGATATTATAGATCTGTTAACACTATTTCATTACATTTGTCACACGATGTATGGTATTTATTTTTAAATTAAGAGTTTTATTATGTTGTTTCTAATGACTCAAATTTTAATTTAAACAAATAAAAGAAATTGCCCAAGTCAAAAAAGCTTAATCGTAATTTAGAGGAACTATACGTTTGTTTTTCTTAAAATTTGATGCGTGTTCTATATTAATTTTTCTTGCTTATTTTACTTGCTCAATCCCTTAAATTTAATTATTAACGTAAATCATCAAGGAATATTACATGCATATAAAAGCCTACGACCAATGCTGTGTTTTTTTTATTACATACGCTCTATAAATTTACAATTTAAACCTTTCTACCGGACTTATAAACATAAGCATATTAAACTCAATACAAGTGAACCTATAAGCAATTAATTAAGTTGGGCGGCGAATTGAATATGCCATGGTCATTACGCTGTTGCGGAATAACAAAAGCCATTTTAAAAATAGATGTTTAGTCAAACATAGCATCTTTTTTTCCTATTTCGTAAATAATTTATTTATTTTGCAGAAACTAAATCTGTTGTTTGAAATATAATTTACAAACTATGATGTCCCATCGGGAAACATGGTCCAAAACATACTTGAATTCTTTTTTAAAATTATACCTATTACATAAAAGCCGTAAATTTAAATCGTATAACATAGAGACAAATATAAAAAAAAGCATTATATATCATTTCCATATTAAAACACTAATAAATAAAGACTATCAAAAAGTATACAATTTATTTTTGGAGCAGTACTGCGTTATAAGACTTCATTTTAAGCGCCCGCCTTTAAATTAACTTTAATTGACTAAAAATTGACTATAATTTGTTCACTTTTGTCCCTTTCTACAAAACGGTCCATTTAGCGATGGATTCCAAAATCTTATATGTTGCTGTTTCACCAAGGGATACAATTCTTTTTTGATTCCCGTTTTGAGATAAGACATTATATTTTGTAAAAAAAAATTCCTGTTTTTGTTTCTGGAAATTAGATAAAGGGCGATTTTTACTAATTACTTTTAGTTCAGAGTTGAGTCGTGCTTAATTGTTTTTAGTATGATTCGTAAATTTTACAGACTTTTAGTCAAATGGGAAGTTGGACCATTAGTGAGAGGGGGCTTAGGCTTTTATTAGTATAGAAAAGGGGAGGGCACTAAATGAAGTTAATCAAGAGAAATACAAAAAAATAAGAAGAAACTAAATCGTTGCATACACATACATACTTAACAAATAACTATTTGAATATTTTCAACAACATAATAAAACTTGCTCATTACTATAAACTTACTTATTAAAAATAAGAATCAATGATCTTGACATGCATATAAAGGCCTAGGACCTATGTTGTCATTTCATGTTTACATAATTTTATGTTTACATAAGCTAAACAAATTAACTATTTAAACTTTAGCTAACGAACTTATTAAGAAAGTCATTAAACTTAACACAAGTGAACCTAAAGATCACTAATTCCGTGTAGTTAGAAGCATAAAACTCTGGGTGGTTGTTAAGTACACTTCCGTGGTGGTAACGAGCAAAAAAAATATTTAAATATCAATTTTCATATAGCCCATATAATGAAAAAAACGTCTTTGTGCCCCCGGCCCCCATGACTGAATTGCAACTTTTTTACGCAAATGATCGTCGTGAGAGGCTACTCAACAACTTCCCAAAGTTTCATGCTTCTACCTACACGCGAAGTTGGAGAATTCAATTAGTGATGAGTCAGTTTTTTATATAAGAAAAAAACTACATAGCCTATGACCTGTCCCGGGTCAAATGAGGGTCCCATGCAAAATTTCAGCACCTAGGTCCAACGGTGTGGCATTCTATGAGTAACAAAACAAACAAAAGAAACAAACAAACAAACTTTCATCTTTATATATTAGATGGGGTTTTCCCGCTTTGGGAATGTCAATGTTTGACTGTTGCACAGTGCGCACTATTTTGACACATGCTTGGTGTGACGTAGTTTGGTGTGGGATGACGTCAATAGAGAGATATGCTAGAGGGACGATTTTGTAGCGGAGAGCACGCACAGTGTTGTTATTATTTTGCCTTGAAGGATTTCTTTGTTCAATTAAAATATTGATTCTTCTGATGGTGTTTTTACTTATTGAGTTGAAGCCTTGTGAGTCATAAAAATCATTAGAACTTGACATTCTTAAGAAGAACAAATGAAATTAATCTCTTTAGAATGTGTTTTTTAAGATTTTACTATAACTAACCCTACCTAACCAAACTTGAAGTAGTAAACAAGTTTATATATTAGCTTATCTAATACCTTTCAGCCATTTAGTGGTGCTAATAGAATAAATTAAATTCATCTGTTCATTGATGTTAAGAAGGATGAATTAAATACATATATTTATTGATCTTGTGAAGGTTAAATTAAATAAATCTCTTCTGAATATTTTTTTTTGGATCTTATAATCAATACAAAATATCACTAAACAAATTATATATCCAAAACTTAAATTAACACTTCACCTGTTTTACAAATGTCTAAACACAATTGATGTGTCCGAATTAAACAAATAGTCATGGGGTAGCAAAATTTAAACTAATTTAATAATTTACTTATAAGTTACTTATTTATCTAAGTTACTTATAAGTTTATTGATGCTAAAAGAACCTTCAGTATGGTATTTAAGAAGAAAGTTTTAACAAAGGGAAATACTTAAAAGCAGTTGTACACTAAAACAATATATAAGCTATTATGTTCCAATCTTTCTTCAGAGAAATCATGCCCCCAAAAAGAAAAACTCAATTAGGTCGTGTTTCTAAAACGGCAAAGAAGCAAGCCTTACATAGAGAAAATGAAACGAATGAACAAACACAGGCAAGACTTGCTGTTGAGAGAGAAAGAGTTTCAATCAGAAGAGCTAATGAAACCAGTGAACAAACACAGGCAAGACTTGATGATGAGAGAGAAAGAGGTTCCATAAGAAGAGCTAATGAAACCAGTGAACAAACACAGACAAGACTTGATGATAAGAGAGAAAGAGTTTCAATCAGAAGAGCTAATGAAACCAGTGAACAAACACAGGCAAGACTTGATGATGAGAGAGAAGGAGTTTCAATCAGAAGAGCTAATGAAACCAGTGAACAAACACAGGCAAGACTTGATGATGAGAGAGAAAGAGTTTCAATCAGAAGAGCTAATGAAACCAGTGAACAAACACAGGCAAGACTTGATGATGAGAGAGAAAGAGTTTCAATCAGAAGAGCTAATGAAACCAATAAACAAACACAGGCAAGACTTGATGAAAAAAGAGTCAGATCTTCAATGAGAAGAGCAAATGAAACAAAAAAACAAACCCAAATAAGACTTGCAGACCAGAGAAATGGAAATTTAAACAGAAGAAGAAATGAAATGCAGCAAGACCTAAAAGGTGCTGCTCATCAATATGACCCAGATATTCCATACCATCAACATGAAAAGGTCAACATTGGTGAGATGAACTTGATCTGCAAGCATTGCAGTGCATTTAAATGGAAAGATGAGCACCCTGGAATGTGCTGTTCAAATGGCAAAGTTAAACTAGAGACTCTGCAACATCCACCTGAGCCACTTGATCATTTGCTTCAAGGTGTATCTCAAACGTCTAAACGCTTCCTAGCCAACATCAGAAAATACAACTCATGCTTTCAAATGACATCTTTTGGTGCCAGCAAAGAAATTCGTGAACAAGGATTCATGCCAACATTTAAAGTTCAAGGCCAAATTTATCACAGGGCTGGATCTCTGCTGCCAGCTGAAGGCGAACCACAGTTTCTGCAGATCTATTTCATGGGAGACCAAGCTAGAGAAGTCCAACAAAGATGTGCAAACTTTCCAGACTTGCAACAAAATGTTGTTTTGGAGTTGCAAGAACTCCTACATGCAAACAATGCCTACCTTCAAATTTTCAAGACAGCTCTAGAAAGAATGCCAACTGATGAATACAAAGTTGTGATACGAGCTGACAAAGCACCAAGACATGAACACCAAAGGCGGTTCAATGTACCAACATTTGATGAAGTGGCCATTGTCATGGTAGGAAATGAATTTGACAGACGTGACATTGTCCTTCAAAAGCGAAACAACCTTCTCCAAAGAGTTGCAGAAACTCATCGCTCTTATGATGCTCTGCAATATCCCCTAATGTTTTGGCAAGGTGAAGATGGGTACTCCTTTGGCATTCCTCAGACAAACCCAGACACGGGAAACAATGTTTTGGGTAAAAAGGTTACAGCAATGGACTTTTATGCATATCGAATCATGATTCGCAGTGGTGAAGATAACCATCTCTTGAAATTTAGACAGCTGTTCCATCAATTCATCGTAGATATGTACGCGAAAATTGAAAGTGAACGCTTGCTCTACATCCGTCTAAATCAAAAGAAGCTGAGAGTTGAAGACTACATTCACCTCAGAGATGCCATTGCAAATGATGCCAATCCAAATGATCTGGGGAAAATGGTTATCTTGCCAGCAACATTTACAGGAAGTCCAAGACACATGCATGAGTACACTCAAGATGCTATGACTTATGTCAGAAATTATGGAAGGCCAGATTTGTTTATCACCTTTACATGCAATCCACTATGGCAAGAAATTCAGGCTCATCTTTTACCTGGCCAATCAGCAGTGGATCGACATGATTTGGTTGCTAGAGTCTTCAAACGAAAACTATCAAAATTAATGGGAGTCATTACAAAAAGTCATGTCTATGGTGAAACGAGATGCTGGATGTACTCAATTGAATGGCAGAAGAGAGGCTTACCCCATGCACACATCCTAATCTGGCTGATGAAAAAATTACGACCTAATCAAATTGACAATGTAATCTCAGCAGAAATACCAAACTCTACACAAGATAATTTTTTGTTTGAAATTGTTGTGAAAAATATGCTGCATGGACCCTGTGGAAACTTGAACAGAAACTCTGCTTGCATGGTTGATGGGAAATGCTCAAAAAAATATCCAAGGAATTTGATACAAGAAACTAAAACTGGTGAAGATGGCTATCCTGTGTACAGACGCCGTAAACCAGGAGATGGTGGTTTTACTGCAAAAATCAAAATGAAGGTTGGTTCAACATATCAAGAAATAGAAATGGACAACAGATGGGTGGTTCCCTACACTCCAATTTTGACAAAAATGTTTCAAGCTCACATAAATGTCGAATCTTGCCAATCTGTCAAGGCCATCAAATACATCTGCAAGTACGTCAATAAAGGAAGTGACCAGGCCGTTTTTGGTCTTGAAGGAAACCAAGAGAATCCAGATGAGGTGCAAAAATTTCTAATGGGTCGTTACATCAGCAGTAATGAAGCAGTCTGGAGAATTTTGAATTTCCAAATTCATGAACGGTATCCAACAGTTGTTCACTTGAGTGTTCATCTTGAAAATGGGCAAAGAGTATACTTCAACCAAGAAAATATATATCATCAAATTCTGGAGCCACCAAGAACAACTTTGACAGCTTTTTTTCAACTGTGCCAACAAGACGACTTTGCAAAAACCATTCTCTATTGTGTTGTTCCAAGGTACTATACTTGGAATGCTTCTCAAAAATTATTTAAACGCCGAAAACAAGGAGCAGATGTTGAATATCATCCAGGGATAAAATCTTCAGATGCATTGGGACGTGTGTACACCGTTCACCCATCTAATGCAGAATGCTTCTTTTTGAGGATGCTACTTCATGTTGTTAGAGGACCAACATCCTACACTGACTTAAAAACTGTTGATGGTCATGTGTGTGCTACATTTAGGGAAGCTTGCCAAATGCAAGGGCTACTAGAAAACGATCACCATTGGGTCTTGACCATGGAGGAGGCGTGTACATCTCAATCACCTACCCGTTTGAGACATCTGTTTTCAATTTTGCTGACAACATGCTCTGTTTCTAATCCACTTGCTCTCTGGGATACATTTAAAACATATTTGAGTGAGGACATTATGTTGCAAACCAAGAGAGAGAATCAAACACTGCTAATTGAGTTCTCTAATGAGATTTACAAAAGGTGTCTTATGTTGTTGGAGGATTTGTGTGTATCAATGTCAGGAAGGAACCTTGACCAGTTTGGGTTACCAACGCCTCAAAGAAATGAAAACAATCTTCAGAATAGTGAAATTCTACGAGAACAAAATTATAACACAAATGAATTGATGGCCTATGTCTCAGAAAATCAACCACGTTTAGTTGAGGATCAAAGAGCTGCCTACATTCACATCTTAGAACTGGTTACCTCAAAAAAAGGTGGAATCATATTCCTTGATGCTCCAGGAGGTACAGGTAAAACATTTGTGATCAATTTGCTCTTGGCTACAATCAGACGAGACAAAGGTATTGCTCTAGCCGTTGCTTCTTCTGGCATAGCATCAACATTGCTTGCCGGGGGTAGAACAGCTCATTCTGCCTTCAAGTTACCTTTGAACATGAACCATTCTGAGAATGTAACCTGCAACATATCAAAAGGATCAGGAAAGGCCAAGGTACTAGAACAGTGTTCTCTCATTGTCTGGGATGAGTGTACAATGTCACACAAGCGAGCTCTTGAAGCCTTGAACAACACTCTTCAGGATTTAAAAGGAAACACAAAACTAATGGGAGGAACAGTTGTGGTATTAGCTGGAGATTTTAGACAAACTTTGCCTGTCATTCCAAGGTCAACACCAAGCGATGAGTTGAATGCCTTCCTCAAAGCTTCAACTCTGTGGAAACAGGTCAAGAAAATGACTCTGACCACCAACATGAGAGTCCATTTACATGGAGATAATGCAGCAGGCTACTTCTCACATCAATTGCTTCAACTTGGCGATGGAAAGTGGCAGGTAGACCCAGCATCAGGAACAGTTTCTTTCCCATCAAATTTTTGCACTGTAGCAAAGTCACTTGAAGAGTTGAAACTTGCCGTTTTTCCAAACATCCAAGACCAGTTTAAAAATCCTGAGTGGTTGTGCGAAAGGGCCATTCTTGCTCCAAAGAATTCAAGTGTCAACAGCATCAATTCTCAAATTCAAAATTTTCTACCAGGCATTTCAAACAACTACAAATCTATTGATACGGTTACAGATCCGGCCCAAGCTGTTTACTATCCAACAGAATTTTTGAATTCATTAGATCCTCCTGGCATGCCATCACATAACTTGGAACTTAAAATCGGAGCTCCTATCATACTTCTGAGAAATTTGGATCCCCCTAAACTATGCAATGGAACACGATTGAGCATCAAGCATCTCTTACCTCATGTAATAGAAGCCACAATTTTGACAGGCTGCGCCAAAGGAGAAGATGTCTTCATCCCAAGAATTCCACTCATACCAACAGATATGCCTTTTGATTTCAAGCGCCTCCAGTTTCCAATCAGGCTTGCATTTGCCATGTCTATCAACAAGGCACAGGGACAGTCTTTAAAAGTGGCAGGCATTGTACTTGAGGAAGCATGCTTTGCCCACGGACAGCTATATGTGGCATGTTCTAGAGTTGGGTCACCAACAAATCTTTTCATTTTTGCACCAGACGGAAAAACCAAAAATATAGTCTATCGACAAGCCTTAATATAAGCAATATATAAATTACATGTACTTATTTTTAATTACATTTCAATTTATTTTTTAAATTGTTTTTCAATGAATGAATTGAAATATTTTTTTTAAAAATCTGTTGACTATTATTTTAATCGTGCGACGCCGGGTAACCCGGCTAGTATTTATATAATATGGATACATTAGCCATTAGCAATTCATGATATTCCTAACAAGCTACACAAGAAAAGAGATACATTACAAAAATTGAAAATATTTGCAGTACCATTATCTCTTTTGAAACCGAAAACTGTCAAATGTTAATTGTATCAAAGAAAAAGAAAGGAAGAAATTCAAATGCTTCATTCATAAAAATAACTAATCGAAGCAAAAAATGCAAAGTACAGAAAAGGAAAGAAAACACGTGAAGTAAACATATCGACATTTTATAACATTTTAATATAAAGATTGCAATTATAGTTCCAAATCCACATTAACAATTAATTAGAAAACCACAAGTATTCATGTAATATACAATTGTTTTACCTGTATCAAACTCAAGTCTGATTCAGGTTTATCAGGGGCTCAGATATGCCCAAACTAAAAGTGAAAGATTTATCCTATTCTATATTATCTATTACAGACACCAAGTCTATACAGAAGATTTATGCATCCATGTGATTTTGCATTGTTTTTGTAAAGTTTTGTACTTTTGATATTTTTAATTTTGAGAGTGTGTTGGTTTTCCTGGTTTGATCAGGTAACCCATTATACCCCAGTCTAACGCAAATTTGATGTGTTTATTATTGTGTATAAAATAAGTAGTATTAGTTTTGTAGCTTTTAGTCTATTTGGCAAAGAATAATACAGTGTTCTTGTGTTGTTTCTTGTAAAATTCCAGAATTTGTTTATCTGCTTTACATGGCACATAAAGTTATACAGGGTAATTTTGCCTTTTTTTTTAGCCTTATGGCTTTAAAAAAAAGCTACCTGTTCTTAAAATTAAGATATAGCCTAATAAAGTTGTTAACACTTTTTATTAGTACTAGTACATATTCAATAAATCTTTTTTAAAAAGGACTTGCTTTTAACATAATCACTGCTTTTAGTTATGTCTCATGTTTAAGGGATTTATAGTCAAAAACTTTGTTTTTACAGCTATTTTTTAAAACTTATAATACAAACTCTTTACAATTCACGTCTGACGCCCACACATCTTTTTAAATCCCTTATATTAACTTCACCGGCGTCTCTCTCTCTCTCTGTCTGTCGTCATCTCTGTCTTGGGCGGGTGGGTGGAAAAACAATAGTCAAAAATGACCCACTTACCGTGATCCGATCGAGCTGAAATTTGGCACACGAGTCCGTCTGACCTAACAATGCATCTTATCAAAATTTCAGATCGATCGATCGTACCGTAATTAAATTAATATATTTTTAGTTTATCTATATAAACTATATGTAGAAGTCACTATTGTTTACATTTTACGGGTCACTTGACTTCAGGCCAGCCACCGGTGAAAACATCTAGTGCTTAAACCAGGTAAACCGGCGTTCTTTTGTTTACATTTGGCATGCCACGGTGAGCTCGGCCCAGCGATCGGTGACAAGACCTTTCCCCTCTCCCACCCCCATCCCCCCACCTTTTTTGGGTTAAAAGCAAAGGGGAGTAAAGACAGAATCAGTCTTTAGATATTTGTAAATACTTTAAGCTCTGTCTCAAATATAAGGGATTTATAGTCAAAAACCTTGTTTTTACGGGTTTGTTTTATTAAATCCCTTATATTAACTTCGCGGAAGTCTCTGTCTGTCGTCATCTCTGTCTTGGGCGGGCGGGCGGAAAAACAAAAGTAAAAAATTACCCACTTACTGTGATCCGATCGAGCTGAAATTGGGCACACGGGCCCGTCTGACCTAACAATGCATCGTATCGAAAATTTCAGATCGATCGATTGTACCGTAATTAAATTAATGCATTTTTAGTTTATTCTTATATGAGGTATGTACCGGTAATTCAAATTCATGGTTTGTTAATGTTTTTTTCCCACGTGAGAGTTTGAGTTGATTCGTTGACGCGACCCATCGACGTACCCGCGTGCTTTTGTTTACATTTTACGTGTCATGCTGAGCTCAGCAGGGTTATGAAGCAAAGTTGAGTTAAGAGTTTGAAAATAAAAAATACTGTTAGTTATGTCTTATATATAAGGGATTTATAGTCAAAAACTTTGTTTTTACGGGTTTGTTTTATTTTACCTCTTTTTTTTTATACCAAACACCTCATAAGCGCCCGCCCAACTTTTTATACCACGGTGTAGTGTTCACGTGGTAAACTCATGGATGTCAACAAAGCAGACGGGTACCAATGCTTATATAAAGATAAATTAAAAATGCAATAATTTCAATCGATCTGAAATTTTGATACAATGCATTGTCATCCAAGATCTATCTGTGGTAAAATTTTCAGATCTCTAGGACGATCAGAATTGGTTTAATTTTACGTTTCAAGATTTGAAGGAAGGATGGATGGATACAACATACAAACAATGTGACTTAAATAAAAGCGTGTAATAAAATGTAAAAAAATCTTTTTTTAAAAAGGACACGCTTTTATTTACAAACATTTACAGACTGAAACGCACTGATCTCCCCTGCCCTTGATGTAAACACGGGAATTTGGTAAATGAGGACTGGAGTGAAACCAGTGAGCCGTGGAGGTCAACTCTAGCAGACGACTATACATTCTAAAAAATATGTTTAAAAATCTTTTTTAAAAAGGACACGCTTTTAACATAATCACTACTTTTAGTAATGTCTCATATATAAGGGATTAATAGTCAAAAACGTTTTTTTTACAGCTATTTTTTAAAACTTATAATAAAAACTCTTTACAATTCACGTCTGACGCCCACACATCTTTTTTTACGTCTATTTTATTTTATACCAAACATCTCATAAGCGCACGCCCAACGTTTTATACCACGGTGATGTGTTCACGTGGTGAACTCATGGATGTCAACAAAGCAGACGGGTACCGATGCTTATATAAAGATAAACTAAAAATGCAATAATTTCGATAAGCTACATTCGATCGATCTGAAATTTTGATAAAATGCATTGTCATCCAAGATCTATCTGTGGTAAAATTTTGAGATCTCTAGGACCACCAGAAGTGTTTTAATTTTACGTTTCAAGATTTGAAGGAAGGATGGATGGATACAACAAACAAACAGTGTGACTTAAATAAAAGCGTGTAATAAGTAAAATGTAGAAAAATCTTTTTTTAAAAAGGACACGCTTTTATTTACAAACATTTACAGACTGAAACGCGCTGATTTCCCCTGCCCTTGATGTAAACACGGGAATTTACGAGGGCTAGAGTGAAACCAGTGAGCCGTGGAGGTCAACTCTAGCAGACGACTATACATTCGAAATAGTGATAAATAGAGATAAACTAAAAATTGATTAATTTCATTACGGCACATTCGATCAATCTGAAATTTTGATACAATGCATGGTCATCCAAGATCTATCTATCGTAAAATTTTGAGATCTCTAGGTCCATCAAAAGTGGTTTAATTTTACGTTTCAAGATTTGAAGGAAGGATTGATACAACATACAAACAGTGTGACTTAAATAAAAGCGTGTAAAAATAAGGTATTATGACATTTTTTAAACACAACATAAGAGGAGATAATTTTAATTTTCCTTTTAGAAAAAATACTAATACATTATATGTAGAAATTATGAAATAAGGCATTTGATCTTTCAAATTATTGCTTGGTCATAAAGTTATATTGTCTAGAAAGTTTGTGAAGGTTGGGCTTAAGTAATGTCAAAAATTGAAGAAGAAAATTTGTCTGAAATTTTTTTTTAAATGTAAATATTTTTTTCATTTATACCTGCTAAAATTTTCATTTTAAACTTAACATTTATTAACATATATATTTACGAGAGCAATGCCCGTGTGATGCTACGGGTATGCACAATGAAAATAACTTTATTTAGATTTGAGTTTCACATTCCCCTTAATAATGAGTGTAAACGTATCAGAAAATTATGGTAGTGATAAATCAAACCCCTTCTTTACAAAAATCACGATATGTGTGTCTAGAAAATAGAAAGTATGATGAATTTAAATATTACCCATCAATTTTGGTATTTCTGCTTTAATAATGCACGCTTTTCTCTATATACTTTACCAGAATAACAAAAGTCCTCAACAGTTACAAAAATCTAATGGGAAAGACTCAATTTCTTTTTCCATGAATCAAAAAATGAAAACAATATCTTTGATTCCTTAGGTTCTAGGAAAAAGCTCTTAAAATCACCCACTCCATTTTATAAGCTAAGTATGAAATTAGTTCAAGACAAATAGGATCTTTTTTTAGCATAGTAACAAAGCAATAAATTGGCAGATACTTTTCACTTAAATAACGGATTATTTTTCTTTGTATTTATGTTCAAGCCTTTTTTCATTATGGCTTTTTTAGTTTATAAAATGACATATAAGTTAGGGCTTAATATATAACATATATTATGTAGGGATTTGATTTTAAAACAGAATAGTTTTTAAAAAATCAGTATGTATACAAAACTTTATCCTCGTTGTATAATATTGCTCAAATAAAATCAAGTTGTTATGTCACAATATCAGTTTCTGTTAGTGTATTTTTTGCCAGAACAGGGGTAGGCACAATTAGAAAATAACTTTAGTTTGTTTTGGGTCTCAAATTTCCCTTAAAACTGAATGTAAATGAATCATGAAATCAGGGTAGTGATAAATCAAACCACTTCTTATAAAATTCACGATATGTGTGTCGAAAAAATAGAAAGTATGATGAATTTAAATATTAACCATCATTTTTGCTTTAATAACCTATGCTTTTCTTTATATAATATACTCCTAAATAATATGAAAAGGTACTTAACAGTTATAAAAATCTAATCGGCAAGGCTCAATTTCTTTTCACATGAATAAAAAAATTTAAAAATATCTTTCCATATGATTCCTTTTGGTTCTAGGAAGATGCTCTGAAAAACCACAATTCCATTGTATGGTTTAAGCATGAAATTAGTTTAAGACGGATTGACTTTTCTTTTAGCCAGATAATATTTATTTGAATATGTATGCTTAGTGGAGGGTGGAAATATGGTTTATGGGTTTAACATACATATTTTCTTTTCACACGAATAATAACATAAAAACAATGTTTGTTTTTTTAAAAATTCCTAGAGATTGATTTTCTAATAAATTATGTCATTTTGAAAGGACTTCCTACTCTTTTCTTCTAGTATTAACAAAGCAATAAATAGACAGATACTTGTTCCACTAAAATAAAGGATTACTTTTCGTTGTATTTGTATGTAAGCCTTTTTTCATTGTAGCTTTTTTTAGCTTATAAAATGACATATTTGGTAATGGTCTTAAAATATAACATATACGTAGGCATTTGATATTAAATCAGAATAATTTAAAAATAATTTTTTCAAGAAAGTGTATACAGCTTAAAAGAAAACTGCCATTTGATCTGCCTTTGAAATCAGTCTTTATACAAAACTTTATTCTCGTTGCATAATATTGCTCAAATAAAATCAAGCTGTTATGTCTAAATATCAGTTGCTGTTAGTGTATTTTTTCGCTTGAGCACGCACTTTCTGAAGCTAGAACTTATATATGAGTCGTAATACCCGCGATATGTTTTTACACTAAATATATGTATACCTTAAAGAACCGTACAGTTTATACCCGAAGTGTGTGCCACGCAACTCATTGTTCTAGAAATGTAACTATTTTTTTAATGAATGTTTTAGTTTTGTTAGCTCTTAAATGCCTTTCTTAGTAATGAATTTTATTGGGAAATGCATAATATTTATGTGAATTTTGATGCTTAAGTAAGGTATGCATGGGTTTATTTGCTTTAAAGAAACATTTTGAATCGCAAGGTCTGGGCTTAAAATTCACCTTGCTGATTTAGTTTAATCTATGCAAAAAGTATAAATACAGTTGCTAAGCTATAGTGTTTATGTCATCCAGGGTTGGGCTATATTATTGACTCTTACCCCACCAATAAATGGTACATTTCAAAAGGTCATAAAGTTGTACTAAGTATAAAAATAGCTGTTCCACTTATTACCCACACTCATTGGTCCGTGCATATAACTCCTATTTTTTATCAATTTTCGTCTATAACAGTACCGAATTTTTTATTCATTCCTTCTAGTTCCTTGGGTGCAGTTTATGGAGCAATCGTTCAAGAAAAAAAAATCGTGTAAACTATTTAAACACTGAAGGAAAATAAATCTCCCACCTAAGAATCATTGGCATTGCTTTCATCACTAATCACTTGCTTCATGCATTTTTTTATTTATAAATATAACATACCTAGCATGTTTAATTTAATTTATGCAAAAAGAAAATTAACAGTGGCTAAGTTATAGTGTTTGATATCTGATTTCACTCATGTGCTTTCTTTCTCTAATGCATTGAATACATTGTTAGTATTTGATTATTTATAACTAACTTTTAAAATGTCAAATACATTAAATATTTAAATTAAACATATAAAAGATATAAAGAAAAGTGGTAAAATGATACTGTGTATTTGATAATAAAGAAAATAATAGAAAATAATAGTATATAAATATTGTTAAAATATTACGCTGAAAAAAACAACGACTATGGTTTGTAAACAAAATGTTAGGTAGATTAACGTTGAACATAAATGTAGACATATGGAGAAAGACCAAAGAAAATAAATTTTTCGAACGGCTGGATAAAATACATCTCGAAAATACATAAAGTAAACAGTATAAAGATGTAATTTGCAAACAAATATTAATTCTGTAATTTTAAACAAAATATTTATACGTAGACATGTTAGAGGCGCAACATTATCAGACATATAAATAAACTGTTTCATCACATTTAGTTCACAACATAAACACACACACACTCACTTTATTCACACACTTGCACACAAAAACATAAACACACAAACAGATAGTGCCATTTCAAAAAATCACATTTCATTGAAATAACCGCGGCTCTTTTAACTTTGTTTCCTTTTACAAATTAATATAAGCTAAAACTATGACGTAAAAGTCACAATATTTTATGGCGAGAAACGCCCTCTTGTTAATCTCGACACCAAAACTTTTATTATTTTACGTCTTAATTTTCAATAATTTATTTTATTTTCGGGTGTTACCCCACATAGCGAGCATCCACACACACGCGGCTTCAGACGCGCTTAGGCGCAATATATATAGGGATTTATGTTTATATTTATACTAGCAGATCCGTCATGCGTTGCAACGATCTCAGTAAAAATGAATAAATTTAAAGAAATCAATGTGTGGTATGTTTAAAAACAATTATGCCAAAAACCTTCGCGGAAATGTGAAAAAAATTCCAAGTTTCATAGCAAACGAATAAATAAATTAATAATTAAGTAGCGTACAAAAGAGGAAACGATATTAAGGGCCCCGGCCCCAAAATGAGTGATAATATTGCCATTGTACTCAAGATACATTCCTCAATATCGTGTAAAATTGAATAGTGGAATACAATTATTAAAGTTCAGTAAAAAGACATTTGGGCTCCCCAGCTCCGAGGGAATTGACATTAGGAGTTCAGTGCCCTATAGTAATATAGGCTCTTAAGTTTTTATATACTAATTTTGGTCAAAATCCAGTTATTTTCTCATTATCTAACGCTTAAACTACTTTTTACATAGCTAATATAGGGGGGAAATGACATTAAGGGACCAACGGCCCGTTCAGTGCAAGAGGTCAATTAAAAAAACCTGTTCATTTTAATTCAGTTTTATTGTGGATATATTTCTCAAGATCTTTAAAAAGGGAATAGGAAAAATATCTTAAACATATACGAAAAAAGAAATTTGGGGCCCCCGGCCCCGAAGATATTGACATTAGAATTTAAGTGCCCTTAAGTATTTTAATATGGGATACCAAGTTTTGGAATATAAAGTTTGGTTAAGATCCATTTATTTACTTAGCCCCCTAACGCATAAACTAAATTTTATATATCTCATATAAGCAAAAAACGACACTGAGGCCCCAGGGCCCATTCTGTGCAAGACATAAAGTTCAAACACCTGTTCATTTAAATATGGATAATAATGGAGGCATTTATCATTATTTTTCAAGATCGTTAATAAATAATGGGGAATTAATTCTTAAAAGTTGAAGAAAAATGGCATTTTGGGCCCTAAGGCCCGAAGGAATGGTCATTAGGAGTTTATTGCCATATAGTATTTTAATATTGGCTGTCAAATTTTTATATACAAAGTTTAGTTATTAAGATCCATCAATTAACACAGTAGCTAACGCTTAATCTAATTTTTATATAGCTTATATAAACCAAAAATTACATTATGGGCCCCCGGCGCCCCATGAGTGTTAAATTCCAATCATTTACTCAGTAGCTAATACATAAACTAATTTTTATATAGCTTGTATAAGCAAAAAACGATATTAGGGGCCCCAGGGCCAAATTATTGCAAGAAATAAAATGTGAAACATTTATTTATATTTTTCAAAATTTTTTAAAAATTGAATGGACGATAAAATATTAAACATTTACTAAAAAAGACAATTTGGGCCCCCTGCCCCGAGGGAATGAAAATTAGGAGTTCAGTGGCCTATCGTAATAATATATAGACCCTTGAGTTTTTATATACTAAAATGGGTCAAGATACATTAATTTTCTCAGTATTTTACGCTAATACTAATTTTTATACAGCTAATTTAAGAAAATAATGACATTCAGGGGCCCCTGGGCACTTTCGTTGAAAGATGTTAATTTCAAAAAACCTGTTCATTTTTATTCAGTTTCCTTAAAAATATAATCCTCAAGATCGTGAAAAATTTAATGTGGAAAAATATCATAAACATATATGAAGAAAAAAGACATTTGGGGCCCCCGGCCCCGAAGGAATGGACATTTGAATTTTCTGTGCCCTATAGTATTTTAATATGGGCTACCAAGTTTTTGTATTCAAATTTTGGTTAAGATCCATTCATTTACTCAGTAGCTAACGCATAAACTAATTTTTATATAGCTTATATTAGCAAAACAAAAAAGACATTAGGGGCCCCAGGGCTCATTCAGTGCAAGATATTAGGTTCAAAACACCTGTTCATTTCAATTTGTATAGTAATGGAAAGATGTGTTATTATTTGTAAAGATTGTTATTAACGGAATCTTGAATAAAATCTTAACCGTTAAAAAATTGGAATTTTTTGTCCCCCAGCCCCAAATTAATGACTTTTAGGAATTTAGTGCCCTATAGTATTTTAATTTTGGCTATCAAGTTGTTATATACAAAGTTTGGTTAAGATCCAACAATTTACACAGTATCTAGCGCTTAAACTAATTTTTATATAGCTCATGTAAGAAAAAAATCTCATTATGGGCCCCCGGCGCCCCATGAGTGTTAAATTTTGAAAAAAAATTAGCCTATTTCCATCCCGAGAGCGTACTCAAAAGTCTCCAAAAGTTTCATGGCTATCGGATGAATGGTTTAGTCAGCTATAACAGACATGGATACATACATACATACATACATTGATAAAACTATATAATTTGCAATTGTCACGCAAGTCAGTCAGTCTGTCCTGCCGCTACTAATTTTAGAAAGCAGGGAAAACCAAATTACTGCATCAAAGCATCAAAAGGTGTGCAAATTAAATATGCGCTGTGAAAAAATATTATATGAAGTCATTGTTTTCGCTCATATTTTAATTTTGGAAAAGGGATCAATGTAAAAAGAGGACTTGATGATGGTTAATTATAAAACCAAAATAGAAAATGGGCGCCGCAGGCGCCCTGCAACCCCTATTATAAAATACTTTGTGTACATTTCAGAAAGTTTAATATTTCGTATTTATCAAACAAGGACAAGTTAGTTGGGCTTTTGAAAAGGGTCGGCGCCGTAGGCACCCTAAAAAAGTTGCATTTTTTTATAAAATAATTAGATTTCAGCTGAAAACTTCCGTCATTTTTGACGGGTGTACGCTAGTTTTTATATATATAGATATGTCAGCTCATATGGTGATCTTCTTTATTTTCTTCTTGAACCATTTTATCATGAATTTGTTTTTATCCGAGATAAGTGTTTTTAAAAAATTCTTTTTAGATTAATCTTATTTCTTATTATGTTTTTTTTCTGTTATTCTTCAGAATAAGTCCCTTTAGCTGCATTAAAAATAAAAAAAAACAAAAACAAAAAACCCAAGGTAGTGAGTATTTTTTATTTTGACAAAGAGCACATGGAACCTAATGAAATATAATGAAAATATTCTAGCAAAGTAAAAAATAAAGGTTTATATTTAATCTTAATTAACATGCTTTGAAAATAATATTCTTAACCAAGGATGGTTCTAAACGACAGAATTAGATTCTTGAGAGCTGCTGTGTCAGTGCTGACATTTGCAACACTTACACATTTTATAGTTTTAAAGAACAATGGGATGGTTAACAAATGTTAATATATACTTAACTCTAGTTTTCTTGAGATTAGAAGTAACTTATGGTTAAACAAATATTTTTAATTTATTAATTAGTAGCAACACAAATGCCATTGGAAACCATGGAGGATTTGAGATATTTTGTGTCACTCTAACTAAATAGAGAAATTTACTATTGTTTAATTCAAAGTTCCATACAATTTTAAAATTTTGGCAATAATAAATTACAGTTCATTTTTAAATTTACAGCTGCGAAATTTGGATTTATCATAAGAATGTTTTGGAAATGATCACTCAATTTATCAGTGTCATAAAGTAAAAGAAAATATTTTTAATATTACTTAGTTAATATTACTTAATATTAATTGTGCTATGTATTTTCCTAACTGAAATACTCACAGTGCTTTAGTGAAGTAGTTTTCATAAAAGTCTATAATTTTAATCATCTAACAAATGATGTAAGTACCTACTGAATTTAACTCTTACTTAAACATTATTTTTTTTATACATGTAACAAAACTATCAAAGAAATTGTGCTATGTATTTTCCTAACTGAAATACCCACACAGTACGTTGGTGAAATAGTTTTCATAAAAGTCTATCATTTTCATGTGTGTGTGTATTACGTTAATTGACTTAGCTAGTGAGTATACAGTTATAGAGTACTTAGTGTGTTGTTTTTTTGTTGTTTTTTTTTGTTGGTGTTTTGTTTTGTGTTCAATATTAAAATTTTATACTTACACCAAGATTTTGCCTTTCAACAAATATTAGCATTCTCAAAATGAGAGTGTCCATTAGCACCAAAAAAAAATGCTCTTTATTTGTTTGGTCACTTTTTTCAACAGGTCATTAAATGTAATACAATAAATAGAAAATGATAAATAAATGTTAATAACATTCAATAGCCTTTCAAGATGAGATCAGAAACCAATTTTAAAAAAAAATCTTTCTTTTTTTAAAATATTTATTATAAATAGATATAATATCATTATCACCCATGGTCAACGTTGCAAAGGCTATGAAATGTATTCTGTACACCAAAGACTGTATGCATGAGTTCTTTCTTATTACATATTAAGATGTATCTATTTAAAACTTTTATTTATAGATCCAACTGGAGCAACTGGACTTCTGAAAATAAATGGAAAAGAACTGTTGAATGAAGAATCTTGTAATACAATTATCAATGGTTCTGATTTTTCCCTTCAATTTGACTGTAATAGTACAGCCAAACCATGTGTGATTGAGATTATTGAAGATAAAAAAACTGTTATCTTTGAAAGAAGTAGTCTTGTTGTTTTTAATGGAAGCATACAATCTTCAGATGATAAATTAATAACATTAAATTATGCTGCCTGCAGTCTGGATGGTGAATATCAAGTCATTAATTGTACACTAAAAGCACGTGAGTATTGGTTTGTGTTAAAGACCTACAGTGTGTGTACATCTGAATGTTTGTGGAAAAAAGTATTTTGTCCTTCTAATTATCTGTTATTTAAATGACAAATCAATTAAACTAATCTCATTTCAGAAGACGTATCTCTTCTTCTTTTTTGTGGCTATTTATAACTTAAAGTCACTGTATAATTTAGAAAAATGCCATGTTTCATAATCTATTCAGTGAACCTTTGTTCAATGAAATAGTTAGTATAAATATAGGAGATCTATCAACTTATTTTGATTTTATACAGAAGTATCACTTTTAAACTTTATAATTTAATGTCTTTTATAGTTTGATTTAATTTTTTTCAGAATTCGTGCATGATAGTTTTAAATCTTGGTACAAATTAATTGTCATCATATCGGTTTCTGTAACAGGAACACTCCTTTTTATTGCTTTGGTGATCATCATTGCACGGTAAATTTGCTTTCTTTTTATTCAGATTTTACTATGCAATAAATAAAATAAATATTATAACTAGGTATTCTAAATGAGCTATCGCAATTTGCGCTACGCTGACGAATTCGAGGTCGAGTCGTGCAGACTCTTGGGGGATATAATTCACTATATATAAGTGTATAAAACCTAACTGATTTAGAGAGATGAAAAATAGTACTACCACTAGATATATCTTTAGCTTCGTTAAATTGAAATTAAAGTATTTAAGCGTGAAAAATGTCGTTTTTAAAAGTAAATATTAATTTTTATTTTATGAAACAGTCATTTTTATAGCATTTAAAAACATTTATTCTGAAAGGCCGTCCAATTTACTATAATATTATTATAGTTTTGTGAACACCCATTTATGGTATCCATGGCCCGAAGCCTGGAACAAAATCATCACGTCTGCTAAAACAATGGCTGCTGGAATTACATTAATAAAAATGGTGCTTTTTGTTGTGAACAAAAGTTATTTGACTAACATCCAGCAAAAGGATATGAATTTTTTTTATAAGCTGAGTTAATAAAGTCAGCCTCTAATAATTAAGGAGATTTTAATTTTAAATCTTAATTCTCTTCTAGATTCATAACCCCCCAATTGAAAACAATAGTCTGTAACAATTCTGATTCACCTTTATTTACGCACATGATCAGAATATGTACATTATTCCATATCTGTCTGGGAAGCATTTCGGAAGAAACCATCCGGATTCATAATTTGTCTGAGACGAGAAGTCAGCAAGCTGAAATAAAACATAACTACATCTTCAATAACAACATATAAACTATTAGGAAGAGATTACGATTTGCCTGAGGTGGGGAAGTTATATAAAGGAACCACTGTTAGAAAGTTTAATTTGCTTCAAATTTAATGCATAATTAAGAAAACATGACACATATTAATATCTGATAAAATTCTTCCTTTGCTGACCCCATCCAGCTTAACATCATTGCGAACGCCTGATATTTCTGATTCTCCCATTTGTCAAATATTGAAAACTTATCAGATCAGCAACAGATCCACCTCCTGTTTGAGGAATCTGTTCAGTTTCAGCTATAGGAAATTTGCTAAACCAAAATAGCTGCTAGAGTCTTTGCCCTGTCTGCAAACTGCTGAGAAAGGTGTGTCACATCAACTTGTGCATCACTTAAATATTAAAATTTATGAGTCACATAACTACTTATATACTCAAGTATAAGGCAAGTTTTTTGTTCAAAATTTCAAGGCAAAAATCAGGAGTTGACTTATATTGGCATGACTCATTTAAAAAAAAATTCAGTAACAAGATAAATGTCTGTTTTTTTCATGGCAGTAAGTAAATATTTTAAATTTATATAGGAATATAATAAAAATATACTATTTTATTGATAACGAGCAACAAAGCTCGTCCAAGGACGTTCCGCCACCGTTCGGTGGCATGTTGTAACTCCCCTCATACAGTCGTCTCTACCGGCATACATGTACATCACGTCAAAAATACTATTTATTATAGTTAAAATAAATAACTCGTAAAAACAGAGCTTTTGACTATAAATCCCAACGCGCATAACTAAAAATAAAGTAAAAAATAACTCGTTTTGAACGTCCGCGTAAACGTGTTCAATATGATTGGCTGTAGGAGTCATATGTGTTTGAGGGACCAATCGCTATCGATGACCGGACAGAACATTGCCTTTTATTATATAGGATTATATATTACTGCGAAACCATAGTGTCGGTGGCGAATGGATTTACATACACACAGCTGACAGGCCATGAGTTTACTGTAGCGATTATCGAAGAAATCTTAAAATTCCACTTTTCAAGTCTCAAATTGGGGGTTGTCTTATACTCGAGATCGACTAATACTCAAATATGTACTGTAATTTTAAACTCATGATTAGTAGTATATAACTTATAAAATAACAATTATTATTTTTTACATAAAACACTTTCTTTAATTTTTTTATATCTTGGAAAACAGCACACAAAAAACACAGTGTCCTTATATTTGTTAATTTTACAATCATCCTTCCTAATGTTCAATTATATTATCTAACTTGTCTATAACGTATATTTTATTGCCAGTCGCCGGAAAAAGAAATGTAAAAGCAGTGTTGAGGTAAGATAATTCTGTCGGTTACATATGCATTCCTATGTTTTTAGTTCATATTGCTCAACCTATTATTTGTTTAAACTTCATAAACATACAACCAAATAAAAAAAGCTTTATGTCAGTGAAACGGGATAGGAATATCGGCTGTTGATTATGTGACTATTAAGAGGAGACAGTCAAGCATCTACTGATTGAGTGCCCCGAGCTGGTGGGGGGCTTGGATTGTTTAAGCTCAATACATGTGATGAGGCACACATGCAAAAAATTGGGCTTGGTCCTAAGAGTTTAAACAGCTCAACCCCAAGAGAGAATGTCACATATAATTTATATTATAAATACTAAATTTACACACATACATTTATGTGATTATGTACTATTTTAAATCCAAAAATGTATTCTATTAAGTTGATATGAAGTTTACTTGTTAAATCCATTTACTCTTAGCATCCCAAAAAGCTTTACTTGAAGTAGCAATCTTAGGGTAATAATTTTTCTGATTAATCTGTTGGTTGGTCATCTCTAGAATAGAGTATACTTAGCTTTACAATATTTAACGCCAGATGCATCCATAAGTAACATGATTAGCTTGTTTATCTCTGTTAAGTGATAGATCTAATTGATTTTTAATCTTTAAACTCTATTACCAAATCGTAAATTTCGGTTTATGTTTTTTAAGTGTCGCAAGCCTAAATTATTTTTAAAATATTTTAAAAAAAAATTATAGTCAGATTAATTTGAAATTTTAATGCAGGGCTGAATTAATTAAATAACTTGGAGAAAAAATATTTGGAACCACAATAAGTTTAAGTTTAAATAATCAAATTGTTGTGGACAGTTTAAGTTTAAAAGATTTAAAAACTTACAAAAAATGCTAATTGTCAATCCTTACCAAAGATCAAATAAAGATTTTGAATAAAAATGTGGAAACCACACCTGCCCTAGCATCATTATGATATATAGAAGAAGCTTCATTAATAAACCAATATAATTGCAATGAAAAACTTGAAAAAAATGAAATGATTGAAATCACATCTCACACTAAAATAATGAAAGCAGATTCGATTTTTACTTATTACTTTTTTAAAGGAAATGCTATTTTTGGACATTCTTTGCCGTAACAGTGCTAACATTGTTAAAAGATGATTATAGATGAAACCTTGTAAATATGCAATCAAAGATGATGAAAACTGCTTTTGTTATCAGATATAATAATAGCTCATTCGCCATGTGAAATGGATTTAAAAAAATAATTACTGTTTTGGAATAGCAAGATCATATATTTCATATATCCAAAATTAGTCACAATTTAGAGGGAAAAGTTATGAAGCCAAAGCAAATTACCATTGTAGTAAAGAGCACAAAAGGTGTAGAGCTAATACTAACAGTGTCTGAAAAGAAAATACAATTAAAAATAGTGTTGCTGAGATGGTGTGTTCCAATTTCAATGACAGTACCTCTGTAACTTGAATTGGATTTACCTTTGATTAAAAATTTAATAATAACTAACACAATTGAACATGAAAAATAAGAATAATAAATTTAAAAAAAGATTGTATGGAGTTATAGCGTAAACAAATACAGAAAGACTCTCTATTAATGTTAAAGTCGCAGATGAATTCCTTATAATCAAAAGTATATTGAAATATTTTAAAATAATAATCCCTAAAGCTCTAGATCCTAGACAAATGATTTAGATTTGCAAGCAAAAAGTGTGGCAAGGACATTGCAAATTAATATTTAAAATAAAATTACAATTACAAATGCAGATACTTTAGTGAGTAAAATTATTGCATTGGCCTACCCTGCCTTCAGCGGGACCTTAACTCAAGCCGATTATACACCAGCTGAGGGCACATGCCACTTGACCACTGTGCCCCATGCAAATTTTTTTGTCAGAATAATACCATAATGTTATCATCCTACCAATTTTTAATGAATTATTTATAATATTTCTTTGAAAATTCTTTCAGGAAGTGGAATTCAAGAATATACAAATTTCAGAAAGAAACACTAAAGTCTTAAATTCAAATAAAGATGACCTGCCAATTAGCAACTTATTAACATCATTGAGGAGTAAAGAGATTAAAACAAGTTTAAAGATAATTAATAAGGGAAAGGACATTAATTTTCAAGATACAAATGGTGTGACACCACTTATGGTTGTATCTGTTTTTGGGTGGTTAGACTTTGCTGAACTTCTCATTAAAAAACATGCTGGAGTCAATATACAAAATTGTTTAGGTGAAACAGCATTGTTTTATTCATCAATAAATGGCCATGTTAGTATTACAGGCAAATTAATTAGAAGTGGAGCAGATGTGAATGTACAAAATAGTAATGGTGAAACACCTCTATATGTTGCATCATTGTGCGGACGAACAGAGATAATTAATATTCTGATAAAGAATGAAGGAAAGGTCAACCTAGTCAGCAAAACTCAAGATACACCATTACACGTGGCATGCAGGCATGGTCACTTTGAAATTGTTGAATTGCTCATTAACTTTTGGGCTGATATGGGTGAAGAATATCATGATACTGAATTTGTTGAAAATGGAGCTGACATTGATACACCTAGCACAGTTGATACACTTTTAATACAGCGGAGAAGGGATACTGTTAGGATAAAAAATTCAAATACAGCCGGTATTGATTTCATTAACAGGCGAAATAGACAGGGCGACACGGCATTACATTGCGCCATTGAGAGAGGATGCCTTGAGCTCATAAGAATTCTGGTTACAAATAATGCTGACATAATGTTAAGCAATGCTAAACATCAAACACCTTTTACAGCTGCCTGCATTAAAGGTTTAGGTATTGTTAAAATACTTCTTGAAAATGGAAACGCCAATAAAATAGATGAGAATGGTCGGACTCTGTTGTATCTTACAATTATTAATGGGCAGAAAGAAATTTTTGAAATGTTAATTGCAAATGGAGCTGTAGTTAATAAAAAAAACAATGGAGTTACACCCTTATGTTTGGTAGCTAAGCTCGGGAAGGCTGAACTAGTTGAAATACTGATAAAAAATGATGCAGGCATTAACATACGCTCTTGTTATGGCAACACAGCTTTAATGCATGCCTGCATGAATGAAATTAGTAACATCTCTATTTTTAAAAGGCTAATTGAAGCAGGAGGTGATACAATTATGAATGAAGCGAATATATATGGGGAAACAGCATTATTCATTGCATGTGCAAATGGACATAAAGAAATTGTAGATATATTAATAGAAAATCAAGCAAACGTAAATCATGCAGATAAAAATGATGAAACAGCATTATTCTTTGCATGTAAAAAAGGAAATAACGAAATTGTAGATATATTAATAGAAAAGCAAGCAAACGTAAATCATGCAAATAAAAATGATGAAACAGCATTATTCTTTGCGTGTAAATATGGTCATAAAGAAATTGTAGAAATAGTAATACAAAAGGGAGCAAACATCAATCATGAGAATAAACATAATGAAACGGCATTATTCCTGGCTTGTGAAAATGGACATGCAGAAGTCGTAAAAATATTAATTAATATTATATCTGATATTAATAAAATAAATAAATATGGTTCCACCATATTGATAAGGTCATGTTGTAACAAAGATCGTAAAAATGATAGTAAAGATATTGTTAAAATATTAATTGATAAGGGTTGTGAAATTAATATAAAAGACATCTACGGCAATACTGCACTGTTTTATGCAGTTCTGTATGGCCACATAGAGATTGTTCAAATTCTCTTAAGTGATAATAAAGTTGATGTCAATATTCAAAACAATTTGGGCTCCACACCTTTACATTTTGCCTGTGAAGGAAGATTTGTGGATATCGATGAAAATCCGATTGAAAAAGGTTCTAAGGTTGTTAACATTGCAGAAATATTACTTAAGCATGGTGCCAACATTAATAAACAAGATGAATGTGGCAACACTCCATTACACTGTGCAGTTACCTGGAAGCAAAATGAGTTAATTACATTTCTTAAAGAACAAGGTGCAGATATTAATATTAAAGACAAGGAAGGTTACAATGCACATGATATTAAATTTAAATGATATGAAAACATATATTCTCAAATGCCGAAATATACATGGTTGAAATGCTTTTATTTGAAAAAATCTGTATGCAATGCCAAATTTAAAAATATTCTTGACAAAGCTAGAAAGAAAGTGATGAAACTGGAACCCCCCAAAAGAAAAAATGCAGTCAACGAAGTCAATTTTTTGGGGGAAGCACTATATTACAGAGAGTGAAATATAACCTGCCCAAAAGATTAAAGTTAACCAATACAATCCATGACCTTGCCTTCATAATAGAAAGAGTTAAGAAGATTGCTAGGAATAATACACTATATATAAATTTATAAGACATCTCCATAACTTACGGAAGCTTTGGAAAAAAGGACAACAAGAACAGTTGACGACTTAAATACATTCAAACAAGTGCTTGCTTTCCATCTTTTCAAAATAAATGTAATGTTTCAGAGATGCATCATAAATTTTTTTTGGGGCAGTATTAATTTAATATGATTTAAAATGATAATTATAATAAACAAAAATGAAAACAGTTTTTTTTTAAAAAAGTCTATTCTAGGATTAAAAATTTCAAAATATTTATTACTATTGAAATTAGCACAAGGACATAGTAGTGACATATTCTAAACCTTTGGAACTGATCATCATTACGACTTTGTCATTTGAACCACCTAGAGAATGCTTCTGAGCTGCTTTATAAAAAGGAACTCCTTCTCTAATCCAATCAAGTCTTACTTCTTTTTTTTTCTTGGATATTCTCTCACTAGCGTTCCAATGAGGTAGTATGCATCAAATGATAAATGTGATATTCAGGTTAATTGTATTTGTAAATATTCTGGCACGAATAGGGTGCCAGAATAGGGTTAATAAGCCACCAGAGGACACATGTGGCGGCATAGCACAGGTCAAATACAAATATGATGAGAGTGGTCATCGTCGACTACGACGGACGAACAACAACATTTGTAAAAATAAAAAGTTTGTCGCTCTCAAACAATGATTCACTCTTCTTTTATAATTATAGTTATACCAGTGTTTTTTAATGTATTGTATATATTTACTGAGGTCATCAAAATGTTATATTTTATTTATGGAATCTGATTTTTCCTATGTGTTTTCGGCTAAAATATGTTGCTTTAAAAGTTTGATAACATTGTTATTACAGTATTGTCTGGTGTGGCTGGGTGATTTTTACATTTCTAAAAAGTTATTATTATTTTTTTTCCTTTCTATTATTCCGTAAATGTATGTATATGCTTAATTAAAACTAAGAGATTTCTGTAACATGGTGTAATAAATATTTTTTTAAAAAAAGAAGCAATCTTCTTCTTGTTAGCAAAGTCATCACAGATCATAAACATGTTTTGCAGTAATCAATGAGCACTAAATGATCTATCAAGAAGACCCAGGAAATTCAGAAGTGTCTAAGAAAACTTGAAGCAGAAATTAGGTTTTCTAAATTTCTGAGAAATATTATTATACTAGGCAGAACTATTAACATTCAGATACTGCAGGAGTTGTTGTTTTTTTTGTGTGTGTAAATTTCTAGTCTCTTTCCTTATATTTTCACAGTAGGAATATATATTTATCCCAGATAAAAGTGATGTGCGATAACAATACAAATAATTAGCATGCCATTGTTTTTTCTCTAAAATTATTATTTTTTTTTCGAATTTCCAAAACGGTTTGGTGAAAGTTTAAGGCTCCTCTCTTCAATTTCAAGACACAGATTCAAATTTAGGCAAATTCCTAGAAATGTAATATCTCCCCTAGATCCTTTTTTTAAAATAAGAAATATTGCATTTAGTTGCACAGCCACTCATCAGTAGATGCTTGAGAATACTTTATATCATATCATTTTGCATTATTAACCCAAATATATATATATGTACAATTATTTAAATGTTTTGTACCCTTCATAAAGCCTTTTTTAAGAAAGTTATATTATTTTAATGGAAAGAAAAAAGGATACAAACATTTTATTTCGCAACACATATGTCGAATAGGCTATACCAATAGTTATGATGAACCAATCTTTGTAGAGCTGTTAAAGTAGCAAAATAAATATTGTATTTACTTTAATTATAACTGCATTTTAAAATGAATGTCATTGTTAGTCCAGTTTCCTTTTATATATTATTTTTGAGTATTAAGTAACATAGTGAACATTTTCATAGCTTAATACTTTCTGATCTTCAACTGAACTGAAATAAAGTTAATTAATGGATTTGTACCTTTAATGTAGACATATTACTTTTACTTTGAATTTCGAATAATATTTCTTTTAGAACATGTTTGATTAAAATCAAAAACACATTTTATAAATCATTTGTTCTAATTTTTAAAACAATATTTGTTTAAAAATTATGTATAATAGTATAATGATTTGTTATTGTAGTGTTGTAACTTTGAAAAAAATGATGTTTTTTTTTAATTTAAAAAAGAAAGAAAGTTTTAATTCCTGTTAATTACCTTGCTTTACTCTTTTATTTATATTTAAATTCCTTCATAACATAACCAAAACTTATAAAATGAATGGGAGGTAGGAATGGTTATGTGAGTTAAAATATTTCCTTGCATTTGAATGGTTTTATACCTATCCCACCTAGGCAGGGAATGTTTAAGTGAAGTTTAATAAAAGAAAGTTGAGAGAGAAAATACAACTATATATATATATTATATATATATATATATATATATATATATATATATATATATATATAGTGAAAACATGATGAATTTTTTAAATGTATTATTGTTAAACATTTATTTTCCTTATGGCTTAACTAGGGCCTTTGTTTCTGCTTTTCACATATTCATATATTTTTTTTTAAAAGAAAAAGAAACGTTTTAATTTTCTTCTTTACCTTTCAAGACAAATATATTTTACATATATAAAGTCTCACTGAGCAGAGTTCAATGCTTACCAGCCTTGATAAAATTCAGTGTAGTGTAGGGATAAAATTAAAAGAACAATTTACACAGAATCTAGCAAAGAATCTTCTTAATAAGTGTTATTTTCTTATCATTTGTTATGCTCTCATTAGTCTCATATATGTTGCCTTTTTAGACTTGGAATTGTAAGCTGCATAAACATATTCACTCACAATCGCACATTTGTTAATCGATGTCAAATATGTATATATATATAAATTAAGACCCCTAATGAATAAAAGGCTTAGTCACATTTTGTAGTTTTGAGATATTCAAGCTTTTAAAGTTCAAAATTATACAGATTTAATATTAATTAACTAAAAAATATTGAATATTTTATAGTGTAAGTTTTGTTAATTTTTCATAAAACCTCATTCAGTGCATTCTCATTTTGATCCTCTATCTCACAAAATTTTGGAGCCTTGGAATTTCCGCGACTTAACCAATTTCGTTAAATATGAATCTGGACTTAACGGGATCTATATATGAGTTATAAAAATATAATTAATCGGTTAATCGATTATTTTTTCCCAATTAATCGAACATTTTTTTTAATCAGTTGCAATTGCGCACTAAAATTAAAGGTGATAAAAAAATAAGGACTTTTCTCATTTTTGAAACATTAAACTAAAAGTTTATCAAACAGCCGACATTTAACCGAAACCACACACGAGTGCGACGGCTTGATTGTTTCTTACAAAACTAGATTTGACCCACGGCGTAGCATACACAGCAGAATCGCTCATATAAAGTGCAAAGTAAGGGGTAAAAGAACGGACACAATCAGTAGCACGATGAAATAAGAACAATGTGAGTGAATGTTGTTCAATTAACCACAATGTGCATGTCTCGAGACAAACGATGGTCATGCTTACTTGCTCGCGACTTGCTTGCTCTAGTTTCTGGCGAATTAAAAATATAGATGTCCTATATGTAGACGAGTGGTAGCTTTATTTTCAACGGGAACAACCTTAAAACTGGGAAATATAGCTCAACAGTTTTAATTTAACAAATTTGAAACACGCTTATTTTCTTTCTTCACTTTCTTTCCTTCTCAATTATAGTGCGGCGCTTGGTGGGTGTTCACATTACTACATACATATAGAATGCGTTTTCAGCTTGCTCTAGTTTCTGGGGAATTATGTAGATAAATAGATAAATGCCAAATCGGTAAAGCCTTATTATACTATTGGTGAAGAACAAATCATTCCGGCTATAAGTGAATTAATTTGGACTGTGATACAAGCATCTGATCAGTGGCGTAGCTAGGAATTTGTAGGGGTTTGGGGGCCCGTTGTGCTTAACCTCTTTGGGGACCCCACTTACATGGCGTTAGCGTAATATTTAATGTTAAAAATATTTCTGACATTAATTTGGAGGCCCCCCTCAAGTAGTAGCCCGGGGGGACTTTAAAATGTTGTCACCCCCTCCCGCTTCCATAGCTACACCACTGCAACTGATATCGTTTAGCAATATTACCGTGCAAATAAGAATTGATGAAATGGCTTAAGGTGTTGACGATTCTATGTGTGGCTATTTAAAAATATATCTGTTTTCTATTCAACTTGATGAGTCAACTTTACCAGTAAATGAAGTTTCACTTTTATCATATGTGCGGTTTACAAAAGAAGAACAAATTTGCCAAAAATTATTATTTGCTAAATATTTGCAAACTGATTCCAAATAAGAATCAATATTGTATGCAGTGGCGTAGCTAGAGGGGGTGGTGGGGGTGGTCCGCCCCGGGCGGCACTCATTTAGGGGGCGGCATTTGTAGGCAGTTGAAAAGTACAGCCATTGCCGACAACCACCCTTCTTCTTTTGAAGGGGGAATATTTGTTTGATTACATGGTGGTTGTTATAACTAACGCAAACGCGTACAAAAATTTAAGATTTCTCAAAAAAGGTATCTGTTTGTTTGGAAAATTAATCGGTATACTTCACAGATGACGCTTTTATATGAAAACTACACACAGAAACACTTCACCGCTGGGCCGAATAATATGTGCTATTAATATCACCACGAATGTTTTTGGTGGAATTTCGACATGCGCAAAATGATTTGCGAACAAGTACCTACATGGCATGGTGGTTCAAATATTGTGTTTAACTTGCAAGTAGTAATTCATATTACTGTTTCAATTTTCAGAAAATGATTGTAAGGGAATTATTAAAAATTAAATTTATTTCGTTTTTATTACATTAAAGTAGCACAAATAATGTTTGCTTTTTTAGAAATTAAAATACAGTTATTCGTTAAAATTGTTTCGCCTATCCTATTAAGGTAATGTGTAAATAATTTGAATGTTGACAAGAATATGAAAATATATCAAATTTCTCCGTTCATAAACAGCACAATAGGCATAAATAATTAAAATTGACTTCTGAAGAAGTAACTAGTAAAACGAGATCAGATGCTGGCATTTACTCAAATTAAATGCAATCTTTTTTCTTTTCTATATTATCTCAATTTATGGGAACCCGTCTTTAAAAAAAATAAAATAATGCAAACCCATTTCATGGAACAAAGAGATGTGGTAATACAATTTGTGAAGAGTTGAGGATGTCAACTGAACGCCGAGTTAGAATGATACAAAATATGAGTGGGGAAAATTCAGGATACATGGTTCTACATTTAGAACAAGAAGTGCAACGAGAATTGTTTTTATCAATGGATAGAATTATAAAATAAAAGAAAAGAACGCTTTGATCCTTGCCAGAAAATATTCGTGTATAATACCATATAATACCATGTAACCTACTAAATGAAGAATTTAACAACAAATAAATTACTGTTTTGACATTGATAAAGAAAATTTCAATATTGAAAGAAAAATTAGCCAAGTTTTTATGGCTATACCTACACTAAAAGAAGAAGCATTGCGTTAGAAAAAAGGGGGGGGGGAGACCCCTTGATCTTTTAAAATTTATTCAACAGTAAAGATTGGAAAATTATGTACCCAAATTTATAATTTTGCTAATAATTTTTCAACAATTACTATCAGTGTCGCTAGTTGTGAAAGGAACTTCTCCAAACTGAAGTTAAAAAAGAAATTATCTTCGTTCCACAATGAGGGATTCAAGCCTACAAAATATTGCATTATTGCCCATAGTTCATAGAACAAGATAATGAAAATAATGTTGATAGCATAATACACTATTTTTCTACAATGAAAAAAAGTTAGTAAAGTAAATGTATAAATATGTTTACATACTAATAAGTACAATTTCTTTGTTTGTAAAAAAAAATCATTTATCTATAAATACAAAATAAAAGCATATTAATTAGTAATGTATTTTTTTTTGGGTGTAAATGTGGAATATGTTTTGTCTCATTTGTGGGGTGGAGACTAGTTACTCCAATAACTTTCTTGTGGCCTTTAAAAAAAAGTATCTTGTATTTTTATAAGTGTGTATTTATAGGTATATCATTTTATGCGGCCTCTTTTATTTCTGCTTACATAAATATGGCATGCAATGGTAAAAATGTTTCCCACCTTTACCTCGTTGCAATTACAATTATTTATTCATGTTATTTATTATTTTTTATCATTTAAGTATGTTTTTAGTGTAAGGCTGCACTATAATATCGTAACACGCGTGAAGCCATGTAAAACGTATTTAAATAAAGTGTCAGTTATCAAATATTTCAGTGAAAATTTTATTTAAAGTTGTGCATTTTGATGTGACGTCACATTTATTAAACAACCCCTCTTCACACATCGTCACAAATGCGTGAATCCCCCCCTCTGGTGCGTGACGTCATTTATGTACGGCCCCTAAAAGGGGCGGCTAATATGAGACCGCCCCGGGCGGCAAAAGTTCTAGCTACGCCACTGATTTTATGCATCAGATACGTTTTTTTTTAAAAAAGAAAGTAATATTTTATCACTAGCAACATATGTTGCTTCAGCGATGGTAGGGCACTACATCTATGTTTTTGCATATTTGATAAGGGAGGTGCTGAAAGCATTCACATAATACTTTATCATCCATCGTCAACATCTAGTTGCTTAAATTTTAAGTGCACGTCTACATTAGGGAGGTTCTTTGAGATATGGCAAAAAATGAAATGTGTGCTATAGAGCAAGACACCCTCCTAAGTTTCTACATCTGCTAATAGTAATGTATTTGTAAACTTTTAGCTTTAAATTCTAACTACAAGACGGTGCTCAAGAGCAATATTATATCCAAATTTTACGAAATTTGAGCAAAATGAAGCAATATGCATATGTTGAATGTTTTAAAATTACAACCAGTAATATCTTTTTAATATCAACAGTTCAACACTCTTTTGCAAATTAACCACTAAGCTTAAACATATGGTTATTGGCATTTGTCACAATTATAAGGTCAAATTGTGCTGTTCTATAAAAAAAACCTGAACATTTAACCAACTCAAATTATAGTCACAAAAGCATGTATTATCAGTCAATGTTATTGTCATTCTGACATTAAAGCCTGAACAGCAGACTTTTTGGTGATTTGTGTTGGAAAAGCCTTGCGGTTTGCTTCCACTACTTGCAATAAGAGTTGTTTTTCTTCTTCGTCGTTAGTAAGCAGTGTGTTGTATTCTTCACCGCTCGCTCTGCAGTATCGTTCACAACACGTAATGACTTGAAACGTTTCTGGCCATATCGATACTGTTCACTTGCAGGCCACTCTTGTGGTGGCAAATCAAGAAAGACACTGTCAATGCTATAACAACAAATTAGGTTTCCCGTTCTGGTCGTTGCAAAGTCACCTAAACTTACATCCGGTTTCATTAGAATTGATGAAACTCCACGCACTTTTTGTTTGCCAGCCTCATGGGTCATTCCCTGAACAATTCCCATCTTTGTAGCCGCTGTCACATCATTTGAGAACAGGGCTAATCCAACAAGCTCGTCTGAAAGATACCAGAGATGATTTTCTAGAACATTTCTTGCATCTGTACTGATGTCAGGATCAATGATCTGGTAACTGCTGAGATCAGTCCACAGCTGTAAATCACTGGATGGAGCTTCAGTTGCACGGGGAGCAGTAACCCAATGCTTGGTGTAAATTAGTGCACCAAACTTAACAAAGCGCTCAGCTTGGGCTTCTTCTTTCTTTGCAAGTTTGAATACATCTGTTTGGTTGCGGAAGAGATATTGTGGCGGAGTCGTTGTCTAGGGGTTAAGGTCCCCCTGTAGCCACAGATATTTACCACGTAGACGGGTAAAAGACTCAGCAACGCTGGGTTGTTTTCTTTAAACGTAAGTTTAATGACATCAAGAATCTTTGAACATATATATGGCAGAGTACAATTGCAGTTTACAGTTGATGGTCATACCATCCAGAGTCCTCGGCCCAGCTTGACCGGATTGGACCACGTTCACAAAAACTCCACACTCTGTCGTACGTCTTTCACCTGCCTGCTACTCGGCAACTTAACACTCTCCCCCCGACACACAATGTGACTCCTATTATACCCCCGTCTTGTCCGACCGGTTTTGACTGGCCCCTGGGTCAATCACCATGTCTCCCTTTGACCGTGGTCCTGTCAATTCATTACAACTTGCACGTACCTTGAGTTCACCCGCCCCCCGTTCCACGAGGACAAGTGTTCACAACCCCATTTATGCGTAGTCATCCCCACACCACAACATCTGACCGTAACACCCCCCTCCTCACGAGCGACCTTAGCAAGAATGTCGCGAGTTTATAAACATAAGGTCTTGAGGTTTTGGTGTGTCATGATCTACTAATAATATATCCCATTCTTACACACCCAGGCATTTCATTAATATATAGTTATTTTAACAATATTTAACAATTGCAATGTGCACTATATACAGAATTTTCACCAGTAATATGCTAGCTTCCAAAAAATATTAGTTCACAATAGCTGGTGTATATTCCCAAATACATAATAAGGAATCGTTTTATTTACATTGTGGAACTACCCGGTTTTCGTACCTGCGTACGAGTCTAGTCCTATACTACCTCGCTTTCGAGGGTAGCAAAGGTTATTATTACTCAAAATGATAACGATATATATACATCAATATACAAAAGAAAAAAATTTGTCACATTTGAAGTATTACTATTCTTCACATACATCTTGGTATGGTTAAATGACTTAAATGACACCCATGTTTCACAAGCAAAGAATCTCATGGTTCAATGATTTAGATGATCCCCATGTTTTTCAAGCGAAGAAAGTCATGGTTCAGTGACTTAATTGCTCAACATGTCTCACAAACAATGAATGGCATGCTTCAATGGTTTAATTGCTAATCATGTGTCACGGCAATCACTATCCACCCAATTTTCTGTCCCTTTTCATTAATAATTGCATCTGTATGGGACATGTTATGTAGGTTTTCTGTCCCCATAGCGGGACCTCGTATGTATATTTATCGTCCCCCCTACTGGGACCCATTATGTATATTTAACGTCCCTCATACTGGGACCCATTATGTATATTTAACGTCCCCATCCTTGGACCCATTATGTATATTTAACGTCCCCATCCTGGGACCCATTATGTATATTTAACGTCCCCATACTGGGACCCATTATGTATATTTAACGTCCCCATACTGGGACCGGTCATAACCACCCGTTAATTGGTTACAAATTATTATCATATTCCTAAACATAACATCATCATCGGCAAAATTCTCATGAATCAAAATTTCATCATACCATATAATAAATACATATTATCAATGTTATCTTAAATGCCTGAGGGCTCCAATGGCACCAAACATGTTATGATTACATAATCAAAAATGTGTCGTGCACATAATAATTGTCTTATCAATTCATATAATAGTAATACTGGGAATTGGTCGCTCAGACCCCCCAAGTAAATACAAAAATACATTATCATAACTCCTCATAGTTATCAACAAATAGCAGCCTCATCATCCTAATCAAAACATTATCATCATAACAACATCTCTTATCATAAAATTTGGACTGAGGTTTCCAGTGCACAAAATTTCTTATATGATCAACACATTTGTCATGAATATACAAACCACTTTATTTCATTTCATAATGATACTGGTACAAGGTCACTCAGACCCCAACTTCAATCCCAAAAATATTATCATTATTCTTCATAATTTTCAACAAATTATCATCAACATAGAAGATACAATACCAATTCCGTGTTATTTACGGCGCCCTCCTATACCGTAATACTCAGACAAATTCAATGTATGAATCAAAATAACAGTCATTGTTTTTGATGTTGGAACATTTCGTATCTTTCCCATTCTAAACAAGAAACGACCCTTATTAGCATTACCAAGAGCGTACCCTAAAATTTGGTAACTACTATCATTTGTCATTGTCCCAGGCTTAATTATTAGCTGTTTTGATCATTCTTGTACTCAACCCTACAAAATCTGTCAGTATACTGGCAGTCTTAGTGGGACTAAAATCAGTCTTTGTCTGTCCCACTCCCATTGCCACCTCTATCCTCTGCGATCCTCCCTGTCGCTACCTCTATGACTTTTTCGGTTAAGTATACCTCCGCCTCTGAAATTTCCCCGATCACTCCTGTCACCCCCTCCACGACTTATCATGTTAGCTTTACCTCCGCCCCTGAAATCTCGCCAATAACTTCGGTCAGTACATTTGAATTCTCCTCCCTGTCCTCTTTTGAATTGTACGCGTTGACCCGAAGGGCTGACCATTGCGTCTAAAAATATACCAACGCACGAGCTAACCACACAATTAAATGTGTTCAACCGGACCCCAATTATTAATAAAACCAATATTCTCAACAGACCGGCCGTAAGCCTGTCCAATGAGTATTTGTCCGTCATGGTTTTATGCATTCTGGCCAGTCTATGTCGCACTGTGTCATTGTTATTGTTTCTGTGTAGCTCTGTGTTTGCCCTGCTGTGTCCTTGGAGGTCATACGCGTCACCTTTATTCACCAACTCACAACAGAGTTTAGCTGATTCCACGTCATATTGTTGTATGGCTCCACTGTAGGGTTTCTTTTTAAGTTGCTTGTTTTTATGCCTAAGTGGGCTATCTGCTCTTAGCTCAGTAGCTTCAATATCCTCCTGATCTCCATCAAAAAGTTTGCTATACTCTAGAAACTCAGTAGTACACTCAATGTTTCCATCATTATCTTCATTCTTTTCATTAATTCCCGCACTACGTTTTCTATCCTCTAGAAACTCAGTAGTACACTCAATTTTCCCGAACTTGTTTTCACTATTTCCCTTATTTCCCTCAATAGGTTTGTTATCTTCTAGGAATTCAGTAGCACAATCAATTTTTTTTTCATTATCTTCCTCATTTCCCTTACATTCACAACATTTTGCCGAGGTTAATGTTCCTACTGTGACCACGGTGTGTTCAGTGACCTTCACCCCATCTTGCATATCTAGGTCACTACTTTTTTTCTTATTCATATTAAGTAAACTTTCCCTCTTTCGAAATTGTGCTTCTTTGGTACACTTTTCGTGAGGTTTTTCAACTATTGTCCAAAGCATCTTGGACGTTCTCTGCACAATCATTATCATGTCTGTATCATTACCAGTTAATCTTTGCGTTAATTCAGTCCTTTTCTCTTCCTTTTCAACAATGATTCGCCATAAGTCATTTATGTCTTCTTTGTTATGTGCTATCGTCAGTGTTAACTCATTATTTTCCTCTTCTCTTAGAGTTAGTGTGTCTTTAATTTCCTTTAGCTTCCACTGTAGGTTCTGCAAACATTCATCTTTCTCAGTCACCGTCTTATTCAGCCCTGATATATTTTGGTTTGCAATGATTAAGTTTAATTTCATCTCTGCTAGTTTTTCATCTTTACCCCTGACTATTTTTATTAGGCTAGCGTATACGTTGTCCATCTCGATACTTTTCATTTTCCAGGTCATGGTCTCAACTTCAGCTTCATTCAGTTTTATTTTATTCTCTCTCTTACATTCTTCTAATGATTTTTCCATTTCGGCTAAGGCCTTACTCAGATCTGCTACGTTGTTTTGTGTACTGATTAGGTTTCTATCCATTTCTGTGTTTTCTATCTCTTTTCCTTTTAGTTCCCTCTGTAATTTTTCTAATAATTCACCTTTTTCAGCTTCAGACTTCTTCAGCTCTTTTACCTTTCTATCTTTGTCCTTAGTTATTTTAAGCCAGCAGGATTTTTCTTCATCATTTTGAGCCAGTAGTTTGTCCATTTCGGCAATTCTCATTCTTAAGTTCATTGATTCTACTTCAGTTTCCTCTATTTTTAATCTGTGTTTGATGTCAACTTTTTCGAGATCCGTTAGTCTAGTTTCAAACTTGTTCAATGTTGACTCTAGTTTACTTACTGTCTCTTTGTTTTCCTTTAGTTCATTCTCTCTAAGGGTCAGATTATTTTTCAATTCACTAATGAGTTTATTACTTTCTTCCCTGGCTATCTCGCCAGCTGCCGGTTCTGCCACCTTAACTTCTTTTGTTACATACGGCTCTTCCCAAAATAAGCTGGCTATTCCATATAATTCTTCCTGACAGTTACTCTCGTTACTTTTTAAAGCTCCCTGTTTAATTCTCCGTTTTCTTCTTTTCTCTTCATCATTTTCTAACATTTTCTCCTGTCTCTTTTCATATTGTCGCTGCTTCTTTTCATCTTTTTTATGTCGCAGTCTCTGTCTTTCTTCGTTTTGTCTCAATGATTCTTTATCTTCTTGCTCCCACTTTAACCGTACCTCTTCAATTTTTTTTAGCCACCAGCTATCTTCCCTTTCACCCTTTTCCTTCCATTTATTAGCAGTCACTACATTAGTTAATTGACCCTGCTTTATCTTATTTTCATTCTTATGTGTGCTCCTTTCTAAAGTATCACTAGCATAATAATTTATTGTATCATTTGCTTCATCATATTCCACTCGTGTGACATTCTCTACATCTCCGATTCCTTCAGTCTTCTCATCACAGTCATTCTGAACTTCTATTTCTTCCGATTTAATTTCACCCTTTGTCCCAGCTATTAAGGCGTCTATAACTGAATGATCCTCTCTCTTCTCTGGCTCAGGAGTGTTTTCCTTGGTCTCTTTTCCTACCGCCCCCATCCTAATTTCATCTCTGTCTTGTTCGGCATAATTCTTTTCAGGTTCTACCACTTTTTTGTTTGTTTCTTTAACATTATTTTCAGGTTTTACAGGGTTCTTGTCCGTTTCTTTACCATTGTTGACATTTTCAACAACTTTCTTGTCCGACTGCGTAATCGTTTTCTCCCTTGCTAATTCTTTCCTGACTTTTCTTCTTCCTTTCTTTTTGCTAGCGGCAGCAGTGTCTACCGAAATTTTCCTAGTAGTGGAATTCAAATCGCTTTTGGAAAACTTTTTATTCTCAATTTCGGCTACCCCTTTTTGACATTTCAACTCCGGTTTATCAGTCACGTGTTTGGTTCTCGATTTATATCTTTTCTTTGGTCCCGAAGTGGTTTGAGTAGTTAGAACGTTATTATTTGTACCTATCTTGTCTGCCTCTTTAACTCCTCTATACATTTTGTCGGCCATTTCTAGTTCTCTTTGTCTCTCCATTTCTAACCTTCTTGACTCCTCCATCCTCCTTCTAGCCCTTTCTTCTTTTCGTTTTTCTCTTTCCTCATCTTCCTCCCTCTTCCTTCTATCTCTTTCCTTATCTTCCTCCCTCCTGCGCGCCTCTTGCTCACTCTTCCTTCTATCTCTTTCCTCATCTTCCACCCTCTTGTACGCCTCTCTAACCCATTTCTTTGCCTCCTCCCCTTCAAATCCCAGCTCCCGGGCACTTTGTTTTAGTTTTTCAATATTAGGCAACCACATTTTTATGTTTCTATATTAATAGTCACTCTACGGTCACAATCTCAACTTCGTCTACCGTCTTCCTATCGTTTTGTATTAGGGGCCCAATATACCAATTACTAGCTCAATAATACAATTTGGGGATATATCATATACAAATACATAATATATAATATATAAAACATACTAATTTAATATTAGAAATTAAGTTGTACTTGCCTGTACGATAGAAATTAACACACACATAGTACCCATACATAAGAAAAACACATTACACCAGGGCAGTATCAATATCCATAGGCGAGAGAGTCACAAAGTCCCCGCCTTCACTGTCACGTATTACTGAGGTTGTAACCTCGAAGTTGTCCAGGCTGTAGTCAGCTTCTGTTATGCAACGTGTTACTGTCTAGGTTAGTGTTCGTTATACCTCCGATGCTCTTCCGGGTATAGTCTGTACGGCCTCCCTTTCTGCGTCTGTCTGCAATTCCACTGCTACGGCTGTCTACAACACCACTGCTACGGCTGTCTGTAACATCACTGCTACGGCTGTCTTCAACACCCCTGCTACGGCTGTCTTCACCACCACTGCTACGGCTGTCTGCAACACCCCTGTTCTCGTCGTTACGAGGTGTAAGCCCTCCGCTCTCGTGATGATCTTGATATCGGGATGGCTAGTACGGCCATCGTTGATGTGTTTTTCGTCGTTTCTCCTTTAGTGACGTGTCTTGATGCACTGCGTTGACGTGTCTTGATGCACTGCGATGGCTCGGTTTTTCGACGGGGCCCCCACTGTGGCGGAGTCGTTGTCTAGGGGTTAAGGTCCCCCTGTAGCCACAGATATTTACCACGTAGACGGGTAAAAGACTCAGCAACGCTGGGTTGTTTTCTTTAAACGTAAGTTTAATGACATCAAGAATCTTTGAACATATATATGGCAGAGTACAATTGCAGTTTACAGTTGATGGTCATACCATCCAGAGTCCTCGGCCCAGCTTGACCGGATTGGACCACGTTCACAAAAACTCCACACTCTGTCGTACGTCTTTCACCTGCCTGCTACTCGGCAACTTAACACTCTCCCCCCGACACACAATGTGACTCCTATTATACCCCCGTCTTGTCCGACCGGTTTTGACTGGCCCCTGGGTCAATCACCATGTCTCCCTTTGACCGTGGTCCTGTCAATTCATTACAACTTGCACGTACCTTGAGTTCACCCGCCCCCCGTTCCACGAGGACAAGTGTTCACAACCCCATTTATGCGTAGTCATCCCCACACCACAACATCTGACCGTAACAGATATTATTTATAGGCATAAGTTAATTTTGCCATCCAGCGAGCACGATGTACTGGTCCTGGAGCCCTCCAGTGGATTGTACTCGGTGGATGTCCCAAATCAATCAGAGTCAACTCAATAAGCTCCATGTAATCATGTCTGACTTATTTTTTAGGTGCTCTTTGGTCAGGACTGCAATGGTTGCATCTGTCTGATAAACTCGAAGCTTCAGGTGTCACCTGGAATTCTGAAAAATTCTGCCTGGTGATGACACTCCAACAGCCTTTTAATCGTTTAAAAAGCGGATATCTGGGGAGTTTGAAGGTCCACAGCAGATGGTGAAAAATGTTGACAAGATTATCTCCATTACATGATGACGACAGGCTAACCAATGAAGTTCACGACCTAGCCTTATTTCAAGGCCAACACATACTCCATTTATTTAGCCGGTATTTACTGAGGTTGTCTCAAAGCACATAGCCTGAACCTTCTCAACCAGCTGCCACTACACCAACAATTTGTGAACAGCATTTGCTTCATTCTCACCAGTTCCAGAGCTCACCTTTGGCACACCGAACAGTTTGTCCATCCCGTCACCTGAAACTAAAACTGGTAGCCTGTCAACTGAGCATTCCCCAAATATTGCTGGAAGTTCTGGAAGTATCTTTCCATCCCAATGGATTACTAATAGGCCTGTCAACGGGAACCCGGGTACCCGTTGCCGCGAGATTACCCGGGTAGTAAAATTCCGCCACGGTACCCGTGACAATGTGGCTTCAATGTCTATATTAACCAAACTTTGGCTCGCATGCGGCATTTTTGTTTTTAATTTGGGGCTCACGAAAAAAAATTCCAAATGAAATTTTTTGTTTCAAATATATGCCGTGAATACATCTAAGGAGAAATATATGTAAACTGGAAATAAATACGGTCTCGACAAACTGCAATGTATTTTGATACATCTTTTTTCTCTGAAAATGAAACATAAATCGCAAACACAAGAATAATTTTGTTCTTTAAATGAATCATATAAGGAAAACAAAACTCCGCTGCCGAAATTAAGGATGGACTTATAGAGGTATATAGATGAAAGTGGCTGTGTTTGTTGTTGTTAAAATAAACACACCTGCTTATGACACTAACATTGCTTTGAAATAATCTGACATTGGGTTTCCAATTATCTACCCCATCTCCCCCATCCACTTCTATACTATAACCACACCCTCTTAATTCGCTTGTGTTTCTTGTGTTCATTAACACGTGTTGGCCTAGAAAAACCGATGTCAATAATGCGTACAAGGTTGTCAGTTTTTAAGGTTAATAAATTAAACAGTTACTAACTAAAGTGTAAGATTGGTAAGACGTCTTCCTTGGGGATAGACTGCATAGAGATGAAAGACGCCGAGTTTGGTATTGTAAATAAAAACACCGCTGCTTTGATAATAACTTTGATCTTTGAAATATGCCGACATTGGGTTCCCGATTTTCGAGTTGTTTTTTTTTATCTACCTGCCCCCCCTCTCTTCCCTCCATTCTATTGTGTTTCGTGTGTTCATTACAACGTGTCTCTCGCCCCAAAACTAATTTTAATAATACACCCGAATTGTCCGTTTTTAAATTCAATAAATTACTTACTAACAGTGTCATATTGATGAGGTGCCTTCCATAAATGACGTTACGCACCTAGGGGAGGAGGGGGTCACACATTTGTGAAGAGGGGGTGGGATGTGTTTAAGAAATGTGACGTCACATGAAAACGTGCAGCTTTAAATAAAAGTTCCACTGAACTATTTGATTGCTTACAATTTATTTAATGACGTTTTACATGGATTTAAGCGTGTAGCGATTTTTAGAGTTCAACTTCACATTAAATACAAAATTAAATGACAATAAAGTTATTTGACACATGCTCATTTTCAAAAACGAGTACGGCTTTTATTTGGGGGGAGGGGTACAAAGCTTTGTGACGTCATATTGGAGGGGAGTCAAAGTTTTTGTGACAACGTGTGACGGGGGGGGGTGTAAAAATCGGCTAAAATCGCTTGACGTCACTTATGTACGACCCCTAAGACGTCGACCGTGTGGCTACTGTGTGAAATGAGGTGCATGGAAGGTGGCTAGGTAGCACTGTATAGCCGTCATGACGTGGAAAATTATGCGATGTTTCGAACGGGTAACCCGGGTACCCGTTCGAAATTTTGAAGGGTACCCGGGCAGCATTTTTCAACAATATTGCCCTAATTACTAATGGGCAAGTTGGTTCCAAATTATCTTTCATTGCTTTAGAAATGTCATACCTAGCACTTGATTGCGCTCGTTGAATAGTGCTACTTGAAATAGGAAGTGCATTTGATCGTGACCAAGGTCTGCAGCAAAAGCAATAAGTAGTCGAACAGCTTCACGATCAGATGTTTTATTACGGTCAAAGGCACTTGTTACAATTAGATTGAACAATTGGTCTCGAGAGGTTTTCTTTACTTAAGTTATCTTGTCTTGCTGTTTATCTGATTTGCTAATTTTGGTCGGTATGTACTCAACGTCATATTCAGTTTCATCATCAAGAACACTGCTTGCAAATGCACATTCATCATCAAGCTGGACAAGGGCGGCTGCTGCTGTAGATGCTGGAGGTTGCGAAGCCTTGTGCTTTCTTTCATATTCTTTTTGTCGCCTCAGTTCTGATCTTTGTTGTTTTTCAGCTAACTCCTTATCCTGGTTTGTCAATTATCATTCTTCTCTCAGTTCTCTGATCACTGAGAAATTCCTTTTCCTGTTCAATTTTGATTTGTGTCATTGCATTACCATGTGCAATATTAAACACTAGACTCAGTTTTTTTTGAAATTCTAGTTCTTAGGATTTCTGTGCCTCAGATGTACGTCCTTTGTTTTTCTTTAACAGCAGCCAGGCATCATGCAATCTTTCCAACTTTTCAACCGAGTGTGTCGCCAACATTGTTGGGATACCAGCCTTCTACCAGGTAATCATTAACTCGTCAGCAGTTGTATGAGAAGCATTTCTAACGCCCTTTTTACTTGTAGATTTTCATGAATTCTTTGAAGGACCTGCTTTTGTTGGCAACTGTTTCAGATGTGTAAGTGGTTCCATTTCACATATCCCAATAATGTAAATCTCACTTTTATGACGTTTTGATGCCATGATGAAATAATTTAGTCCTAGAATTTAAAAAAGAACATTCATGTGATAATTCAGAATCTGATATTGAACATTTTTTATTATATCATTCTTGCAGCATGTGATTGGCATGCAGAATAATTAATTAATTATCAAATCACTACGAGTAAATGCTGTGAAACATTAGCATGTAATTAAAGCTAACAACACAATAAGAAGCAAATCATTGAATGAAAGGAAAGTGTAACGCCTTTGTATTAAAACAATGAAGCATTTAATAATTTGCTGCTTCATGCAGATGTACATTGGTTGTCAAAGGGTGCGTGTTTAAATGTGTTTTCTAAGCATTTTAACTCCATGCTGAAGTTCTTGAAAGAAAAAAAAATGCCCTTAATGATCAAATTTAATTCAATTCAAAAGTGACATTGCTTACTTGACCGACTTGCTTCAAAAATTTAATGAAAGGAATCTTCAGCTTAAAAATGATTAATTTAATTTAATAACAACAAAATCTGTTATTTCTTCATTGTTGACAAAACTTATTGTGTTCTAAAGAAATTTTGGACAAGGCCAGTTATCAAATTTACCAGGAGCAGAAATAAAAATGATGAAGACATAATTTATTTTTGTGAGCACTTGGATGCTCTCCATCTAGATTTTAATCTTCGATTTGATGATATTTTGTAAATGAACATAGGTCATTTTTAAAAAAAAATAAATGCAAACACATTATAATCTCCACAGCTACAAGAAGAACTGATTGAAATAACTACAAATAATGAGTTAAAATTTAAAATCAAAAGCGACTAACAACAACTCCTGCGGCATATCTTGAAATATGGGCTGTATTTAATAATTCTTAACTACACTTCTTTCATCATATTTAGTGTAAAGTGTGCAAAAAAAAATTAAAATTAATAGTCAGTTAATTGCGGTAATATATGATTACTGCTGTTGAAAATTAAGCCTAGAATTCCTAAGCTGGTAGTAGCACACCATGTTCACCATTGTCATTAATTTGATTTCGAATTTTTAAATTTTTTTGTCTGATATATTTTACTACTTCAATGCTTATAATCTACACTCTACACCAGTGATTCCCAATCTTTTTTGAGCCATGGACCCGTTGTTCTAGTCAGAGCTTGACCATGGACCCCCAAGTTAAAAAATGACATAAATGCATAGTGCAAAATTACAAATGCAAAAAATCACCATGTTGATTTTGATGATGAAGTATTTATTGAAATTTTAATTTTAAATTAAAATTTAAAACAATTTATGACTTGGATGAACGTGATTAGAATGTATAATAAGTGTATTTATATCCGACTCAATGTTTGTCAGTAGCAACCACAAATCCCCACGAGCACTTATTTCTAGCCGGTAGTTGTTGTTTGTGTGTGTGTATCTGTGTGTGTTTGTGAGATGTTCATAGCGGCATTGAATTCTTTCTCTACCAAATAGGAAGACGGGAATTAAGAAGTCAACATGTGTACAATAAACCCTAACGCAGGATATGTTTTTGTTACCAGAATTTGTGTGGATCTCGTTCAAATATTGGTTTAAGTTCCTCATTTTTTTTTATATTTCAATAAGCTGTTTCTGTATTAGTATGTATTCAATTGTGTTTGTGATTTGAGTTTTTCCCCGCGCAAAGGCTTCAACACCCAGTCGGGAATAACCAAGTGAAGAATGTCTTCAAATCTTTGGTTAAGACTGCATAAAGGGCGATTAAATGTTGACAGTAATCAAGCAAGTCTTCCTCTCTGCTTTGAAATTTTGAAAGATTCGGAAACAGAACATTCTCCTCTTCCCAAAACTGAAGTTTTGCAACAATCACAGATATTGTGCTTTTAGTTTTGTTGAACTGTAGGGCTGTGGAAATTAACGATTAATTTCTCGATTAATCGTTTAAAAATTTAACGATTAAAATTTTTTTAACGATTAATCGACCCACCACTTATAAATGTACTGGAATTCAAAAAGTAAAATATTTCAGCCGATAAATATAAACAGATTTTCGGACGATTACACGAACGATTTGGTTTTAAACAATTTACTGACGTGAATGTTCAAACTTTTGATAAAGGTTATTGTGTCCATTGAGGGAAATCATTTGCGAACAATGCAATGTCCCCTTTAAGTCTAATTTTCGTTGATCCGCAAAGTTTGAAAAAAAAACTCGTGTGCAAAGCTGCACATTGTCCATTTTTTGTGCAATATTTTACAAAATTTTCTGCGCGGTGAGTCTCAACTCCTAAGTGGTGTCGGTCAAATATCTGCACAGCCACGCTGCTTAAAGGGAACATTGCTTCCATGGTTCTAACACTTCGCTTACATTACACCTGCAAACCAAACATCCACTACAGTATCATAACCTTCAGCTGAGACAATCTAAAGCTATGTGAAAGATCGTTCAGATCGGCTTATTATAATGTCAATAAGACTCACTCATTACTTGAACCAAATAATGTCAATACACTTGTTAGTTTGCACTGCTGGTTAAAAGATGTCATATAAAGAAGACATTCCAGTGCTATTTCGATTTTTGGCAAGTACATTTAATAAATGTTACTTATGGCACCATACATTTCAATTTTTGGTTTTAATCGAAATTAACGATTAATTAATCGTTAATATTTTTAAAGTTAACGATTCAATTATTTAAATTAATCTTTAACAGCCCTAATTAAATGTAATTGGTCACCTTTTAGTTTAAATGAGTTTTTTTTCTAATTAGCAAATAAATCAGTCATAAAGGGATATGTCATTTTTTTTCTAAATTAATCGTTTAAAAAATTATTGTCTTTGCCTTCAAGTATTTTCAACACTGAATCAGAGTGTAAAATCGATTTAAATGTGTACCTTTTGATAACCAACATACTTCTCTGTGAATAAGTAAACGATTATAGTCTTCATCTTTTCCAAACAATGTTGAGCAAATAATCTCGCATTGAAGGCATTCCTTTTGATTTTATTAACTGCTCTTATGACATAATGAAGTATTCCATGCAAACTTTCATTAAGATTTTTTTGCGAATAAATAATGTCGATGAATGACACAATAAACTGAAAATACATTCGCTACAGTTTGTTTTAAAATATGCCATAAATTCAATGGTGCAGCTTTAACTTAAGAAAATCTTTTTAATTCAGTATATAACGTTTCAACTTTCATATCTGTTTCCAAACATTTAGCCATAATTCAAATATTTAACAACACTGTATTATCTGCATTTTTTCTTCGGCTCACTCATTCTAATTAGGGCATAACCGGAAATTGCCTCGGACATTCGCCTCAGCCGAATATTACGATTTTCGGTAATATCCGGAAGTATTCGCCTCGGCAAATATTACACACGCAAATAGCTAAAAAATAAAAAAAATAAAAAAATAAAAATTAAGAAAATGGAATTCAATAAATACTGAACAGCTGGCAAAGAAGACACGATAATTTCAGTAGCATTCCGCAGGTGGCGTAACCAGTTGTTACTGGGTCACGCATAGTCTAACTTTCTTTCAAAAGATGGCCATTATACTAATATACTTCCGTCCGACTGCAATGGTTGTAGAGATATTTGCCACTTACTGGCGGAAAACATTAACTTTATCAGCATTCCACAGGTGGCGTAACGTTTAGAATTTAGATTATATGAAAACATCGAACAGTTTTGGCTTTGCACTTATGATGATGAAAGAAATGGTACTCTCCTAAGTCGCAGCTACTACTCGGTTCGTATCCGGATCCGGCAAATAGTACATCCAAATACTCGGACTCGGTACTCGGTGGAAATTGTCTACTCGGTTATGCCCTAATTCTAATAACTGTTACTTATTATTAACTTTTACAATGGAATGCTGAGTAAATCCCTTTTGAAAAAAAAACTTGATCATTGGATACAATTTAGATACATATAATTTCCCGACACAACGAAAATTACCTAACTTTGCAACCCTCGTTGTTTCACGTTAAAAAAATTGTACTTTTCTGACCTACATATAGGAATTCCGCATTTCGTACGCATCAAACTTGAATTATCAATAAACCAACTATTTTGATTGGTTAAAGCTGTGGAAATTACCCTAGTTCTACTTTCTTTTCTAGGTAAAACAACATTGCATTCCATGACTGATAACACATAAGATCTGTATTAAATTAGTAAAAAAAAGCATTCAGATGATATTTTATTTATTGTTTTTTCTTTAAATTTTTTCATAATTACAGATATGGATCACAATTTTAATACTTTATATTAAACCTTGCGCGGACCCCTGAAGTTGTTCAGGGACCGCAAAATAAATTAAAATTTTCCACGGACCCCTGAACGGTACCAGGGACCCTTGGGGTCCGTAGGGACCACTTTGGGAACCACTGCTATATACCATTCTTTACCATATTTTTCGAAAAATGCAAAGTATTGATACATATATCATTCTTTTAATTTCTGTCGGAACAGGATGGGCAAACATTTGTCTACGGTGGGCGACGTTGAAAACTTTATTGTTATAGGGGTGCTGCATGTATATTTTTTCTCATTATTATTCGGCTAAGGCTTGTAAAGCACTGTAAAGGAGTACTCACTGTTACAATTATTTGACGGGAATAATTTTGAATTCGGTTTTGCCAACTGTGATGAAACTAAACTACCGTGACACGTATTGTGTATGAGTAATTCTTTGGACTTATCCCAAATGTGACTGGAAGTTTGCTAGACTTTTTTCTTCCTCACAAATTTAAAATAAAAAAATAATAAATAAAAAAGCATACATTGCATGGCTAAATTTTGCATTAAAAAAATTCAATAATTCAAAAGATACATTCAATATGTATTATTTAGCATTTACATTAAAAAATGTTATTTATTACAAACCATCACATATTTGTTTAAAATATTTTAAATAAAAATTAAGTTTCTTAGCGACAAAAAAAGTTAACTAAAACGCACTCATATCTTTCAAATAAAGTATTTCAAATGCCACGGTGAATGATAGTGTAAAAAGGACTAAACTTTCGCAAAGCTATTCATAAAACATACATGCATGTTAACTTTGATATAAGCTTTGGTTAAACAATTATTCTAATATTAAAATAATAATACATGACCAACATTAACTATAATATATTTATGTTCAAGTGAATGTAGAGACATATAATTACAGGCTTCGTGTCTAAAATTCCATTTAAATCAGAAAAACTTACTACAAAATACTGAATGTAATTTTTTAATACAATTTAAAGTTTATTGGAATATTTTACAGATTATTTGAAATCGGAACATATTAAAATAAAAATAATAATAAATGTAATAATAATGATCATACATGTGGAAGAAAATCAGCAGTCCCGAGCCTAGTGCTCTTCATGGGGCTTCCCGAAAGATACCCTTAGCTGTCTGGCCCCCAAGGAGACGTAACAGCTGAGAAACCCCCTCCCCAGAGCGATCGCTTCTGAAGCGGCCACCTGGGAATCCAGGACATAGAGTCGAAAATGCCTTCCACTAAGTTAGCCTCACAAGGAGGGGTGGAATTCCTTACTACGACCCGCTACCCCTTTGTTGCCACCCCGGCAAAGCATACGGGTCTCCATGTTTAGGACCGCCACTGAGCGGGGGATCATCGAAAACCTACCTAGGGCGTAAACTCCACCGGAAGGTCTCCTCAAAGCTGGCGTCGCTGCGTTCTTCGCGGTACCTTTTGCTAATCCGTACTGGTGCTCCTAGCTCCAAACCGGACCCGCTCAATGGCGTTGATAGTGACACTGAGGGGGGAGAAACGGTCGCTTCGGATCTTACCCGACCCTCAACGGGTACTTGGTTTTTTATCAGAAAAAGTTGCATTTTCTATACTTGCCGACGAGACAAATGGCATTTCAGATTTTAGATTTGTCAATCAACAAAATGGGAATATGATGATCACAGAAGAATTCCTGGGATAAATTCCAATAGTCGATAGAACAGCTGAAGGTTTAGCCAACACCATCATTACAAATTCATTAGAATTTGGATTAGACATGACAAGGCTTGTTGGTCAAGGATACGACGGATGTTCTACAATGGCAGGTAAAGAAGGTTCACATAAACTAAATCTTGTGGTGAACGATTTAATTTGCAGGCTGCAATGCTTCTTAAATTTATAAGACAAAATCAATTTATTATTATTCATATTTGGTCTAGAAAATATATTGATAAGTTGTTCGATTTTTTTAAAGACGTTTCGATATAATGTTTTTAACTAAATCAAATGTATATATTTACGTCCTGCATGGATTTTTTATGAAATTGGCCTGATTAGATACATGAGTAAGACTTGACAGAGCGCTATATTCTTGTGAAAATAGAAATCTTATACATATAGTAAAGAACAAAAAATATTAAAATTATTTTTTTAATTAAAAAATACTAATAATTACTTAATAATGTAACCACACAATCAAATTCTATTGCCAAGATCAGTCTATTTGGTAAGATAAATGATAAGTTATCTTCCGCCTTTTAACTACTTCCATCTTAATGTGATAATGTATGATGGATATATAATTCGATTCACCTACATGTATTGAATAAACATTTTTTCCTAAAAAAACTTGTCCTGTCTTTTTTCTAATCAATAAATCGCTTCCAATATAAACAAAAGCCAAGAAAAGTTATATTTACCGCTAGTTTTAGTTGAAATTATATGTATAATATAATTCTAAACTAATGAAGAACTTGACCCAGGGGCGGATTAAAACTGGACTGGGCACCTTGCTGCATTTCAAACTGGGGCCCCAGATCCTACATGTGGAAGAAAATCAGAAGCCCCGAGCCTAGTGCTCTTCATGGGTCTTCCTGGAAGACCCTCCCAGCTATCTGGCCCCCTCCCCCAGAATAGGACGTGACAGCTGGGAACCCCCCCCCCGGAGCGGTCGCTTCTGAAGCGGCCACCTGGGCATCCAGGACAGAAAGTCGAAGATGCTTCCCACTAAGTTGGTCTCACAAGGAGGGGTGGAATTGCCTTACTATGACCGCTACCAATTTGGCGCCTACCCGGCAAAGCATACGAGTCTCAATGGTTAGGACCGCCGCTATGCGGGGGATCATCAATGACCTACCTAGGGTGCAACCCCCACTGGAAGGTTTCCTCGGAGCTGGCGTCCGCTGCGTTCTTCGCGGTTCCTTTTGCTAATCCGTACTGGCGCTCCTGGTCCTAAACTGGCACCGCTCATTGGCGTTGCTAGTACAATTGGGGGCACTAAACGGTCGCTTCGGATTTACCCGACCCTCAACGGGTACTTTGGTTTTCATCATCGACAATGCATTTAAGATGCTTTTTCTAAGATCCGTACAGCGACTGTAATCATATGTGACTAGCACCTAACACCTAACATATCGGACTTTGACATTGTCTGCCGGGAGATGTTGGTTTCAGGTCGGCGAGTCACGGTCAGGTCGGTGCCCCACGACCCTACTCATCCGCCGAGCCCCGTAGAGGCCACCCCATTTCGACGGGGGGCCCCAGATAATATATACGGCCCCAGATGATATACGATTGTATTAATTTATTTAATTTATGATTTATTTAGTGATTCATGCAAACATTTATCCACCTTGATTATAAAATATACTAAATTTGGGGGCCCCTAAATCATCGGGGGCTCCTGGCTTTAGCCCATTCAGCCCCCCCCCCACTTAGTCCACCATAGACTTGACCGCATGAATTCAAACACGAAAATTCATTATCTTGGTAAAAATACAGATTTTATACACTTCATCTAAAACAAGTATGTTAATTTTTTTTTACATTAGCTTTATTTAAAGAATGACCTACATGTGGAAGAAAATCAGAAGCCCCGAGCCTATTGCTCTTCATGGGTCTTCCTGGAAGACAACCCCAGCTATGTGGCCCCCTCCCCCCAAGGGGACGTAACAGATGGACCCCCCCTTTCCCGGAGTGGTCGCTTTTGAAGCGGCCACCTCGAGATCCAGGACAGAATTTCGAAGATGCCTCTCACTAAGTTGGCCTCACAAGGAGGGGTGTAGTTTCCCTACTACGACCCTCTACCACTTTGGCGCCACCCCGGCAAAGTATACGAGTCTCAACGGTCTGCACTGTCGCTAAGCGGGGGATCATCAATGACCTACCTAGGGAGCAACCCCCACTTGAAGGTTTCCTCAGATCTGGCGTCCGATGCGTTCTTCGCAGTTCCTTTTGCTAATCCGCACTGGCGCTCCTGGCCCTAAACCAGCACCGCTCAATGGCGTTGCTAGTAAAACTGAGGGGGACGAAACGGCTACTTTGACTTTCATCATCGAAATTGCATCTAAATGATTTTTCTAAGATCCGTACAGCGACAGTAATCATATGTGACTAGCACCTAACACCTAACGAGTCGGACTTCGGCATTGCCTGCCAGGAGTTGTCGGTTTCGGGTCGCGAGTTACGGTCAGGTCGAGCCCCGTAGAGGCCAGTCCCTTCTCGACGGTAATTAAAGAATAAAATGAAAGAAACTTTAAATATATATATATATATATATATATATATATATATATATATACATATATATATATATATATATATATATATATATATATAATATATAAATCAAAGTATTATCTGTGTGTGTGTGCATGTTTATAGCTGACTAAACCATTCACCCGATCGTCATGAAACTTTTCGAGACTGTTGTTTATGCTCCTGGGATGGTAACTGGCTACTTTTTTTTCGAAATTTAACATGTTTTGCTTATATGAGCTTTATAAAAATTAGTTTAAGCGTTAGCTACTGTGTTAATTGATGGATCTTAACTGAACTTTGTATATAAAAACTTGACAGCCAATATTAAAATACTGTAGGGCAATAAACTCATAATGACCATCCCTTCGGGCCTGGGGGCCAAACTGCTTTTTTCTCTTAAACTTTTAAGAATTTATTCGCGATTCATTTATTAACGATCTTGAAAAAATAATGATAAATGCATCCATTATTATCCATTTTGAAACGAACAGGTGTCTTGAACTTTATTTCTTTCACAGAATGGGCCCTGGGGCCCTTGGTATCACTTTTTGCTTATGTGAGCTATATAGAATTTAGTTTATGCTTTAGCTACTAAGTAAAGGAATGGATCTTAACCAAACAGTGTATTCAAAAACTTGGTATCCCATATTAAAATACTTAAGTTCACTAAACTTCTAATTTCAATTTCTTTCGAGCCCATGGCCCCAAATGTCTTTTTTCGTATGTGTCTAAGATATTTTTCCCATTCACGTTATAACAATCTTGAGAAATATATCCATGATGAAAATAAATTAAAATAAACGGGTTTTTGAAATTGACATCTTGCACAGGATGGGCCCGTGTCCTCTTAATGTCGTTTATTTTCCATATATTAGCTATACAAATATTTTAAATTTGAGATATTGCGAAGATAACTGGATTTTGACAAACCTTTGTATATAAAAACTTAAGAGCCTATATTAAATTACTACAGGACACTTAACTACTAATATCCATTCCCTCGGAGATGTCTTTTTAACTCAACGTTAATAATTGTATTAGTCATTTAATTTTACAAGATATTGAGAAATATAGCTTGAGTACAATGGCCCCGTGCCTAAAAGAATGATAATTTTAATTTTTTAATTGCCATTGTACATTTACTAAAATGAAATTTGGGGCCACCAGCCCCGAGGGAATGGACATAAGGAGTTCAGTGCGTTATAGTAATTTAAGGTAGCCTCTTAAATTTTTATATACCAAGTTGGTTCAAGATTCATTTTCTCATTATCTAACGCTTAAACTAATTTTTGTATAGCTAATGTAGGAAAAAAGACATTAAGGTGCCCCCGAACCAGTTTAGTGCAAGATGTTAAGTTCGTAAAACCTGTTCATTACAATTAATTTCTTAATGCATACAGTTATTTATATCTCTGACGATCATTAAAAATTGGTTTCTTTGACTTTATTCCTTTTTACCGAGATCCTTGAAAAAAAATTATTATAAAGCTTAAGAAATTTTTTTTTAAATAATAAGAGGCCCGGCGAGCCAAATGGTGCAAGGTGTAAATTTCAAAATTCCTATACATTGCAATATGGATAATGAGGGATATGTGTGTTAATATTTGTCAAGATCGTGTAAAATCGAATGGAGAAAAACGTCTTAAAAGTTTACAAAAGAAAAAAAAATGTTGCTTCCTCGGCCAAAAATAGAATGGACAGTAGAAGTTCATTTTCTCATAGTATTTTTAGTATGGGCTGCCAAGTATTTATGTTTCAGGAAACATCCATTAACCCAGAATGCAATGTTTAAAAAAAAATGTTAATTTAGCTCATAGAAGGAAAAAACGACATATCAGGCCCACGGCCCCCTATTAGTTGTAATTTAAAAAAAAATATTATGTCATAAACCTTTGTGGAATGTATTCAACAACTTAGCAAATTTTTATAGCGGTCGATAAATAAAATAATACTTATATAGTTTATATAAGAAAAAATAAATCTAGGGCCCCCGGGCCCAAACGGTACAACACGTAAAGTTTGAAATAACTGTGTATTTCAATCTACATCATAATGGATATTTTAAACAATATTTGTCAAAATCGTTAAAAATTGAATGGGGAATAAAATATTAAACATATACGAAAAAGACAATATGGGCCCCTGGGGCAAAAGGGATGCACATTAAGAGTTCAGTGTACTATATTATTTTAATATAGACTCCCATGTTCTTATATACCAAGTTTGGTCAAGATCCATTAATTTTAGCAGAATATAACGATTAAATTAATTTTCATATAGCGTATATAAGCAAAACCCAACTTTGTGGGTCCCCAGGCCCAAGAGATGCAAGGAAAGAATTTTTAAGTACCTGTTTATTGCAGTCTGGATCATAATAGATATATTTCACAATATTGTTCAAGGTCGGGTAAAATCATAATGGGAATTAAGTCTTAGTCTTAAGCGCTTATGAAAAAAAAGATTTTTGGCCCCCTTCCCGAAGGAATGGAGATTAGGAATTCAATGCCCTATGGTATTTTAATATGGGCTGTCAAGTTTGTATGTACCAAGTTTGGTCACATTTTCCAAAAAGCTAACGCTTTAACTAATTTGTATATAACTCATTTGAGAAAAAAAAATTTGACCCCCCCCCCGGCCCCCAATTAGTGTCAGTGTTCACGATATTTTTTGACATAACTATTTAACTATTCCGAAATAATACTCAACAATTTCCTAAAGTTTCATGGTGATTAGATAAATGGCTTAGTCAGCTATAAGGGACAACCATGCATAAATACATACATACATACATACATACTTTGATTTTTATAATTATAGATAGATTTATAATATACTAGCAGACCCGTCGTGCGGTGCAACGATCTCAGTAAAAATGAATACATTTTAAGAAACCAATAAGTGGTGCGTTTTACCAGCAATTATTCCAGAAACCTTCGCGGAAGTGTGCAAAAAAGATAGTCCAAGTTTCATAGCAACGGATAAATAATTTAATAATTACAAAGCTTACAAAAGAAGTAATGGGTAGAGACTGCAAAAGAAGAAACGATATTAAGGGCCCCGGGGCCATAATGAGTGATAATTTATTAAATTTAGAAAAAAAGTAGCCAGTTACCATCCCGGGAGCATACTCAACAGTCTCGAAAGGTTTCATGACGATCAGGTGAATAAAGGACATGCATACACACACACACAGATACATACTTTGATTTATATATATATATAGATAAATCAATAATTTAAAAGTTTAACAATTAATTAGTACGCTTAGTTAGTTAAGACGAAAAAATTTACAAATAACTGGTACACATACAAATATATGTGTGATTAATGAAGGGTAAATCAGTTTCATTAAATTTTTCCAGGGTTTTGCTTTAGACTAGTGCATAATAGTCATGGTATTTTATGAATTTTTTATGACATTTATTTATGTTTATAATAGCCATAACATATATAATTCAAATACAATTACATTTTTTACTTAATATTGTGCAATGTAATGTAATATAAATTTTATTTTAAATGAGATATATCTCATACACATTTTTTTGTTATTTTAGAATATATATTAATTTAGTTTTGCAAACATACTTCTAGAAAATAGATAAAAGAAAAATTTGATTTAATTTATTAATAAAATGAAATAAATAATAATAATGACTCAATTTTTTTTTATTATTTTAAATTAACATTCATTTCCAAGTAACCTTTGATAAAATCAAATAAATAGCTGAAGAAATTACTACTCAATCAAATTTTAATATAGAGTCTGTCTTTTGTAAAATAGTTACACCAAACTCAACACCACTTATTGTAGGCAGTATATATAGACCACCGAATACAAACCTAGAATAAACACATAATCTTTGTAGTCAATTAAATTCCACAAAAGAAAAATCATAAAAATTCTGCAATTTGGATTATGGGGGACTTCAATCTTCCAGATATAAATTGGAAAAAACTATACAATTGATAAAAATCAAACTAATAAAGATATTAACGAACACTTTATAAACACTATAAACAACTTAAACCTAGAACATATAGTAAAAATTAAACAACAAAGAAAAATATATCACTAAATTTATTCTTAACAAATAGACCAGGACTAGTGTTAGACTATAAAATAATTCCTGGACTGTCCAACCATGATATTGTTAGGGTCACCAATACAATAAAAACTAAAATTAATTAGATAACTAAAAGAATAATATATCTTTGGAATAAATGTAATTCCATAAAACTACACCAATCAGCGGCTAACTTCCAACAAAATTTCTTAAGTAAATTTAATACAAATAGCCCAGTAGAAGAAATTTGGAAAGATATAAAATCAAATCTAAAAACTATTATGGATGAGAATGTTCCAACAAAACTAACATCAAATAAAATTAACAAATGTTGGTTCAATTTTAAATTAAAAAAGCTATGCAAACAAAAAGAGAACTTATTTAAGAAATTTAAGGCTAACAATTCAAAAAGGATACACAAAAGGTACTTAAAGATTAAACACTTGACACAAAAACTTAGTCGAAACCTCCAAAATGAATATATAAACAATTTAATTTCTAAAGATAATAGAAACTTATGGTCCTTTATCAAATCTAAAAAATGGAACCTACAGGAGTATCCACACTAAAAGGCCGAAATGATAAAACCTATAATGTTAATGAGACTAAAGCTAATATCCTTAACACATATTTTGCATCATCATTCCTTGCCTCAGGCGACAAGGAAGTTTGAATAAATTTAAATAAAATGGAAGAAATAGGTAACATAACTGTAGACGAGATAGGATTACATTCACTCCTAAAAAACGTATAAATAAACAAAGCCGCTGGCCCAGATGAATAGCTTGCAAGGTTATTAAAAGAACTAAGCAATGAACTGTCCCCAATCCTTGTAGTTCTTTTTCAAGCCTCTCTAAACCAGGGTAAAGTGCCCCAGGATTGGAAATTAGCTAAAGTAACTCCACTCTTTAAGAAAGGTGATAAATCAGACCCTGGTAATTAAAAACCTGTATCACTTACTAGTATCACATGTAAATTACTAGAACACATAATATATAGTAAAATAGTTAGCCACCTAGACATATATAATGCCCTATGCCCACATCAATACGGCTTTAGAAAAAACAGATCATGTGAAACACAATTAATAGGTTTAATAGATGAACTATCAAAAGGCTTAGACAATTATGATCAAATAGACACACTATTACTAGACTTCTCAAAAGCATTTGACAAAGTTCACCACCTTAGTTTACTTAAAAAACTTAACGATTTTGAATCTCAAGCCCCTTACATCACTGGATCCAAGACTTACTTTTGGGCAGGGAGAAAACTGTAATAATTAATAAAATATAAATCTGCACCAATAAATGTTAACTCAGGAGTTCCACAAGGAACTGTGCTAGGTCCCTTACTCTTTTTAATATATATAAATGATTTACCCAACAACATCTCAACAGAAACAAAAGTTAGGTTATTTGCTGATGATTGTATAATCTATAGAACAATTAAATCAGAACAAGATTGCAAAATTTTACAAAGAGACTTAAATGAATTGATACAATGGGAAACTAACTGGAGTATGTCTTTCAACCCAGAAAAGTGTCAACTATTAAGAGTAGCAAAGAAAAAGAAACAAATAAATTCAAAATATTATATTCATGGAAAAGAACTGACCCAAACTAAAGATGCAAAATACTTAGGAGTCTTAATAAAAAAGAAACTATCATGGAATCTCCATGTCAATGAAGTTATTAAAAAAATCAAACAAAACCTTAGGCTTTATAAAAAGAAACTTTAACAAATGTAATAGAGATATAAAACTAAAATGCTACCTCACGTTGGTGAGACCTGTACTAGAATATGTATCTTCTGTATGGGACCCATACACCAAAGAAAGCATTGATAAACTAGAACAAATTCAAAAAAGAGCTGCCAGATTCATTACTGGAGAATATTCAAAACTGACAAGAATAACACCATTAGTTAAATCATTAAACCTTGAAGCACTAGAGGATAAAAGAATCAAGAGCAAAGTAGTAATTATACATAAAGCAATTAATTCTAATTTAGAAATACAACACAAAGATAACTTAATACAACCCTCAGATAGATATAAGGATAAAACACCTTTCTTATTCCGTATGCAAGAACAAACACATACAAATGTTCGTTCTTCCCGTCCGAAATTAGGGCGTGGAGTGGGTTGCCTGATGAAACCAGGAAAGCCAACACTTTATCAACATTTAAATCTCTAAAAAAAATACAGGACTAATCACAAACCATAGATAAGCGTAGGACACAATAATATTATGTACAGAAGGAGCGTCTGTAAACAGATAAGATAAAAGAACCTGATAAAATTGTCCGTGCTTTGTTTTATGAAAGTAGTTTTTTTAAAGGTAAACATGTTATCAATTCATTTATTTTTCTTTCTTTTTTTTATTGCAATGTTTGATTAATAGATATTATTTTTAGCCATTTCTGCTCTAAAAATATACTAAAACTCGTTACTTTTTAAAATGCATATCAATTATTATTTTCATTCGTTTAACGTTAAACAATTGATACCGATTAAATTTTTCGAAAACATCAACTCATATATAGGAATATAAAGAACAGTTCTATGTTGGAAGATATCTGATATGATAGACGGGTTCTAAAGATAACAACAAAAGAAGAGTCAAAATAAATTTAAAACAACCAATCATTTAAAAAGGAGTATTGAACTCCTTGAAACAAGTATTAAAAAAAACTCGAATGAGTATTTAAACGCAATTTCCAGCAAAGAATTTCCGAATTTATTTATTCAAGGGAAATCATTCTAGAGTCACACCAAGAATGTTTCAATATAATGCACACCACGAAACATTAGCATTCACAAAGCGGGAATACCCAATAAACTATTATTCTAGAATACATTAAAAGTCATTTCAAATCTGTAATTCTGAAAGTAAACAAAATAATTGCCATCTACAAATTGCTGCTAAAATTACGGGAGTCGAACTGAAAGAGATTTTCCAAAAAAATCCTTCTCCAACATTGTTCTAAATATTATTAGATATCGTTTTGCGTTTCTTTTAACCCCATATATGTTTTGGTTGGCGAGAAATTGACAAAATACAGATATTTTGTTTTCGGTTCACTATCGCATATTTTCTCTATGACGTCATATCCCCTCACGCTACGTCACACAAAAAATGTGTCAATATACTGCGAACTGCGCAACAGTCTAACATTAGCATTCAGAAAGCAAGAAAAAAAACACATTAACTATCATTCTAGAGTACACTAAAAGTCATGTCAAATCAATAATTCTAAAACTAAAAAAATAAAAAACAATTGCTATCTACAAATTGCTGCTAAAATTACGGGAGTCGATCGAAAAGGGATTATTCAAACATTCCTTCTCCAGCATTGTTTACATATTATTAGCTATCATTTGGCTTGATATCAATCTGAAAAATGTTATGGTTGGCGAAAAATTGACCAAATACTGTTTTTTGTTTAATTTTCCATGAAATCCAATAAAACTGTTCGGTATTTTTGTTGCCCCGTGCACATCTTTAGTACATCCTTAATATATTTGCAAAAGACCCGAACCCTCTATCTGGTATGGTTCAGGGGGAATTGATGTTCAAACCTCGAAAAGACTGGCGAGACATTTCAAATATATAAACGCAATTTCTCTAAAGGGAAATTGCGTTAAAAAGCTTTAAAAAAAATAGATCATGAACATTATCTTATTATTGGGAAAATTTTTTAAAAGCTTCTAAAAGACTTCACATTCAAAAATTGCAGAAATAATAATCTTTACTCTTAAACTTCACAAAAGAAAGAATAATTATAAGTAAATCTATAAAACATTCTCAATAACTCATACTAACTGTATATATATATATATGTATATATATTATATATACATAGATATAAATTAGTGCTGATACTGATAATAAATGTTCGATTAATCGGGGAAAACATAATCGATTAATGGATTAATTTCGATTAATTATATTTTTATAACGCATATATAATATAGATCATGTTCAGTCGTGATTCAATATTTTGAAAAATTGTTTAAGTCACGGTAATTCAATGGCTCCCAAATTTTGTGACGTAACACAGCAAATTCGTTCTGCTATGCAAGAAATAAGGAAGAAAACCCCCTTTTTTAATGTATGCACGTCTAAAGAAATAGTAATAATACGAGTGAAAAGTATGTAAGTAAAAACACAAAAAATATTTAAAAATTGGAATACAAAATATTAAATATTATTTTCTTAAATTTTAATGGAATTTTAGTCGATGAGATTTTATTTTTAATCGAATACAATGTTTAAAGATTAATCGATTAAAAAATCGTTATTTTGCGCAGCCCTAATATAAATTAAATAATTTATGTATGTATGTACGTATGTATGTATTTATAAATGCATGTATTTATAAATGTATGTATTTATAAATGTATGTATTTATAAATGTATGCATGTATGTATGTATGTATGTATGTATGTATGTTTGTATGTATGTATGTATGTATGTATGTATGTATGTATGTATGTATGTATGTATTTATAAATGTATGTATGTATGTGTGATCTTTATATCTTACTAAAACATTCATCCGATCGCCATAAAACTTTAGGAGATTGTTGAGACGCTACCAGGTTGGGAACTATCAACAACTGAAACTTCTTTTAACATTAACTCTCATCGGGGCCGGTGGCACAGGATTGTGACAACATGTCTTTTTTTTTACTATGTTACCCATACAAACAAACGTTTGAGCGTTAGCTGCTTGGAAAATGAATTGGTGTCGACCTAACTTGGTATATGAAAACTGTATTGGCAGTATTAAAAATCTATAGAGCACTGAAATCGTTATGTTTGTTCCTTCGGGGCTCGGGGACAAAAAACGTTTGTTTTGTAAACGTGTGTGCGTGCGGGTGTGTGTGTGTAAAAATGTCACTGGAATTTATTTTTCCTTTAAATTAATACAACATTTTATTAAGCACATTTGAATTAAATTTATAAACTCAAATACTTCTTCGCTTGACATTACAATATTATTACGCATTAGTTAGAAACAATTTTGAACAATTAAATAAAATTAGAATATATAGCTTACACAGAAATACGTGCAAACAATGAGAAGTAAATGATAAGCTAAAAATATTGTCCCAATAGAATGTGAAAGGAAAATGTTAAAACGCTATCAGCGTTCATCGTTCATATCGTCCACGTTTGGCCTTTCTTTCTTTGGGAAACGAGAGGATAGTCACTTCACTCAAAAAACTGAATAGATGCCTGAATTAATACAGTGGCAAACCTAAACAAGAATCTCAAACTAACTAAGCGCCTCTCTTCAACCCCAATCTCCTCAATGTTTCGAATTGGGCTATATAATTAATATAGGATATCGGGTGACACTGACCCTAGCTACGCCCCTCATTTCTTAAAATGGTGACCAGATTTTGTTTTACTCTAAGCTTTTGTTGCTTCCGTGTGTTCTTAGAAGGTTACACTAAAGTAATCCAAATTAAAAGCCCCCCCCCCACACTTTTTTTGTTTTTTAAAGTATGCTTTTTTTTTAAATTTTTTTACAAACGTTGGCTACTTGGATTTGTTGAAAATTTTGTAAACGCTATCAGTAATGACGGTAATAATATTTTTGAATTATTTTATGCACTCATAAAAATCGCAAACTTCATTTAAATCCTTTCCTCAGTTGTTATTCAAAAAAGTTTTATGAAGTACTTCATACTGTCATTGCCGACGTTCCAAAGGCGGACAAACTCGTCTTGCTAGGCGACTTCAACGCAAGAGTTGGCAAAGACAACGTTGCCTGGGAAGGAGTCCTTGGTCATCATGGAGTGGGTCAATGCAACAGCAACGGTCTTCTTTTACTCCAGACCTGCGCTGAACATGAACTGCTGATCACCAAAACGATCTTCCGCCTCCCAACCCGTAACCGGACGTCATGGATGCACTCCCCGCTCGAAGCACTTGCATCTTATTGACTACGCCATCGTGAGGAAGAGGGTCAGGCAGGATGTACGAGTGACCAAGTCCATGTGCGGCACTGAATGCTGGACAGACTACGGCCTCATCATCACCAAGCTCAACATCCGCATTCAGCCGAAACGGCGCCCGCAAGGGAAGAAGGCCCCCAAGTGGCTAAATGTTGCCAAACTAATGACCGCCAGCTGCAAGCAGTCCTTGGTGGATGCTCTGGAAGAGCGCTTGAAATCCACCTCTCCAGGCAACCAGAACGTGGAGGCAGACTGGGCGTCACTCAGAGAGCTTATTTACACCACAGCTTCAGAGACTCTGGGGCACCAGACCAGGAAACATAAGGACTGGTTTGATGAGAACTGCGAAGACATCAAGCAGTTATTGGATGAGAAACATCTCCTACACAAAGCTTACCTCAATAATCCCAGGTCCACGGCAAGGAGAGATGCACTCAACAACATACGCAGGACTGTACAGCAAAACGCTCCGTCAGATGCAGGACGATTTGCTCAGCAACAAAGCCGACGAGATCCAAGGCTATGCAGACAAGCGTGCCTATAAAAACTTCTACAACGCTTTGAAAGAAGTGTATGGCCCCACGCCCTCAGGATCAAACCCCCTCCTCAGGGCAGACGGTAACACTCTCATCACAGACAAAGAGAAGATCTTAAAGAGGTGGGCCGAACATTTCGAAAGCGTCCTAAATCGCCCTTCGACAATCAACGAAGAAGCCATCAATCGTCTTCCCCAAGTGCCCACAAACAAAGCACTGGATGACCCCCAACCTTGCTCGAGACCCAGAAAGCAATTTATCTTCTCTCCAGTGGCAAAGCACCTGGTTCTGACGACATACCAGCTGAGGTCTACAAGGAGGGAGGAACAGCCCTGACTGAAAGACTCCACCATCTATTTCTCTTGGTGTGGCAGCAAGAGACGATCCCGCAGGACTTCAAAGATGCCTCCATCATACATCTTTATAAGCAAAAAGGAAGTAGACAGGCTTGTGACAACCACAGAGGCATATCCCTGCTATCTATAGCAGGAAAGATCATTGCCAGAATCCTGCTCAACCGCCTCACGGTCCACCTTGACCAAGGACTCCTGCCTGAAAGTCAGTGTGGCTTCCGAAAATAGCGAGGGACCATCGACATAGTGTTCGCTGCCAGGCAGCTGCAAGAGAAATGTCAGGAGCAGAGCTTCAACCTGTTCTCCACCTATGTCGACCTGACCAAGGCTTTTGACACCGTTGGCAGAGAGGGTATGTGGAAGATAATGGCCAAGTACGGTTGCCCAAGGAAATTCATCGTCTTGGTGAGACAATTCCACGAGGGAATGCAGGCCAGAGTCCAGGCAGAGGAGAGATTTCTGATCCTTTCACAGTCACAAACGGGGTCAAGCAGGGCTGCGTCCTGGCACCAACACTATTTAGCCTCATGTTTTCCGCCATGCTGACAGAGGCCTTCAGAGACGAGGGTGTTGGTGTTAACCTGAGGTACCGCACAGATGGCAAACTGTTCAACCTTTGGAGGCTCCATGTAAAAACCAAGGTTATGACAGACATCATCAGAGACCTCCTGTTTGCTGATGACTGTGCCCTCAATGCTGCCTCAGAAGCCGACATGCAACGCAGCGTTCACATGTTCTCCAGCGCCTGCACAAACTTTGGTCTGACGATCAACACCAAGAAGACTGAAGTCCTCCATCAGCCTGCGCCTGGAAGGCCCTACGTTGAGCCCAGCATCACTGTCAACTCAACACAGTGCAACGGTTCTCATACCTAGGCAGCACACTGTCGCAAAATGTCACCATCGATGACGAAGTGAGCGTCAGAATTGCCAGAGCCAGCTCCACTTTTGGCAGGTTGTACCCAAATGTCTGGAACAGAAGAGGCATTACCATCCAGACCAAGCTGAAAGTGTACAGGGCGGTGGTGCTACCCCACACTGCTATATGCGTGTGAAACATGGACTGTGTATTAGTGCCATGCTAGGGAGCTTAACCACTTTCATTCAACAAGCCTCAGGAAGATCCTCGGCATAAAGTGGCAGGATAAAATACCACACACAGTGATACTGACCAAGGCAGGTCTCCCCAGCATATTTACACTCCTGATGCAGTCCCAGCTTCGTTGGGCAGGGCATGTGGTCCGAATGCCAGACGAGAGACTGGAAAAGAGACTCTTCTATGGCGAGCTCCAGCATGGCTAGCGGTCCCACGGTGGGCAAAAGAAACGCTACAAAGACACACTGAAAGTCTCACTGAAAGCGTTTGCCATAAACCCAGACACGTGGGAACTTGCTGCAATGGACCGTTGCACCTGGCATTCTTCCATCCACGAACGTGCCAGGTCATGCGAGGCAAATAGGATCACCTCCGCAGAAAAGAAGAGGAAAGACCGAAAGGCCCGTGCTGTCAAACCCTCCTGGAGAATTCCCACTCGTCCCTTGTCCCTTCTGTTCCCGAACCTTCCGTGCTAGGATCGGCCTCATCATCCATCTGCGCACGCACAAACAAAGCCAGTCCCAGCAACCCTCGGATGACTAGAGTGGTCTTCGTCGAATCGACGGACGAACAGCAACAACAAATCAAAAACGAAAGGAATGAATTAAATATTCCAAGCCATCGATTTAACTTAATTAGCTTACTTGATTATCTTTGTTTTTCTGTTTCTTTGTCGGTTTTTTTAAAAATTAACTCTGAGCATTTAGCTGCTTCTTAAAATGTGTCTTTCAAATTGTTTCGACCCTGATTAAGCTTATGATTATTAAATTTCCAACAATCATACACAAATGATGTACACTAAATGTAAACAATATTGTTTGGCACCGTATGTATCATTACATATAGTTAATGGGAGAATTAATTTTAACCCTGAAAATCTTAATTTAAAATAAACTCTCCGGGAAGGCATTATTTTGTGCATGACTGTGGCGATATTTATGGAATCTTAGGTGGCTTGTTGTCTAGGGGCATATATATATATGTATATATGTTTAATTTGATCTCGCTCACAAGGTATACTTTAGTGATCTGCTCGCATACGACAATCAACAAACCAAAAGGTTGAATTTTAACACAATTTAATTTAGTATACACTTTATACAATGATGGGATTACTGCAAGGCAATGTCCCCTTCACATAACATTAATTATCATTAGGCTATGCTTGCAATTAACTTTATGTTAATGGTGGGTACTTATAATGGCACTGTGTGCTGTGGGTCGTCTCGTCTACTCCGGGTTCCCTCTGTAGCTGGGGCGGGTAGGGGTGCCTCACGAGCTCCACGGGCTGTGCTTAGTACTGATGTTGGCTGCAGGTGTTCTTGCCCCACCCGTGTCCTGTGTAAGGGGCGGGATGGTTGGTTCTGCAAGTCCTTCCTGGCCGATGCGGTTCTCTGGCTTTGATAACACTGGGGTCAACACTGGGTCACCTCGCCCTACGCCGTATTCCCTCAGTTGATGGGGCGGACGTAGTTGGTACTGCAAGGTCGTTCCTCTGGCTGGCGTGTTGAGTCAGTAGGTCACTTGGGCGTGCTACTGATACTCGATGCTTGGGGTGGGTGGCTATGTCGTGTCGGGTTAAGACGGCATTAACTTTCACAGGATGTGTGATTAGTTAGCTTTCGCACTATTTCGAGACACAGTTACCATTCATCCCATCGACATGATAATTTGGGAAGTTGTTGACTACACGTCATCATAGGGTTCTTGCAAATGTTTTGTAGTTGTGGTAAATATAATTCATAGGGTTTCGAGGGAAAAGAGTAAGTGTTCCTTACATATAAAAAAATTATTAATATGGTTAATGGATGGATCTTGACACAACTTGGAATATAAATACTAAATGGCAATATTAAAAATACCAAGAAAACATTGAACTCCTTATGTCCTTTCCTTTCAGACGGGGGCCTACTTTTTTTTGTTTAAATATTATTTTACTAGCTGACCCGCGGCGTAGCATACGCCGCTAATTATTTAGTGACGGGTGAAGACTACCTGAAGACGCAGTTGTCAAAATGGGGTGGGTTTGGGCAAACGACTGTGAGTGAATGAAAAGAAGGAACTCTGGAGAGACCCGCAGCGTAGCATACATCATTATATTTACATCAATACATACAAACAACGGGAATTATGTATATTGATTAAACTTGCTGAAATGTAAACAAAGTATGTACAAATAGGATTTGAGCTGACCCGTGGCGTAGCATACGCCGTTAATGATATAGTGACGGGTTGTCTGTATGTATGTATGGAATAATGCAAACAAAGTATTTGATAATAATTATAAATCCTCAAATCCTATTTGTACATTGTTCCTTTTTCAAAAATTAAAATATAAGCATAAAACAATGACGTCATATACTATTTTAATACAATCCATACAGACAACGGGAATCAATATACATAATTAACATAAGTAACTTATCCGTGTTTGATAAATACGAAATATTAAACTTGCTGAAATGTAGACAAAGTATTTCATAATAATTATAAATCCTCAAATCCTATTTGTACATCGTTCCCTTTTCAAAAATTAAAATATAAGCATAAAACAATGACGTCATTTAATATTTTTATACAAAAGCGATCGCAACGCCACCTAACATAACCTGAATATATTATATGAAGTCATATCCGTTTCATCCATACATTCATACAGATAACGGGAATTATGTATATTGATGATATTTTTTACACCTTAAAGAAGATTTTCCTCATTACATTTTACATCTTCAAAAATATTAACACATATATTACAATCATCATCCAGATTGTAATAGATAGGTATTTTGATTTGACATCTTACACCACTTTGGGGCCATTGATGCTTTTTTCTGTTATAATGTTTATAATTAGTGTTTTATTCAACGGATCGTCCTGATAATTTGATAACTTGTTGAGTACAAGAGCAATTTAAAAAAAATAAATTATGACTCTTTTTCCGAAGGGTGTCCTAAATATTGTTTTTTTCTTAAGTATGCATTTTAATTGTATTTTTAGTATCTGATGGGCATGAAATTTGGGAATTTTTAAAAAATACACTTTCGGGAAGCTTTCTGGCATTATTGCTTTTAAAATGTAACACTCATTGGTTTCATTGAATATATTCCATTACACTGAGATCGTTGCAACGCGCCACGTGTCAGCTAGTACACACACACGCGCGCAAACGCACATACACACACATATATATATATATATATATATATATATATATATATATATATATATATATATGTAGATTTTAAAATGTAGAATTTTACTTTACATTTTTTAAATTTGTATATATAATTAGAAAAACTAAAAATTCGTGGCAACTAAAGTGTAATTCGTTGTTTTCTTAATAAACGGAGATATTAGCTAAAATACAGTTTTTACCTAAAAGAACGATTACATTCCTTAGTAAATATAAATTAAGAAGAATCATTGTCTGTTAAAGAAATGATTAAAAATAAAAATAATGTTTGTTGTTTTATTTGTTACAATATCTTGTAGACAATATACTATATTTTGTATAGATTCAATACAAAATAAATCGAAAGCAGTTTCTTAAAATTAATATTAAGAAAGTTAAAAAAACACATTTTTACGCATACAGCACATTAAAGAAAGATACAATTTAACTATTCTCGTGACTTGCTACACCCTATACAATACAGCAGTAGACTGTTTTGGGGTCTAATCTTCCCTTAAAAAACCTTAAGAGCAATGCAAAGGCTGACATATGATTCTAAAAAAACTAACAATATAAATAAATACATAAATGATAAATAAAAATGATATTGAATTTAAATCAGGAATGTAAATATAATTAATAACTTAATATTCAATAAATAACAATATTTGGTAGGTAAGATCAATGAAAACAATGATAAAGTTGTCTGATACACATCAACTTGCTTTTGGTTGTTGTTGTTGTAAGAACGCACATGTTGCTTTAAATTTGAAACGGCTCATTTTCTGTTCAACATAAATATTACATGAAATACTATCTCAGAAGTGATGTTGAGAGTTTGAGTTCTTCATTCACTTTTATTTTAGTTTTTTTAAATGTCCTGTTCTCTTTTTTTCTTCACGAAGTGATAAAGCACATATTGAAAGATAATTATGTCCCTTAAAATGATTCATTTGACTTAGTAAGGGGCCGTCCATAAATGACGTCACGTATCTAGGTGGGGAAGGGGTTCATCACACATTTGTGACGATGCGTGACGAGTAAGTTTGGGGGTGTTTAAGAAATGTTATATCACATCAAAACGCGCAACTTTAAATAAAAGTTCCACTTAGATATTTGATTGTTTACAATTTATTTAATGACGTTTTACATGGCTTCATGTGTGTTACTATATTAGAGTGAAGCCTTACACTAAATAAACTCTAAAATGACAAAAACGTTATTTGACACATTCTCATTTTCAAATAGAAAATTTGGATTTTATAAGGGGGGTGGGGCGCGCGCAAAGATTTGTGACGTCATATTTGAGGTGGTCTAAGTTTTTGTTTGCATTGAAAATGTTGTTTATCCGAGTAAAGAATATTACGAAATACCTTTATTATGCAAAGTGTGTAACTTAAAACATTATAGGTATTTAATCATTTAGCAAATAAAAATTTCAAAAATGAAAATATCACATATTATTATTATTTAATTTTTATGATTGGCCGTTACGTCACTTAGAGAACGTTGTTCTTACAAACAAATATGGATTATAAAAGTTTCTCATGTATAACGCTTTAAGGAAACGGAGTTAAACGCAAAATGTGTAATTATATTTCAATTATTAAGAAATTAAAGCTGCGAGATTTAAAAATGCAGCATAGAATTAAACCTTTCAGTAGTGTCCAATAAAAGTTTATGATATCCTTAAATGATGTAAATTGCAAAGAGAAAAAAATAAGCTGTGTATACTGTGTATAAATATATCGTTGATTTGTTTTGTTTTTTTATAACTACATCAACAAAAAAACAAACAAAAAATATCAGTGTACTTCAAATGTATTTGACCCAAAGTCTCAACTATGTTAACGTTGCAACATCGCCTATCCGAACTCTTCATGCCATTTCTGCCATGTCAATTACTGCATTCAATTAAATTAAACTTCTTCTCACACCAGCCACTTCACATTAAAGGCTTCAACTAAATATTCAAAATTTATTTAAGCAATACCGATACATAACTTTAGTTTTATATTCAAATTTAAAAATCTTCCAATGTCCGTCAATAATAGCTTCCATTCATGATCATCAGGCTACAAACAGCATGAAGGCAATACAACATATTGTTTTTTTAAGAGCACACTTCCTAAGCATTAAAGTTTTTCTTTCTTCCCTTTCATGGCTACATTACAAAATCACTAACAGTAATTTTAAAAAAAAATTAATTAAATAACGAACACCTTCTGAAATAACCCAATCACAAAGTTAATAATTAACAATAAAATAGCACACAGCAAATAATGCCATGCTGCACACAAGTTCACAACAGTGACTTAATGTGTGAGTATATAATATATCTAAAATTTCTTTTATAATACAATACATTTAAAGAAACATGTCTCTTTTTAAAATAAAATGTAAAAAAAAATCGAAATAAATAATAATAATAATGTTACAAATTTTCTAATATCCAGATTAATGGGATGACCTGTTATGTCCTACTCGTACGCGGACACGTATTTGAATATTTAGAATTTATTATATGTGTTCTTACTCATGAAATAACGTATTTATCACTAAACTTTATATTATTTTAATAAGTAAGTGAAGAAATTGCTTGAGAAAGTAGTCATAAAGCTTCATATAAAAAAAGTATTAAAAAAATTTGGAATCAGACTTACTGTAAAAGGTGTAAGAAGTTTACAGGAGAAACCCTACACAAAATATAAATATTATAAACTAAGACAAAATAATTTAAATTGACAGTTTAACAAGTGATATTTTATTTACATGTTTACTTGTCTATATTCAAGATTATTAAATTGTTTTTTTTTCTTATTTTTTTTTCTTTGCAACAATGGAAGCAACATGATTACACTTACTTTGATTACAATATAAAGGTTTCAAAACATAAAACATAAAAATTAAATCTTTGATATTAACAAAGAATTTCCAAACATTTCTTTTAAAATGTACACATATAGGTAACTTTGTAGGTATTGTAGTAAAAAAAAATCTTAAAATGCACACGAAAAAAAAAGTTAAAGTAAATTAATATAAGAAAATGCACACACAGTTAGGAAGTTGCTCTACAAAATAGGCAGTGGGTGCATATTCAAACCCAGTCCTTTTGAATATTTTACAGTGAGAAGTTACACAGCGAACACGATATAATAATTTAGGAGATATTAGAGGAGATCATGAAATTGGTAAATTATAAGCATAGATGATTACGCAAAATGAAAAGATAGGCGAAGAATAAAAGAGATATTCTGATGAAGTGACAATCAAAGAATACGAAATAATGCATTAGCATAAGTCAAATACGAACTCTTAACACTTACTTTAAGGTGTTATATATTCTAAAAATATGCACTAAATTTTCTAATAAGTTAGACAAACAACAACCTTCAATGTTAAACGATGAAAACACGTTTATGTTTATATAAAATATGTTGAAATGTATGAAATTTGAGCAATAAAATTGACACATACTTTTTTCCCTATATAAAATTATTTTATTTGCTAAGCAAATCAACAATGGCATCATGACCATTGTCCGACGCTAACATTAAAGCCGTCCACTCATCATTATTTTTTGCGTTAACATCAGCTCCATTATCAATCAGCAATTTGACTGTTTCATAATGTCCAATCTGCGATGCTAACATCAGAGCGGTGAAACCATTGATCTCTGTGTCGTTAACGCTGATTCCGTTATCAAGTAGAAGTTTCACCACTTTGCTGTGTCCGTTCTGAGATGCGAGCATCAGTGGCGTCCATCCGTTCAATTCATTCTTTGTTATTTTTGCACCGCGTTCAATAAGCAGAGAAACTGTTTCGTCATGTCCATTCAAGGAAGCCTGCATCAATGCCGTCCAGCCATCGTCCTCTTTCTCCTCCAGGTTGGCCCCGTGATCTGCTAGCAATTGAACGGTTTTGTTGTGACCATGAAGTGAAGCAAGCATTAGGGCAGTCCAACCTTTTCTCTCCCTATCATTAACGCTAGCCCCATTTTCAATCAAGAAACTAGCCGTTTCCGCGTGTCCACTTTGGGCCGCCAGCATCAACGTAGTCCAGTTCTTGTTTTCTTTCTTATCGACTTGCGCTCCGTTTTCAAGGAGTAACTTAATCACGTCTGTATGGCCATGTTCTGATGCGTGAAGTAACGCCGTCCAACCGTTATTGTCAGTATCATTAACACCCGCTTTGTTTTTTATCAAGAGATCTACAATCTCAACCCTTCCTTTCACTGCAGCGAATATCAACACATTCGAACCATTTCGTAGCTTTTTATTTATGTCGAATCCTTCTTTTATAATACGTTCAACAGCTTCAGTAGAATTATTTTCTATCGCAACTATAATCTCTGTTCGTTTGTTATGTTTATTTCCCTTATCACAAGCTACGCTCTTTAATTCAGAAGCATCAGATTGTGTTATTTTTTCTGCAACGTCTGACGTTGTATTGGAATGGGAAGATAACTCGTCTTTACCATCGTCACGACGTTTCATTGATTTACAGAACTCTCTCAAAATTGCGTCATTATCTAAGCTTTTTTCTTTGTTAGCATTTATTTTGTTATCCATTACACATGAAGACCTACTTTCGTAAACTGTGGATTTTCTTTTCACCAGCTTTTTGCCATTCTTATTTTTATGTTTACTTCCCAATTTATCAAGTACTTCTACAATATGATTTTGATCGTTTTCAGATGCAATGATTACTGCCGTTGAATCGTCATTATTCCTTTCATCGACCTTAGCGTTATGTTTAATTAAACATTTAACAATATCGACGTGGCCGTTCTGTGATGCCAACATTAATGATGTCCAACCTTGGCAGTCCTTACCGTTAACAATAGCCCCTTTCTTAAGAAGTTTATTAACTACTGACAGATGCCCGTTTTCTGATGCCAACATTAGTGCGGTTATTTCCTCTGGGCCTGTAGCATTGACGTCAGCCCCAGTTGCTAGTAGTTTGGTCACCGTTGATGCGTGGCCCTTATTAGCTGCCAACATTAGAGGTGTCCAAACTTCTGTGTCGTTGTGGTCAACATTCGCTTTTCTTTTAATGCTTGCCTTTTCAGATGATGATCGTGTGATCGATTCCAAAATTACCTCATTTTCTGTTGTCTGTAGGTAAATATAATTAACACATTTGTCATTCTAATACAATAAAGGCGTAACTTTAACATGGTAGTCTCTGCTTGACGTAAAACATAAAAACTTCTAATATTTGAGTTGATATTTAATATTTTTAATTTTAAAGAATTTTAAAAAAAAATAAAACTTAGCCTTTAATTAAATTTTTAAGCTCGTTTCAAATTTTTAATATCTTTAGACAAATGTAAAAAATTAAATGTTTATAAAAAAACATATCAATATATTTTCCACATACACACACACACACATACTCTCACACATTCAGACATATTTGTGTGTTTGTAAAATCGTGTGTATTCATTTTGAATACATTTAATTAGCATTGCATTACAGAAAAAAAGTGTGTATTAAGAGAATAAACTTGAATTTTAAAATTCTTTTAGCCGTTTAATCTTCTTAGCAATCAGATAGTAAACTTTTGGTTGAGTTTGTAATGTAAAATAAAAGTAAAAGTCGTTTTATCTTTGGGATAATAATAAGTTTTTTTTGTTATTTTGTTTTTAATTATTTTTTAAAAAATTATAACAGTAACACATTTTATAGAAATGTTAAAATTGTTTAAAGTCAAGGGAAAAAACATAACTAATTAGTAAATCTTTTTGTCTAAACAAATGTTAAATTCTTCCATTTATATTCAGGAAATTAACCGTTTAAAATATATACAGATGCGAAGATAAGTCAAAGTGTTAAAAATCAAAAGTTTTTAACCTGTTCAGAATTTATTAGTGGCTGGGAGATGCTGAGGACAGTCTCCTAAGAAATGAAAGAAACAATTTTAGATTTATAAACACATTATTTAAATACGGTATTTATATTTGATTATAGTCAAATCATTGTTGTTAAATCATTCAATTGTTTCGTGCATGTGAAGGGAATTGCCTGATAACATTTTTTATTTTAATTTTTTTTATTAATTTTTTTTTAAAAAATGAAGTCGATACTACAAAACACATTGATACATTTTATGTCTACCTAATTATTTTTTGTAAGAAGATGAAATGTAAACATTTATATTGAACTCACATGTTTTCTTATTCTTCTCCTCCTTCTAAACATAATACATACACATATGAAAAAAGCAAATATAATTGCACCACTGATCCCGAGAGATAGATATAGAACAAAGTTTTCTCCATGTGTTGGAATAAATTCTGAAATTTTAAAGAGGTAGGTTAAACAATTGGTATTTATTTTTTTAAATTTGTTTTGAATAAGATACATTATTAACAATATTGACTAGTGTGTATTTGTGTAGAGCACATATAAAATTAAACAAATCATTAAATCTTTCTAAAAAATGTAAGTATCACTAGAATCAGATTTTTTGTTCACTTATATGGATAATTTTATCTTAAGCCTTTCAACTAATCAATGCATCCCTTTCTGCATTTCATATGTTGTTATAAATGCAATGTAATGTATCAATCAAAAATAATAATTGATTACCCTTTCATCAAAAATAAATAAATAAATAATTAAATAAATATGAACAATAAATTTCAGTCTAAATTTTACAGTTTTAATTAAATTAAAGAAATAAACTACAACACATATTCTACCGACGCAGTTTTAGTCTAAGAGTTCAATAATAAATTATGTAATTAGATACACAAATAGAAATATATATGTTATGGCTTTACTTTAACTTGTATTTTTCTCAATGTTTAAAAATGTCAGTGAATATGTACATTTAAAAACACCCACCCATATACAACCACCCCCACCATATATATTGGTCATTTTAAATAAGAACTTACTTGCTCTAACTTTGCAACTGATAGTGTTGAAGCTCCCATCAAAATTACACGCGGCGTATTTGATCGTTACAAATGAATTTTCTTTTTGAATGGAGTGCCCATTAAGAACACTACGATTTTCACTGTTTTCAACTACAATATCCTCATCAACCCGTATCTCAATGATACATGGGTGTGCAGTGCTGGCACATTCAAATTCTATTGTTAAGTCACTGCTATTAGCTAATACGTGACAATTATCAATAGAAGTGTTGTCTCCATTTATACGTAAGATTGCTGTTGCTTCAAGGGGATCTGCAGGCAAGATATATAAATATAAACCGTTTCATTTCATTATGATTCTATTTGAAATGCAAAATATAGCCCTGAAATAAGAACTTAATGCATAATAAATAAACACATTTATTTTTATAATTTAATTTTTTTGTTTAAAAAAGCAACATTTTAAAAAAGTTGGGGGGGGGAGTATTATTTCTTTAACTACTAAATACTTAAAAAAATTTAGAGAATAATGTACACAAGCAAATTAATTATCTATTAAAATTATTGTAATTACGTTGATAATTTAGGAATTTGTTTGGAAATATGGCTAGTTAATTTAAATTTATTTTTTAAAAGTCCTTAAATAATCTTACTATAAAATGTAGGAACATTGAGAATCGTGTAGTTTGTAGTTCTATTGAAGTGTTTTAAATTGGCTCGACCCTTCGATTGACGAAATCGTGACACTTGCTTTGGATTAATCGAAATGATAAATTTGTTTGTGTCTGTTTCTGTACAGTAAACCTCTGCACGTGGAACGAATCCAGCACAATCATTGCTGAGTTTCAACGTAAACAGCTGGAATAAAAAGACACATTATTTGTCCTTGAACTTTATTGGTTGCTAGATGCTATATTTCTATTTTTATATGCTTTTTAAAAAAACATTTATTTAATTTCAATAAAAAGATTAGATTATTAACATGGTTATTAATGTTATATTATTATTACTAGTGAAATTAGTATTACTATTAAGCGTATTGGTAGTAGTAGTAGTAGTAGTAGTAGTAGTAGTAGTAGTTTTAGTTGTACTGGTTCTAGTATTATTGGCAGCAGTTGTAGTAGTAGTAGTAGTAAAATAAGGAGTAGTAGTGGTAACGATAGTTGTAGTGGAAATAGTAGCAATAGTAGTAGTATTAATAGTAATTTTTTATGTAGTAGTAGTAGTAGTAGTAGTAGTAGAAGAAGTAATATAAGTAGTAGAAGTAGTAGTAGTAGTAGTCATGGAGTAGTAGTATTAGTAGTAGTAGTAGTAGTTGTTGTTGTTGTTGTAGTAGCTGTTGTTGTAGTAGCAGTAGTAGTATTAGTTGTAGTAGAAGTAGTAGTAGTCGTGTTAGTTGTAGTAGAAGTAGCTGTTGTAGTGTAGTTGGATTAATAGTAGTAGTAGTTGTAGTAGTAGTAGTATTTATATTTTAGAAAATGAGGACAGTTTAATTATATTGATTTGTATTCTTATTTTTTAGAAATACTAACATAATAAAGAAACAACAAGTTATATCCCTATACTATATGGACTTCAATACTTTACTGACTTGTTGAAATGTCTGGCTTAATTTTTCTTGTAGCTCAAAGATAAGCGATGAAGAATCAGGCAAGGTTCCCGTTAATATGACCTCATAACTAAAAATGCATCTGCATTGGGTGGAGCAATAATCTTGGAGTAATATTATAGATGAAATCTCTTGGGCGACTGGAAATTCTGTCAAGACGATCAAAATTAAAATTGTATCCTATTTTCCCTTAAAATTGAAATAAACAAATATGCTCAAGGTCATGTTCAATATTTAATTTAAAGTTAAAGGGTTTATTTAACTTAATTTTCTAACTATTTTCTTTATTTGCAAAAAAAAATAATAATAATTTTAAAAATTAATTAATTGTTTTTTATTCAATGTACAGATACATCCTAGTTAGTAATAAATCATTTCCTCAACGTTGCTCTCAAATGTTAAAACTACTTTGTAAGGCTCTTAATTCTTAAACAGGCGGTGTATATTTACCGACGACAGACCCCATCACAAGTATCACTAACCAATACATGTGAATCTTCATGTTGAGGTAGATTGTTACTGCATCCACCAAAATTCATGTCATGCTTTGATGCCACCAAGATATATTCCATAAGTATGAACGACATATGTGTTCCATCATTAAACTGTATGAAAAGAGATAAAAAAGAACATTTTTTTTTACAGTAAAAGTAAAGTGAGAACGTTTCATTATAATTATTTATATTTAAGTGTACCTAAATGCTATTGAATAATTATTATATTCTTATAAATTTATAAATTATATATAGTTATAGCTTTCTACTTACTACTTACGTGATTAAATGGCTTGCAATATAAAGACCATCTCTATTTTGAGTGTTTTTAAATGATAAATATGTTACCTGTGTGCAAAAAAATTTAATTCAATTTTTTTTTAAAACAGCATGACATATTTTTTCGGTAAAGTCCGTTATTAACTCGCTTCTTCGTAGAAGATCATCACCCAGGTAACACACGATTGATTAGCTTGGCTTCTAAAGATAGAATCGGGTTTTCTTTTTAGATCGCCTTGAACAGGTATGAAGCTGTTATAAATATTTCAATGGAAATTTGTATAATCTAAGAATAGTTTTCTGGAAAATTACAATTAAAACATTCACCACCTTTCTTTTTAATATACACAGTATATTAATATGATATATTATCTGTTAGCTTAAATAAGTTGATCAACACCTGTGTAATACGTGCAGTATTTAACGTCAACGATGATAGTAAGATAACATTATCATCTTTGAATAAACTGTTTTTTCCGTATGGAATATGGTCAAGTTGCCGAACAAGTCTTTAGACCCTCATTGAGAGAGAAATAATATTATTATTCCTTTGATAATTTATATAGTAGTATAGCAAAGTAGTATCCCAACTAGCAGATTGTCTCATATCGCTTCACATAACAATAGCAACACACATATATTTATAAACTAATTCAATGTAATGCATTCAAATCCTAAATAAAACATATATAAATTAAAACAGACCTAACATAAGATCGACTGTCTTAGCATAAATATTCGTGGAGGTAAATGTTTGTCTTCTCCCTCTCTCTCTCTCTCTCTCTCTGTCTGTCTCTCTCTCTCTCCCTGTCTCTGTCTCTGTCTCTCTCTCTCTCTCTCTCTCTCTCTCTCTCTCTCTCTCTCTCTCTATCTATCTCTCTCTCTCTCACACACACACATACACAAAGAGTGAAAACAAAAAGAAGAAAAAAACAAACTGAAAAAGGCAAAAATATTTTTTAAATAAAATAATTATTTTAAAAATACTATGAAGATTCTATTGCTTAATTTAAGATGCTAAAATTGTTTATATTTAGAACAGAAACGTGAAAGAAGGAAAAGTATTCATAAATGACCTTATTAACGAATTCCACGATTTTATGGAATTTAACGCACAAAAAAAAACAATCAAAATACAAATGTTTGGCATTTATTAGATAAAATTTGACAAAATTAAAAACTACACAACACTAAAAATCTACTTAACATTTTCCATACCTATATTAAAATGTGCATAATCATTATTAGACCCATGTACCAATTATAAATAGAGAAGTTAGAAGAAATTGAGCGTCAAGAGCAATTACTGGTGAATATTCGCAAATGAGACGAGTAACTCAGTTTATTATACTGCATTTAAAACACGAGATAATAGAAGAACCAAATGCTAAGAGGTAATTTTTTGTACACATACGGCTAAACAACCTAGCATGGAAACACATTGCAACAAAATTTAGTACACCACTCAGATAGACAGACAGTGGTGTATTAAGATTGCACGGGGCCCCTGGCTGCTATTCCACCTGGGGGCCGGTCCAGCCACTTTATTATAGAATATGATAAGTTTGGGGGCCCTTAATTTAGCCTTAAACCATTGGGGCCCTTGGCTTTAGCCCAATCAGTCCCCCCCCCTTAATCCACCCCTGTAGACAGACATATGTATAAAAACACTTCTTGTGCTATTCAAAAGAGAAAAAAAAGTGAATGCAATCCCCCTGTTTGCCAACTGGCATTTCGCGTGGAATGGGTTGCCTGAATAAACAAGAAAAAACAAACTTAATAGACACGCTACTAACTCTAATAAAAGTGAAACAATATGCATAAAACGTGGATAAGCGTAGGACGCTATAATCATTTTATAGAATAATCAATTGTGAGATGAGATACTAGATCTTAAATCATTCCAATTTTGTTCTTAAATTATTTAACTTATAAAGTGACACTTATGTAATACATCAACAAATTTTCTTAGGCAAGATGTGTATATATATTTATTAATGTTGTTAATATTAAAATTATCATGTTTAGATAAGAAGGAAGAGTATTGGGGAAAATTACATACTTGCATATTTTACTTGTCTTAGATAATTGAAAATGATAATGATTAAACAAATCTATAAGTTTTATTTTTTTTTCAAAAGATATACGTTAGCTAATATTTATTTTCAGCTGATTTATTAAAGTGACTAAGCAACGTAACAAACTTGTTCAAGTAATTTACCATCAACGTTTAAAAGTGTGTATTTCCGTCAAATTATGGTTAAGGATTTTTTTAAAAGGAATTTACATGTTGTAAATTATATACGCACACAAAGCACACATATACGAACACATACGCACATATTTAGAGTATGAAGTATTTGTCACGTGTGGAAATAGACCATTTTTTCCCCTTTTTAAAAATTCTCGTCAGATCTTTTATTGAGTTCACTAAAAGCAATGAAGTAGTATCTCGTGACTCATAAATTCGTTGGGTTCAGTCAAAACATTGACTTAATTTCAAGTGGCCAAATGTCGACAGTTTAATAAATGACTCATTAATGTGCTCTCATAATATGAACAAGAGATGGTTACAGATTTTTTTAAAAAAGCAGTACAGTAGTTTATTTTTTGGCTTAGTTAGTGTGTTAGTGTTTGCCAAACCTATGATTGGTTTTCATTGTGTTTATTACTACATTGAAACTAGATCTTTGTTTTAATATTGTCATGTGTGATGCTCATTAATTGATATTATAGCTTGTACTTGAGTACAACAAGTAACATGTTAATATTCCGAATCAAAACAGACAGAGTGATAAGAGAAATGCTATTAAGAGCTACGATATTATTCATGCTGTCACCAAATCTCTGTGAGCAACACATTGTTATTCTCCTTGATTTTTCTACCAGCAGTTTTATTTTATTGAAAACTGTTTAATGTTTACACTTTATCAAAATATTTTTTATATGTGTTATTTTTTTCTCATTTAGACATAAAGGCATTTTTTAAAGGTTAGTCGTTTAAATTATACATTATTAACCGTATTTCAAATAGATGATATTTAAAAGTGTCATAATGTTGGATAATATCATGTATGTTTTTATGTAGGTACATATATATATATATATTATATATTTGAAGATTTGAATATATTTTTTAAGATAGGTCAAGCTACTGTTCACGTTGCAGCGACCCAGTGAGTGAAGGAACTGCTCACGTAATCGAATTTGACGTCTCTGAATTTAAAATACAATCGTTGCATTATTTACGCATAACCTCATCAACCCATGGATTTATTGCCAACTGCCAGCCCGATGGAACATGCACGAACTTAGTTAATATGTTCAACACCTCGCTGACTGTTAGAAATGGGGGGACTTTCGTAACGGTAACGATAACGATACAAAATGTCTCCAGGTATGGCCTGAAGTCTGACCAAAGGGCCTCGTTCACAGCTGGCGCGAATGGGAAATGTATTCTTGCAATTTTCTGTGAGTGCTTTACTTACATTTTATAAATATAATTTTTAATCGTTTTTCTATTTTTTTTTCAAAAACTCGTAGATTTTATAAATATCAGACTGGTTAGTCGCGCTAAATGTTCAATTTACTTGCTTGTTAAGAAATCGAAACGATTTTTCTTTTTAAAAAAATATATACTGCGTGAAATGAAATGTAGTCAAGAAAATTGATTAATATATACAGAGTATAGACGTGCTATTGGAATATAGGCTCTACGTCTCCGTGTGCAAGGGAAATACATGGATTATAATGTTATTATGAAGACTAGATTTTCTCTTTAAAAAATGTTAAATGATTTAGACATTTAAAAAAAAATGATATTGAAAAAAAAATAGTTTCCAATGAATTTAGTATGCTACCAACAATAAAATTGAAGTTTCTTTATTCATGTATGCATACTTCAGTAGAAGAAGACAAAGGAGTCAATAGTGTTGCTGTCACACAGTAAGGTAGCTCCTCCGAGTCTGCCAGTGTCAAAAAAAAATGGGAACATACAGAATTTTACATTCAGTGTCACCCCTTGTGACCCGGTACGGTCCAAAACCTCCGCACCCTCCCTAGTAACGACGCTGGGACAAGATCATCTAAGTGATTTGATCTTCCTATAATTACCAAAAAATGGACGAAAATCTAGAAAATAAATCTTTTGCTGAATATTTCAAACAGTCTATGACAATGCCTTTATAGATGCAATATAGTTTCTATAAATTTCCTCCTTAAAATTGAGATTTTTTTTTAATTTGAAAGTTACAAAATAATAACACGTCATTTAACGAGGTGGGGCGCCAATTGTATAGTTATCCCCGTAGCACAAATCATCTGTGCTTGACCTCAGCTAAAATGTGAATTTAAATTCATGATCGTATGTTAATTTAAACAAAACATTTTTAAACACATGGTTGTTTTCATTTCTAATTTCCTATGCTTTCAAAGAAAAATTTAACAAAATGATTTTATTTTAAAAATATGGTTATAAATTATTATTTTATCGTGTATAAAAATGTACGTTTTTTAAATTAAAACATTTTTAGCGAAACCACAAAGTCTAGATTGTAAACTTTTGGCACAAAAAAGAGGACTTTATTTGAACTGTTCGTCAATTCAAGTGTTTCCACAAGGAGCCTGCTTCTTTTCTACAAACTTTGTTTGGGTAATATAGGAATGAGATATGTGTTAAATTTTCTTATTACTTGTTTTTAAATAGCATACATCGCGCTCTATTGATACCATTTATAAACTAGATCAATGTGACTGAATGTCATAGCGATATCTTCTCATCTCTTTAAAATCAAATGCTTATACTTACATAATTTTCTTATTGTCTTAGTTGAATACTATTTTATTTGTGTTTCTAACCCCCACCCCCCCCCCATTTCTGGTAGTTGGTTTTATTCATTGATAAAACCACAAACTCTATTCCAAAAGATTCGTGTTTTTAAATGTAGAGCACACATTATTACCTAGCTATGTCTTTTTCTTCTCAGATATTTATATATTTTTAATAATAAAAGTCCCTAAAATGTACAAGGGGCTATGACGTCACGCACCTCGGTGGGGCGGGGGGGGGGTGGTGTCGACTATTTGTGCCGATGTGTGACGAGATAGAGGGGGGTTTTAAAGAACTGTGACGTCACATCAAAACTAGCAAATTTAAATAAAGGTTAAACTTAAACATTTGATTGCTTAGAATTTATTTAATGACCCTTGAAAAGGGATTACATATATTATGTTATTAGAGTGCAGCTTTACACTAAATACATACTTAAATGGGAGAAAAATAGATTTGAAACATGCTCGCTTTCAAATAGAAAATACGGCTTTTATGAGAAAAGGTGTGTGGGGAGCAAAGCTTTGTGACGTCATTTTGAAAAAAAGGGGGTTGTCTAACAGGGAGAGAGGGGAGGGAAATGAAAAATCGGCCAAAACCGCATGCCGTCATGTCCATATTTATGGACAGCCCTATCACTTGATTCGTTCGGCAATGGGATAAAAATAATACAGTTATTTGAAATTGAAGCATGCTAAATAAAAGATGTAATTCCATTCTTAAAAGTAAAATTCTACATTACTATATTTAGTTCATATTATTTCATTATTATTTATATATTTTTGCTTAATGTTTGCAAAATAACTTTTCAAAACTTTGTCAGCCATGAATAATGTGTTTTTTTTAAAGACGTAACTGTAAAGCAAAGCTCGTTAATGCTGCTATTTTACACAATATAATTTGTATTTCATAAGTCTTAACTATAATCTTCCTTGTCTTTCATTTGCTATTTGTATAAATATTTTTTGTAAAGATTATTATTGTATAACATAATTCAGGATAGCCATATGATGAGCAGCGTAAACAGTGTCTACGAGAAAAACAACACAAGCTATTTCCAGGTTACTTGCAGCTTACATCTGCCGGTAGCAAACATAACCATGGGGACTCTCGTGGTTAATGTAACAGTCTATCCGAATGTCACGGGTAGGCCTAGTGACATTTACCTCTATGGTATCAACTCAACAAACTCATATAAAATAGGTTAGTTAATGGCATTATTTGGTACCTAGTTAAAAAAATAATTAACTGACTTTTATTATTTCAGTACTTGAAAAATAACACAAAATAATGTTAACAAAAACTAATTTATACGGCAAATATATGAAAGGCAGAATTGTTGTTTTTAAATACAACAAATTTAACAGTGAAAGCTTTATTCAAAGGCTGTTTTGTTTAACGATTTTTCTTAAAATAGGCTGATAATTTCAATTCTCAAGAAAATTATTAAAATATGTTTACAAATAAAATGAAGTAAAATTGGTTAATTATAATGTTTTTGTTTTAAATTTTAAAATGCGAAAACAACAAATTTTTACTTATCAATTCAAGAATATTCATGTTTTTTTGTTTTTTTTTACAAGAGAATCCTAGTGTAGATTTATCAGATTGTCCAAATACTATAACGGAAGGAAACATTATCAATTGCGTTTGTAAAAGAGTTGACAAGAGTGTGATCGAAACTTCACTACGTTGGTATGATAAAGATACTAATACCTTTGTTAGCGATGAGGTTCTATCTGTTATAGCTAACAGGATACATCCGGGTAAATATTACTATTTAATATAATATTTGATTTTATTTTATATTTAAAAATTAAATAATCTATGTAGATCTAATGTAAATTGCATATAAATTATATAAATTACATTTATTATGAAAATTCAAATTATTGTTATTTTTTAGTGTTATGCATCCTTTTTTTCTTTTAGTAAGTATCAATGTCATTAATCATCTAATTTTTAATTAAAAAATAATTTTGATTTTAAGATATATTCCCTTAAAGAAAAAAATTAAATTTCTTTTTTTACAGGCTATTATTGCAGAGCAAACAACAGCTTAGGCTGGGAAAGTGCACCTAAGTATTACAGACCTTTAATTAATGGTAATTTGAACGTTTAGTACACAGTCTAAGTCACACAGACGTTTTATTTTATTCACATCTAGAGAGCAATCTACAAATATACTGGGTTTTTTTTTGTTGTGTTTGCTGATTTAACTTATAGGTTATTATAAATGTATAATATAGTATCAATTGTAGATAATAATAATAATAAATAAATTAATGATAAAAAAACAACTTTTAGTGAAATGTTCTACCTGGAAAAATTTCAGTCAAAATTGAAAAGCACAGGTTTTTATTTTAATTTCTCCTAAAATAACAAGGTATCAATATTCAAAATGGAAACTATTTTGTGAATCACAAATTATTATTATTGTTACTAGTTTGTGCAGCGGCGCCGTGGCGCCCACGGCGCCCACTTTTTTAGGGCGCCTACGGCGATCACCTTTTTCAAAAGCCCAAGTAACTTATCTTTGTATGATAAATACGATATATTCCTGAAATGTACAACACGTATTTTATAATTAACAATCCTCAAATTCTCTTTTTACATCGTTCCCTTTTCCAAAATTAAAACATGAGCTAAAACAATGACGTCATATAATATATTTTTACGGCGAGAAATTTTAGAAAGCAGGGCACCAAATTACTGCACCAAAAAATAACTCTTTTTGAACGTCCGCATGAAATTGTTTAATTTATTAATAACGAGCAACAAATCCCGTCTAAGGAAGTTCCGCCACCGTTCGGTGGCATATTGTTATAGCCCAAACAGCATTCTCGACCGGCATACATGTGCATCACGTCAAAAATACTATTCATTATAGTTAAAATAAGTAACTCGTAAAAACAGTGCTTTTGACTATAAATCCCAACGCGTATGACTCAACAAAAAAAAAGTCTTGGAATAAATACTGTACCAAAAATAACTCGTTTTGAGCGTCCGCGTAAACGTGTTCCATATGATTGGCTGTAGGAGTCATATGTGTTTGAAGGACCAATCGCTATAGATGACTGGACAGAACGGACAGAAAATTGCCTTTTATTATATAGGATAGTGTGGAGGGTGTTTAATGTTAATCTGTAAACCAAAATGATTATGATTTTTAAGTCTATATATTCATCAACAAAAAAAGCAGGGTGATGTCCTTCATCGTTACAGCAGGATAATTGAAGGTAAATATATATATGATTATTTTTTGTTTCAACAGCTGACAGTGTTGTCATTACGGTTATCACCACCTTTGTCTCAATTTGCGTCATAGTTGCTTTGTTGGCTGTCCTGTTGAAGTTTCTTAAACAAAAATGCAAGTTGGAAATTCCAAAAAGATCATTGGGTAAGAAGTTATAGAATATTCTTTAGCAAAAAAAGAATTACTACTTTTAAGTTAGGATATGAACGTCGATTTTTTATTTTTTAATGTTTTTTAATTTTTTGTTTTTTGTTTTTTTATAAAGACGTTTGTATTCTAGGAAATGAAATAAATACTTAATACAATTTGTTTGTATGCAATTTAAAATCACATTTATCAAACATGGCATTATAAGCATTTACATTTTTAACAAGCAGCAGGTTTACCCAACGTCAACCTAAACATTGAACTGAAAAGGAAGGAAGAAGCCAATGATGATGGCTACATTGAAATCATAGACAGGAAAAGTGAATGTGGTTTGAATAAACCTGGCAAATACGACTGCTTGAATGAATATCATCTTTATGAAAAATTGGACGAGCTGGAAGATAGTCGAACATCAAAAATATCTGCTACCTACACTAATTAGTGAAATAAATAGAGTGTGAAAAATCTCAGTGTTTCATCCTGGCGGTTTATACATGACGCTTGCTAAATTAATTTTTTTTTAAACGAAATAAAAAGTTCGGTTCTTCTTGGTAAAAAAATTCAATTGGAATAATTTTTTGCTATGACCTGCACAAGCATATAAGAAAAGCTGCGACAGTCTTTCAGCCTTCCTCTCCTAATATGTCTTTGGTTTAAGACATAAATGACAAAAAAAAGAGTTTTGTGAATGTTAAACATAACCAGGAGTTTAATAAGCAACTTATGACGTCATACTTGGCTTTATTCTAAGTTTCCCAAACTTTACGTTCGATCGTAGCGTACAAAGAAAAAGTCGGTATGTTATCCACCATTACATGGGTAAATGTACATGTAACTCTTCTTTTAATATGTGGACATAAGTCTTTATAACACAATCATGTTATGTGTTACTATGTTTTGATTTAGTAACAACACTGTAAATTTAAAAGAAATGTCTTTGCTCTAATGTAATTTGTCAATGTTATACTTATTGTTTTATTATTATTATTTTTTTTAATAATCTAATTATATTGTATCCATGCAAAAGGGCAATACGTAAATGACGTCACGCAAATAGGGGTGTGGGGGGTCCACACATTTGTAACGATGTGTGACGAGGGGGAGGGGGTGTTTGAGAAATGTAACGTCACATCAAAACTTGCAACTATCAACAAATATAGCACTTACATATTTAATTCCCTACACTTTATTTTATGAAGTTTTACATGGCTTTACTTGTGTTATGATATTAGAGTTCAACGTTACTCTTAAGGCATACTTAAATGACAATCAGTGATTTAAAACCTGCTTTTTTCAAATAGAAAATATAGCTTTTATTTATTTTATTTTTTGGGGGGGGCGGGGGGGGGGAGGGGGGAAGCCGCAAAGCTTTGCTTTGTGACGTCATATTGGAGGGGGAGGTCAAGTTTTTGTGACGACTAGGAGTGAGGGGGAATGCAAAATCGCGTAACGTCATTCATGGATGGCCCCACAACCACATATTATGTATGTTATCTGAGTGCCAGGTGGGGACAAAAGGTGGCCAGCTACCCCAAGAAGAGTACGAATGCTCCCCATCCAGAGGTGCTACCCCTCCCATGGACACCCCATACACCGCATTTATTTTTTTAACACTAATAAAATAGTTAGAGCCACCGTACAAATCAAATAATTAAATATAATTTTTATGAAATAAACTAGCGTATCACCCGTCAAAAATGACTGAAGATTTCAAAATAAATACACATCAGATTAAAAAAAACAGACCGTTCATTTATTTTATTTATTTTTATTTGATTCCTTTATTATCATATTGAACAATTTTATGCGGAACGTTTGAAAAGTGTTATTTTTGGTGCAGTAATTTGGTGCGCTGCTTTCTAAAATTAGTAGCACAATAAAACAAAATCGATCGCAGCGCCACCTAACAACATTACATCCATTCGAAGTGCCACCTAACAGCATTACTTCCATACAGACAATGGGAATTATGTATATTGATTTGTTATATGTTTACACTTTGTACTATTTAACACTCTTATTGAAATTGAACTTTTATGAGTCTAGGTGGTAAATATCGGAAAGTTAATTGTTTTCTTGTTTATTTATTTCCAAGGATAATATATGAATCAAACAAAATCAATTAATATTATGCAATGAATAAGTTTACATAGAATAATTCAACAAGTATTTCATGTCTATATAAAATTGTGTTATTATAGTTTGTTTGTTTTGTTTTTTTTTATGTATCCACTTTGCTATAGTGCTGTCGTCAAATTATCAAGTTTCTGAGGTGAATGCTTTCCAGATAACAAGTAAACTTTGCAACAACAAAAAAATAAAGATGTATGCATTATTTATGATTTGATATATTGTTCCTGTTATACGATTTCTTTTGCGGCCAATTATTAGGGTTAAGTTTCTGCGTCTTCAATTAAAAAAAAATCAATTTTAAACATTGATAGTGAGATGTCCCAAGGACTATTAAGTGTAAAAAGAAAACGTGTAAACAAAAACTATACAAAGTGTACGCTTTTGAACAGATAGAAATGCAATTTAAAGAAATAATAGCTAACGGTTTCCCGGAGAAAAAATGATATTTTTAAGGACTTAAGATGAAACAGTGTTAAATGAAGATAGCAATGATATTCTCAATATCATCGCTTTTATTTTTGTTAAGCAGTATATATAAGAAATATAACTTTAAAAAAAAAGAGAAATTATTAAAAATATTATATTTAAGATGACTGCTGACTTAAACATTTCACATTTTGTTATATTCCGGAGATCTTAGTAAATAAAAGCTTTTTTTCACACTGATAACAAGTGTAGATACCTTCATTCTCTTAAAACGGACTATATAAATATTAATTAAACCATTTACTTCAAATACTTTTTGTATCATTTTTAATATTTGTATTAGAAATGTTTAGACTTGTAATGTGTTACATATTTCTTTATTAAGTCAATATGTAAAGAACATTCTATCTTTAAACTTTTTATGGTGATTTTTTTTAAATTAAATTCTTTTTGGTTTTTTTTAAAATTCAAGTGGCTTCATAGTGATTCCAATAATAATAAAGCATTGGACATATACAAAATTTCAAATGATTCAAACTCGAAATGGGTAATGGGGTTTTATTGTTAGAAAAAAAAAGGAATGCTAATAATGCTACTAGTACCAGTAAGGCTGTTACAACAAAATGTAAAATAAATTTAATGAGTTCAAGAGTACAAATCTCATTTTGAAGTTGTCAAAGACTTAAGTATATTTAGTCAAAAGGGACACACTGATTTGAAACATCGGTGGCGTCAAATTTGATTAAGCGTTTTATGTTAGGAGGTATTAATGCAGAAAACGACATTCAGCTGCAATTAAAGATATCGGATAAGCCACTCACTAAAATGATCAGATATCTTACTATTGACTCCAATGCATGACAAAAGTTTCAATACTCAGTATCACAAAAAAGTATTGTAAAATTAAATATTAAAAAACCTTTAAAAAATATAAACTAAAAAGAAAGAGAAAAAAAAAGAACTCAATATGCGATTGAATTCAAAATAACTAACTTTATTTAAATCCTAGTGTAATATATAAATTGCAGTTATATACATAAAGTTATGATAATTTTTTTTTAATGTATAATTACACAATAGGAATCTCACACACTTAAAAAAATATGTTTCTTTCTTGCAGAACCTTCACTCTTGACATCTCTCTAAGAACTTTATTTCAGACTCCAGTCTGAAGTCTTAGTTTGTCAAAAAAATCGATTAACTATGTGTAAATATATGTATATATACATTGTTTTTATTTCCTAGGAAACACACGTTTCTTCCCACTCACCACTTAAGTTTTAAATTCATTATCTGAGCATTTTATGAATCAGCTTACGTTTATGAATAACATATGTATGGCTGGCGAACTCTTGTAAGGTTACACAATACAAAAATACGCAACTGATATCCTAATCTATACTAATAAAAGGCAAAGCCATCACTGACTCACTCACTGATTCATCACTAATTCTCCAACTTCCCGTGTAGGTAGAAGCATGAAACTTTGGGAAGTTGTTGAGTAGCCTCTCGCGACGAAAATTGGAGTAAAAGAATTTTAAAAATAACACTCATGGGGGCCGGGGGCCGAAAAACGTTACTTTTCCTTATATGGGCTATATAAAATTTGAATATCACTAATTCTCCTATTTCCCGAGTAGGCAGAAGCATGAAACTTTGGGAAGTTGTTGAGTACAATCCCGCAATAGTAACGGGTGAAAAAGTATTTAAATTATCACTTCCAGGGGGCCTGGGGGCCCAAATGAAGTTTTTTCCTTATATGAGCTATATAAAAACTAAAAATCACTAATTCTCCTATTTCCCGTGTAGGTAGCAGCATGAAACTCTGAGTAGTTGATAAGTACACTTACGCAATGGTAACAAACGAAAAAAATATTTAAATTATCACTTACTGGGGGCCGGGGGCCCAAATGTAGTTTTTTTTCTAATATTTAAAAACTGACATCACTAATTCTTCAACTTCACGTGCAGATAGAAGCATAAAACTTTGGGAAGTTGTTCAGTAGCCTCTCACGGCGATAATTAGAATAAAAGAATTTTTAAAATTCAATTTCATGGGGGCCGGGGGCCGAAAAACGTTACTTTTCCTTATATGGGCTATATAAAATTTGAATATCACTAATTCTCCTATTTCCCGAGTAGGCAGAAGCATGAAACTTTGGGAAGTTGTTGAGTACAATCCCGCAATAGTAACGGGTGAAAAAGTATTTAAATTATCACTTCCAGGGGGCCGGGGGCCCAAATGAAGTTTTTCCTTAAATGAGCTATATAAAAACAGAAAATCACAAATTCTCATATTTCCCGTGTAGGTAGAAGCATAAAACTCTGAGTAGTTGATAAGTACAATTCCGTGATTGTAACAGGTAAAAAGGATATTTAAATTAACACTTACTGGGGGCCGGGGGCCCAAAAGAAGTTTTTTTCTAATATTAAAAACTGAATCATCATGAATTCTCCAACTTCACGTGTAGGTAGAAGCATGAAACTTTTGGAAGTTGTTGAGTAGGCTCTCACGATTCAAAGTGGCGTAAAAGAATTTTAAAATTCACTCTCATGGGGGCCGGGGGCCCAAAAGCGTTTTTTTCCTTATACTGAAAATTGCCTTATTCTCCACTTTCCCGTATAGGTAGAAACACGAAACTTTGGGAATTTGTTGAGTCAACTCCCTCGATGGTAGCATGTAAAAACAATGTTTAAATTATCACTCACTAGGGGCCCAAATGTACTTTTTCTTATATAAAAACTGACTCAAATCTAATTCTCTGATTTCCCGTGTAGGTAAAAGCATGAAACTTTTGGAAATTATTGAGTACACACCCGCGATGGTAACAGGCCAACAAATATTTAAATTTTCACTCACAAGGGGCCGGGGCCCAATTTTTTTCTCATATAAAAAGTTAATCATCGCAGATTCTCCATTTTCCCGTGTAGTTAGAAGCATGAAATTTTGGGAAGTTGTTGAGTACACTCCCGGGATGGTAACAGGCAAATTTTTTTGGTTTAATTATCACTCACTGGGGGCCCGGGACACAAAAGTAATATTTTTAACTTATATGAGCTAAATTACAAATAAAAAAACTTTGGATACTGTGTAAATGTAATTTTACAAAACTTCGAAGATAAAAACTTGATGGTCTATATTAAAATTCGTTAGGGCATTAAAATTATATTTTTTCAATATTTTGTAGCCGAGGGCCCCTAATCTCTTTTTTGTAAATGTTTAAGACATTTTAACCATTTAATTTCACTCAATTTAAAAATAAAATGTTTACTAACAAATATATTCATCATAATCCAAATTAAAATAAGCTGTTGTTTTGAACAATACATATTACCACGATAGGGCCCCCGGCCCTTATTTTAGTTTTTTTTAAAGACGTATTATTTGTAAATGTATTTTATTCATCCCACGGCCATTAAACTTTAGGAAGTTTTTGGGTACGATCCATCGAAGGTTTCTGGCATTAAAAGTAAAAGTTTTAAAAACACAACTTATTCCGGGCTGGGGGCCCGTATGCCATATTTTAACATTAGTCATATAAAAGGTAATTTAAAATGTGGCTACTAGGTAAATGGATGAACTATGGCCAAATTTGATTTTAAAAATAAAATAAAATTATATAGGGTAATGAACTTCTAACGTCTGTTCCTTTGGGGCCGGGACCCAAAATATTTTTTTTCGTAAAAGTTTAAAGCTTTGTTACCTTAAAAATAATTTAAATAAATATAGTCACGTTTCTCTATCATGACCTAGATTGAAATCCTCAGACCTTATGAGATATGCACATCCTGCATCCATTTTGCACGGGGGCCCGTAATGTCATTTTAGTACCCATTTAATTTTACACGACTTTGAAAAACAAGTATATCGATCATGATTCAGACTGAAATCTATTGGTGTTTTGAATTGGTGTGAAACGGGTTTTCAACGCTTACTAAAATTCTAACTTCCGCAGAAGAGCGCGGGGATTTTGCTAGTCTATACTAATAAAAGGCAAAGCCCTCACTGACTCACTGACTGATTCATCACTAATTCTCCAACTTCCCGTGTAGGTATTAGCATGAAACTTTGGGAACTTGCTGAGTATACTCTCTCAACGATAATTGGCGAATAAGAATTTTAAAATTCATACTGTTGGGGGCCCGGGGCCCAAAAACGCTTTTGTTCCTTATATGGACTATATAAAATATGAAATCACTAATTTTCTCATTTCTCGAGTAGGCAAAAGTATGAAACTTTGGGAAGTTGTTGAGTAAAAACCAGCGATAGCGACGGGAGAAAAAAAAATTTAATTACCACTTCCTGGGGTCCGGGGGCCCAAATTAAGTTTTTTCCTAATATGAGCTATACAAAAACTAAAAATCACAAATTCTCCTATTTCCCGTGTAGGTAGAAGCATGAAACTTGGGGTAGTTGTTAAGTACACATCCACGATGGTAACAGGTACAAAACAATATTTAAATTATCACTTAATGTAGGCCGGGGGCCCAAATGTAGTTTCTTCTTATATTAAAACAGACTCATCACTAATTCGCCGATTTCCGGTGTAGGTAGTAGCATGAAACTTTGGAAAGTTGTTGAGTAGCCTCTTTGGACGACAAATGGTGAAAAAGAATTTTAAAATGCACCTTCATGGGGGCCGGGGACCCAAAATCGTTTTTTCCCTTCTATGGGCTATATAAACATTTGAAAATCACTAATTCTCATATTTCCCGAGTAGGTAGAAGCATAAAACTTTGGGAAGTATTTGAGTACACTTCCGCGATGGTAACAGGCAAAAAAAATATTTAAATTTTCACTTACTGGGGCCCAGGGGCCCAAATGTAGTTTTTTCCTTATATGAGCTATATAAAAACTGAAAATCACTAATTCTCCTATTTCCTGTGTATGAAGAAGCATGAAAGTTTGAGTAGTTTTTAAGTAACATTTTGCGATGGTAACAGGTTAAAGAAATTATAGATATTTTCACTTAATTGGGGGCCGGGGGCCCAAATGTAGTTTTTTTCTTATATAAAAAACTGACTCATCACTAATTCTCCAAATGTCTCGTGTTGGTAGCAGCATGAAACTTTGGAGAATTGTTAAGTACACTTCCGCCATGGTAACAATCAAAACAAATGTAAAATTATCATTCACTAGGGGGCCGGGGGCCAAAATGTAGTTTTTTTTCTGATATGAGCTATATAAAACAGACTCATCATTACATATATAACTTCCCGTGTAGGTAGGAGCATGAAACTTTGTGAAGTTGATGCGTACCCTCTCGCAATGGTAGCAGACAAAAAAAATAAATTATCAGCTCGATAGGATCTCGGGAAGTGTGTCATTTTTTACTTTTCGCTTTTGTTTTTCTGCGGGACTAGGACAGACAGACAGACAAGACGGTGAAGTTAACATATGTATTATATCCATCATGATCCAGATTGAAATCAATTGGTGTTTTGAATTTGTGTTTCACGGATTCTCAACGTAACTGAAATACTAATTTCCGCAGCGAAGCGGGGGTATTTTGCTAGTCTATACTAATAAAAGGCAAAGCCCTCACTCACTCACTGACTGATTCATCACTAATTCTCCAACTTCCCGTGTAGGTAGAAGCATGAAACTTTGGGAAGTTGTCAAGTACCCTCTCACAACGAAAATTGGCAAAAAAGAATTTTAAAATTCCCGCTCATGTGGGGCCGGGGGCCCAAAAACTTTTTTTTCCTTATATGGCCTATATAAAATTTGAATATCACTAATTCTCCCATTTCCCGAGTAGGCAGACGCATGAAACTTTGGAAAGTTGTTGTGTATAAACCCGCGATGGTAACGGGAGAAAAAATATTTAAATTATCACTTCCTGGGGGCCGGGGGCCCAAATTATGTTTTTTCCTTATATGAGCTTTATAAAAACTAAAAATCACTAATTCTACTATTTCCTGTGTAGGTAGAAGCATGAAACACTAGGTAGTTGATAAGCACACTTCCGCGATGGTAACAAGCGAAACAAATATTTAAAATAACACTTAATGGGGTCCGGGGGCCCAAATGTAGTTTTTTTCTTATATAAAAAACTGACTCATCACTAATTCTCCAACTTCCCGGTTAGGTATTAGCATGAAACTTTGGGAACTTGCTGAGTACACTCTCTCAACGATAATTAGCTAATAAGAATTTTAAAATTCACACTGTTGGGGGCCCCGGGGCCCAAAAACGCTTTTTTTCCCTTATATGGCCTATATAACATTTGAAAATCAGCAATTATCCTATTTCCAGAGTAGGCAGAAGCATGAAACTTTGGGAAGTTGTTGAGTACAATGCCCGCGATGGTAACGGGAGAAAAAATATTTAAATTATCACTTTCATGGGGGCCGGGGGCCCAAATGAAGATTTTTTCCTTATATGAGCTTTATAAAAACTAAAAATCACTAATTCTCCTATTTCCCGTGTAGGTAGAAGCATGAAACACTAGGTAGTTGATAAGCACACTTCCGCGAAGGTAACAAGCGAAAAACAATATTTAAAATAACACTTAATGGGGTCCGGTGGCCCAAATGTAGTTCTTTTTCTTATATAAAAAACTGACTCATCACTAATTCTCCAACTTCCCGTGTAGGTATTAGCATGAAACTTTGGGAACTTGCTGAGTACACTCTCTCAACGATAATTGGCTAATAAGAATTTTAAAATTCACACTGTTGGGGGCCGGGGCCCAAAAATGCTTTTTTTCTTTATATGGACTATATAGAATATGAAATCACTAATTTTCTCATTTCTCGAGTAGGCAAAAGCATGAAACTTTGGGAAGTTGTTGAGTACAATCCCGCGATGGTAACGGGAGAAAAAATATTTAAATTATCACTTCCTGGGGGCCGGGGCCCCAAATTAAGTTTTTTCCTTATATGAGCTTTATAAAAACTAAAAATCACTAATTCTCCTATTTCCTGTGTAGGTAGAAGCATGAAACACTAGGTAGTTGATTAGCACACTTCCGCGATGGTAAAAAGCGAAAAAAATATTTAAAATAACACTCAATGGGGTCCGGGGGCCCAAATGTAGTTTTTTTCGTATATAAAAAACTGACTCATCACTAATTCTCCAACTTCCCGTGTAGGTATTAGCATGAAACTTTGGGAACTTGCTGAGTACACTCTCTCAACGATAATTGGCTAATAAGAATTTTAAAATTCACACTGTTGGGGGCCCGGGGCCCAAAAATGCTTTTTTTCCTAATATGGACTATATAGAATATGAAATCACTAATTTTCTCATTTCTCGAGTAGGCAAAAGCATGAAACTTTGGGAAGTTGTTGAGTACAATCCCGCGATGGTAACGGGAGAAAAAATATTTAAATTATCACTTCCTGGGGGCCAGGGCCCCAAATTAAGTTTTTTCCTTATATGAGCTTTATAAAAACTAAAAATCACTAATTCTCCTATTTCATGTGTAGGTAGAAGCATGAAACACTAGGTAGTTGATAAGCACACTTCCGCGATGGTAACAAGCGAAAAAAATATTTAAAATAACACTTAATGGGGTCCGGGGGCCCAAATGTAGTTTTTTTCTTATATAAAAAACTGACTCATCAATAATTCTCCAACTTCCCGGTTAGGTATTAGCATGAAACTTTGGGAACTTGCTGAGTACACTCTCTCAACGATAATTGGCTAATAAGAATTTTAAAATTCACACTGTTGGGGGCCCGGGGCTCAAAAATGCTTTTTTTCCTAATATGGACTATATAGAATATGAAATCACTAATTTTCTCATTTCTCCAGTAGGCAAAAGCATGAAACTTTGGGAAATTGTTGAGTAAAAAACAGCGATAGCGACGGGAGGAAAAAAAATTAAATTATCACTTCCTGGGGGCCGGGGGCCCAAATGAAGTTTTTTCCTTATATGAGCTTTATAAAAACTAAAAATCACAAATTATCCTATTTCCCGTGTAGGTAGAAGCATGAAACTTGGGGTAGTTTTTAAGTACACTTCCACGATGGTAACAGGTAAAAACAATATTTAAATTATCACTTAATGGGGGCCGGGGGCCCAAATGTAGTTTTTTCTTATATTAAAACAGACTCATCACTAATCTCGGATTTACCGCGTAGGTAGAAGCATGAAACTTTGGGAAGAGTAGTTTTAAGTACACTTTCACGATGGTAACAGGTAAAAACAATATTTAAATTATCACTTACTGGGGGCCGGGGGCCAAAATGTAGTCTTTTCTTATATTAAAACTGACTCATCACTAATTCTCGGACTTCCCGTATATGCAGAAGCATGAAACCTTGGGAAGTTATCAAGTAGCCTCTCTCGACGACAAATGGCGAAAAAGAATTTATAAATTCAGCTTCATGGGGGCCGGGGGCCCAAAATCTTTTTTTCCCCTTCCATTTGCTATATAAACATTTGAAAATCACTAATCCTCCTATTTCCCGAGTAGGTAGAAGTATGAAACTTTGGGAAGTTGTTGAGTACACTTCCGCGATGGTAATAGGCGAAAAAATATTCAAAATTTCACTTACTGGGGCCCAGGGGCCAAAATGTAGTTTTTTCCTTATATGAGTTATATAAAAACTGAAAATCACTAATTCTCCTAATTCCTGTGTAGGAAGTAGCATGAAACTTTGAGTAGTTGTTAAGTAACATTCTGCGATGGTAACAGGTTAAAAAACTATCTAGATTATCACTTACTGGGGGCCGGGGGCCAAAATGTAGTTTTCTTCTTATATAAAAAACTGACTCATCACTAATTCTCCAATTTCTCGTGTTGGTAGCAGCATGAAACTTTGGAGAGTTGTTAAGTACACTTCCGCAATGGTAACAGGTGAAAAAGAATTTTGAAATTCACACTCATGGGGGCCGGGGGCCCAAAAACGTTTCTTTTCCTCATTCTGGCTTTATAAAAAATAAAAATCCCTTATTCTCCTATTTCCCGAGAAGGTAGAAGCATGAAACTTTGGGTAGTTGTTGGATAACATTCCGCGATGGTAACAGGTGGAACAATTATTATAAATTATCACATAACGGGGGCCGGGGGCCAAAATGTATTTTTTTTTCTTATATGAGCTATATAAAAACTGAAAATCACTAATTCTCCTATTTCCCGTGTAGGTGGAAGCATGAAACTTTGGGCGGTTGTTGAGCACCCCCCGCAATGGTAGCAGACGGAGAAAAATTAAATAATCAGCTCGATAGGATCACGGGAAGTGTGTCATTTTTTTACTTTTCGTTTTTGTTTTTTTGCGGGACTACAACAGACAGACAGACAAGACGGTGAAGTTAATATATGTATTATATCCATCATGATCCATTTTGAAATCAATTTGTATTTTGAATTTGTGTTACGCGGGTTCTCAATGCTTACTGAAATCCTAATTTACCGCAGCAAAGCGCGGGTATTTTGCTAGTCTATACTAATAAAAGGCAAAGCCCTCACTCACTCACTGACTCATCACTAATTCTCCAACTTCCCGTGTAGGTAGAAGCATGAAACTTAGGGAAGTTGTCGAGTAGTCTCTCGCAACGAAAATTGGAGTAAAAGAATTTTTAAAATAACACTTATGGAAGCCGGGGGCCCAAAAACGTTTTTTTTTCCTAATATGGCCTATATAAAATTTTAAAATCACCAATTCTCCTATTTCCCGAGTAGGCAGAAGCATGAAACTTTGGGAAGTTGTTGAGAACAATCCCGCGATGGTAACGGGTAAAAAAAATTTACATTATCACTTCCTGAGGGCCGGGGGCCCCAATGAAGTTTTTTCCTTATATGAGCTATATATAAACTGAAAATCACAAATTCTCCTATTTCCCGTGTAGGTAGAAGCATGAAACTCTGAGTAGTTGATAAGTACACTTCCGTGATGGTAACAGGCAAAAAAATATTTAAATTATCAAATTTTGGGGGCCGGGGCCCCAAATGAAATTTTTCCTTATATGAGCTATATAAAAACATTAAATCACAAATTCTCATATTTCCCGTGTAGGTAGCAGCATGAAACTCTGAGTAGTTGATAAGTACACTTACGCGATGGTAACAAACGAAAAAAATATTTAAATTAACACTTACTGGGGGCCGGGGGCCCAAATGTAGTTTTTTTCTAATATTTAAAACTGAATCATCACTAATTCTTCAACTTCACGTGTAGATAGAAGCATAAAACTTTGGGAAGTTATTCAGTAGCCTCTCACGGCGATAATTAGAATGAAAGAATTTTAAAATTCAATTTCATGGGGGCCGGGAGCCCAAAAACGTTATTTTTCCTAATATGGGCTATATAAAATTTGAATATCACTAATTCTCCTATTTCCCGAGTAGGCAGAAGCATGAAACTTTGGGAAGTTGTTGAGTACAATTCCGCAATAGTAACGGGCGAAAAAGTATTTAAATTATCACTTCCAGGGGCCGGGAGCCCAAATGAAGTTTTTTCCTAATATGAGCTATATAAAAACTAAAAATCACTAATTCTCCTAATTCCTGTGTAGGAAGTAGCATGAAACTTTGAGTAGTTGTTAAGTAACATTCTGCGATGGTAACAGGTTAAAAAACTATCTAGATTATCACTTACTGGGGGCCGGGGGCCAAAATGTAGTTTTCTTCTTATATAAAAAACTGACTCATCACTAATTCTCTAATTTCTCGTGTTGGTAGCAGCATGAAACTTTGGAGAGTTGTTAAGTACACTTCCGCAATGGTAACAGGTGAAAAAGAATTTTGAAATTCACACTCATGGGGGCCGGGGGCCCAAAAACGTTTCTTTTCCTCATTCTGGCTTTATAAAAAATAAAAATCCCTTATTCTCCTATTTCCCGAGAAGGTAGAAGCATGAAACTTTGGGTAGTTGTTGGATAACATTCCGCGATGGTAACAGGTGGAACAATTATTATAAATTATCACATAACGGGGGCCGGGGGCCGAAATGTAATTTTTTTTCTTTTATGAGCTATATAAAAACTGAAAATCACTAATTCTCCTATTTCCCGTGTAGGTGGAAGCATGAAACTTTGGGCGGTTGTTGAGTACGCAATGGTAGCAGACGGAGAAAAATTAAATTATCAGCTCGATAGGTTCACGGGAAGTGTGTCATTTTTTTACTTTTCGTTTTTGTTTTTCTGCGGGACTACAACAGACAGACAGACAAGACGGTGAAGTTAATATATGTATTATATCCATCATGATCCATTTTGAAATCAATTTGTATTTTGAATTTGTGTTACGCGGGTTCTCAATGCTTACTGAAATCCTAATTTACCGCAGCAAAGCGCGGGTATTTTGCTAGTCTATACTAATAAAAGGCAAAGCCCTCACTCACTCACTGACTCATCACTAATTCTCCAACTTCCCGTGTAGGTAGAAGCATGAAACTTAGGGAAGTTGTCGAGTAGTCTCTCGCGACGAAAATTGGAGTAAAAGAATTTTTAAAATAACACTCATGGGGGCCGGGGGCCCAAAAACGTTTTTTTTTCCTAATATGGCCTATATAAAATTTTAAAATCACTAATTCTCCTATTTCCCGAGTAGGCAGAAGCATGAAACTTTGGGAAGTTGTTGAGAACAATCCCGCGATGGTAACGGGTGAAAAAAAATTTACATTATCACTTCCTGAGGGCCGGGGGCCCCAATGAAGTTTTTTCCTTATATGAGCTATATAAAAACTGAAAATCACAAATTCTCCTATTTCCCGTGTAGGTAGAAGCATGAAACTCTGAGTAGTTGATAAGTACACTTCCGTGATGGTAACAGGCAAAAAAATATTTAAATTATCAAATTTTGGGGGCCGGGGCCCCAAATGAAATTTTTCCTTATATGAGCTATATAAAAACATTAAATCACAAATTCTCATATTTCCCGTGTAGGTAGCAGCATGAAACTCTGAGTAGTTGATAAGTACACTTACGCGATGGTAACAAATGAAAAAAATATTTAAATTAACACTTACTGGGGGCCGGGGGCCCAAATGTAGTTTTTTTCTAATATTTAAAACTGAATCATCACTAATTCTTCAACTTCACGTGTCGATAGAAGCATAAAACTTTGGGAAGTTGTTCAGTAGCCTCTCACGGCGATAATAAGAATGAAAGAATTTTAAAATTCAATTTCATGGGGGCCGGGAGCCCAAAAACGTTATTTTTCCTTATATGGGCTATATAAAATTTGAATATCACTAATTCTCCTATTTCCCGAGTAGGCAGAAGCATGAAACTTTGGGAAGTTGTTGAGTACAATTCCGCAATAGTAACGGGCAAAAAAGTATTTAAATTATCACTTCCAGGGGCCGGGGGCCAAAATGAAGTTTTTTCCTTTATATGAGCTATATAAAAACTAAAAATCACCAATTCTCCTATTTCCCGTGTCGGTAGCAGCATGAAAATCTGAGTAGTTTATAAGTACACTTACGCCATGGTAACAAACGAAAACAATATTTAATTTATCATTTACTGGGGAACGGGGGCTCAAATGTAGTTTTTTTCTTATATAAAAAACTGACTTATCGCTAATTCTACAACTTCCCGCGTAGGTAGAAACATGAAACCTGGGAAAAGTTGTTAAGTAGCCTCTTGCGACGATACTTGGCGTAAAATAATTTTAAAATTCACACTAATGGGGGCCGGGGGCCCAAAACCATTTTTTTCCTAATATGGGCTATATTAAATTGAAAAATAACTAATTCTCCTATTTTGGGAGTAGGCAGAAGCATGAAACTTTGGGCAGTTGTTGAGTACACCTCCGCGATGTTAACAGGCAAAAACATATTTAAATTATCAAATACTTGGGGCCGGGGCCCCAAATGAAATTTTTCCTTAAATGAGCTGTATAAAAACAGAAAATCACAAATTCTCATATTTCCCGTGTAGGTAGAAGCATAAAACTCTGAGTAGTTGATAAGTACCCTTCCTTGATTGTAACAGGTAAAAAAATATTTAAACTATCACTTTCTGGGGGCCGGGGGCCCAAAATGAAGATTTTTCCTAATTTGAGCTATATAAAAACTAAAAATCACAAATGCTCCTATTTCCCGTGTAGGTAGTGTGACGAAATTTGTGTTGACTCAAATATCTGCTACCCAGCCTACGGGTGAAACAAGGGGGATAACTCACACTCGCTTGATTAGCTCGCCTGTGTCAACGGAACACAATTAAATATGCAAGGATATCAGGTGAAAGAGTCCAACCTCTTTGTGAGATGGAAAATAATTATAGGCCAATCGGACACAACTGGACAAAACCGCCCCTCAGGGTATAAATACCAGCGCGCCCCGGGATCTCGTTCTCTTCTTTTCCGACCAACGACCACAGCATCAGAACAAACGAAGTGTAGTATTCGTCTCCAGATTCTATCTGTGTCCATCCTTGGTCAAGAGAGCCGACAAGTCCATCCAAACCCAGAAATCTGGTAAGAGTGAGCTCTAGCTTTATTTGCCGTATTTGTATAGTATGCATTACATGTAAATACTTAGATATGAACCATTGAATTTTCCGGTTGTAAAATTGTTGAAATGTTTAAGCCCCACGGTCGACAGCTCGCCGTGCGGGACCACGTGGGACACGTGAACATTCCATGTTGTTATTTAACTGTGTGATTACCCACGCTCTTCATCGAATGGATGGTTTGAGCTAGATTTCACAAAATAAGATGCATTTAATGCATTTAAGGTATTTATATATGTTGAACCATGTGCCCGGGTGTCAGCCAGCTAGGTCTGCATCCGTGGTTTAAGACTTAGACCTAGTCTAAGCACACCCCCCCCCAATTATTAAATTAATAATTCACATTGTACATGAATATATGTAATCCACTTTTGGCACCTTGCTCTGAAGGCTTGGTTGTCAGAAGGTGGAATATAGACAGACTGAATTAGAGAAACTACCCTAGTTTTCTTTTCTGTTTTAGTCTGGTTCCTGGATACCGGACCTGTGCAGAGAGGCAACACGCACTCCTGTCCACAGTCCAACCCAGGCTGACTTGTCATACCCGATTGGTCACACACCGTACCAATCGAAGCTGGTGGCCACACACATAGCTGTGCCCCAAAGCTCGTACATCACACACGTGAGTGCGAAAGATAACTTATCACACATCCTGTGAAAGTTAACGCCGTCTTAACCCAAGACGAGATAGCCAACACGCACCCAAGCATCGAGTATCAGGAGCACGCCCAAGTGACATCCTTACTCAACACGCCAGCCAGAGGAACGACCTTGCAGTACCAACTGCGTGCGCCCCCTCAACCGAAGGAACCCGGCGCAGGGCAAGGTGACCCAGAGTTGACCCAGTGTTATCGAAGCCAGTGAACCGCATCGGCCAGGAAGGACTTGCAGAACCAACCATCCCGCCCCTTACACAGGACACGGGTGGGGCAAGAACACCTGCAGCCAACCTCAGTACGAAGCACAACCCGTGGAGCTCGTGAGGCACCCCTACCCGCCCCAGCTACAGAGGGAACCCGGAGTAGATGAGACGACCCACAGCACACAGTGCAACTATAAGTACCCACCATTAACATAAAGTTAATTGCAACTTAGCCTAATGATGATTAATGTTATGTGAAGGTGACATTGCATTGCAGCAATCCAATCCTTGTAAAAAGTGTATGATAAATTAAATTGTATTAAAAATTCAACCTTTTAGTTGTTGATTGTCGTATGCGAGTAGATCACTAAAGTATACCTTGTGAGCGAGATCAACTTAAACATACATATATATATATATATATATGCCCCTAGACAACAAGCCACCTAAGATTTCATAAATATCGCCACAAGGTAATAAATGGGGGCCGGTCCGGGATGATTGTAGGGTTGTTCTAGTGATCTCTCGCATGCGATATATCTTGACATAATGCTAAGTTAAATCATCATTAGCTTGCCATAACTTATGTTAATTGGAATTAATGATACTTAGTCATTTTAAGTAATTAATGAATTGAAATTTACTGTCATTTGTAGTTAAGCCGTGTTGTTACAGTATCTAGTTAGAGTTCACCTTACCGGAACTGTGTTTGGTAGAACATGGCAGAATTTGTAAGAGCCAAGGCCGAGGTCAAGGCTGAAGCACGCCGAGAGGGCGAGAGTCTCGGACTGGAGGGAGCTGAACTGGTTCAGTACATGAACCGAGAAGTCGATTTATTTATAGCGAGAGAGAGAGAAGAGGCAGAGCGTGAAAAGGAGAAGGCGGAACGGGAGATGGCCAAGGAGATGGCCAAGGAGAAGGCGGAACGGGAGATGGCCAAGGAACAGGCAGACAGGGAACACGCCCTGAGATTGGTCGAGCTAGAGATAGAGAAGGAGAGAGTCCAGGCGGAACGAACGACCACCCCAGGAAGCAACCTTGTCCTGGATTCAAGGACTGGCCAGATACACCATTCACTGCTGTTCCCGCTGGACCCATTCGACGAGAAGTTAGAGTCGATAGAAGTATACTTGGATAGGTTCGAACAGATCGCCAAGATGTATGAGCTCCCCGAGGACAAATGGAATCTTCGCTTAGCCCATGTACTCAAGGGGAAGGCCTATGAAGTGTATTCGAAACTGGCTGAGGAAGACGCCAGGAACTATGCCGCACTTAGAGCAGCCCTCCTCGTAAAGTATGAGCTAACGGCATCCACGTACAGGAAAAAGTTCAGGGCGGCCAGATTGGAAAAATCTGAAACCTACAGTCAGCTCCTGGAGAGACTGACTAAATACCTGAATAAATGGCGCACCCTGGGGAAATACCCAGATACATTCCAGGGCGTCATGGAGATGATACTGGTAGAGCAAATAAAGGAGTGTATGACCCCTGACCTCCGGATATTTGTGGAAGAAAATGGAGCCACCCACCTCGATAGGGTAAAGGACTTGGCTGACTGGTACCTGACGGCCCATCGAGAGGGCAAGGAGCCTATTAGGCAGAAACCCACCGGCCAACCCGTGGACGACCAGATGCCGAGGGAGGAAAGAGGAACGGCGCCCGTTTTCCCGAACAACAGGAGACCCGGATTCTCACCAAATAGGAATTCCACCCCGACATCCGTACCTTCGGGAAAAAAACGTACATGGTGTGAATATCACCAGACGTCATCTCATTCCATCGAAGAGTGCCAGAGAAGAAAATCCCAGCCACATAGTCAAGCTACTGCCAAGCCCAGAGCATTTCCACATACGGTGGGGGCGATACTTGACGTACCTGCGACTGGAGAGAATAAGTTTATCGAAGCATCGTGTGAGCAAGTCATGGTCAACGGAAAGATGATCAAATGCCTATATGACACGGGATGTTCGTGTGCAGCCATTGTCAACCGATCATTGGTCCTGCCAGGGGACATGACCAAGGAGACCATAAGGATCCAAGGCATTGATCGGCGCAGCCATCCAAAGACATTTCCCGTAGCACGCATTAAAGTGGACACTCCTTTCGTCAAAGGAATAATCCACGCGGCAGTCATGGACGCACCGGCATTCGACCTAATACTGGGAAGTAGATACTTCACAGTGGAGGAGCTAAGAAGGAAATATCAAGCTAAGTCGGAGGCGACTAGAGGAGTAGCCACACCATGGAGGCCAGAACTCACCACAGTGAGAAAAGCGTCACCGGTAAAGGCTAGGGGAGGATCACCGTTATTTCATGTCAGCTCGTCCCGAGCAAACATCAACTATGGTGAATTACGACAGGATAACAAGAGTAGGCCTCAAGTAAACCCAGGGATGAATAAGTGCACAAACCATCCGGGCATGTATCAGGAAAACCGTAATCAAGTAGTTGCCATTCGGCAAGAGAAGAATAATAGTGGCCCACCTAAACAGATGGCCGAAAAGAAGGTAGTAAGCCCCACATCACAACATGGGAAAACCAATGTAACCGACCGAAACAATTTCGGGAGGGTTAGCACACCCATGATGAGGCGGCAATCAACGGTTAACTTACCTAAGTACAGGGAAAATACATTTTCTAACAACCAGCGTAAGATTGAACCAAAGCATCAGGCAAACCCCACTCGAAAGGGACTTGTCAACGAAGTTACTAAGCACACAGTTAACCAAAAGGATAGCCTGGGGGAAGCCATAACTTGCGAAATGAAAGATAGGATCCAGGTCCTGGAAAAGGATTACAAACTAATAGACGCTGCGTTCAATCAAGCCATCATAATCAAAGATGGAGAAATAGCGTCATTAACAAAGCAACTTAGAGAATTGCAACAGGCAAATCTCTCATTAAGAGAAATAAGAAACGAGAATATAACTCCACCAATCAGTTCGGGGAGAGATATAAAGAAGGCCACCGTGATGTCCCATCACAACGTGGGAACCACCGTGCCAAAGCGTACACCGGGATTGAATACCACTGTGACGTCCCACCTCCAAAGGGGAACTACACAGGATCAATCAGGATTGAGCGAGAACAGGACGGTCCACCTAAAAGGGGAAGTCACTGAGTCACAAGCTCAACCCGTCTCGAAGTCAGAAGAAGAATATACTTCGTCAACCGAAGTCGCGTAACCAAAGAAATGCTAGATGCTCTACTCAATACCAAAATTAGGGACGTGCGGAAGCCGATCGGAGCCTCATCGCAGATAATTGTCGTCCACTCTTAGATAATTCATCTAGATGAATCATCTCAAAAAAAGGGCCTCTGTGACGAAATTTGTGTTGACTCACATATCTGCTACCCAGCCTACGGGTGAAACAAGGGGGATAACTCACACACGCTTGATTAGCTCGCCTGTGTCAACGGAACACAATTAAATATGCAAGGATGTCAGGTGAAAGAGTCCAACCTCTTTGTGAGATGGAAAATAATTATAGGCCAATCGGACACAACTGGACAAAACCGCCCCTCAGGGTATAAATACCAGCGCGCCCCGGGATCTCGTTCTCTTCTTTTCCGGCCAACGACCACAGCATCAGAACAAACGAAGTGTAGTATTCGCCTCCAGATTCTATCTGTGTCCATCCTTGGTCAAGAGAGCCGACAAGTCCATCCAAACCCAGAAATCTGGTAAGAGTGAGCTCTAGCTTTATTTGCCGTATTTGTATAGTATGCATTACATGTGTTTGTTGTTCGTCCGTCGTGATCGACGATGACCACTCTCATCATATTTGCTGGGCCGCCACATGTGTTCTCTGGTGGCTTATTAACCCTATTTTTGCGCGAAAGAGGCGTCCGCATGTCGGACAAGAGATAGAAGCGGTCCCTTCAGGGGGGTTTTGGTTTCGTTCCTTTCTGGCCTGGCGTTTTAACTTGGCAGCCTGTTGTCTATTTGCTTCACAGACAGCTGCGCCATTCCATATCGTAGAGCGCCAGTGGGCTCGGTTACTGGCTGCCGCTTCTCAGGAGTCATGTCCGATGTCGAAGGCCTTCAGAGCAGTTTTAAGCGTGTCCTTGTAGCGCTTTCGTGGACCTCCGCGTGCTCTTTGCCCTTCGGTAAGTTCACCGTAGAAGAGCCTCTTGGGTAGGCGATGATCGGGCATGCGCACTAGATGCCCCGCCCAGCGTAGTTGGCTTTGCATGAGGATAGTGTGGATGCTGGGGAGTCCTGACCTGGCTAATATTTCGGTGTCTGGAACTTTTTCCTGCCATTTTATATTGAGAATTTTTCTAAGGCTTTTGGTGTGGAAGTGGTTCAGCAACCTCGCATGGCGTTGGTATACAATCCAAGTTTCACATGCATATAGTAAGGTGGGGAGCACTACAGCTCTGTATACTTTTAGTTTTGTTTGGGTGCTGATTCCCCTTCTGTTCCAGACACTGTCATGCAATCTACCGAATGCTGCGCTGGCCTTCGAGATTCTCGAGTTCACCTCGTCATCAATATTGGCCTTCTGGGACAGTGTGCTGCCAAGGTAAGTAAAGCGGCTCACTGTGTTGATTTTGTTGCCGTTGATGAATATGTTTGGCTCAGTATAGGATTTGCCCGGGGCCGGCTGGTATAACACTTCTGTCTTTTTACATGTAAATGCATTACATGTAAATACTTAGATATGAACCATTGAATTTTCCGGTTGTAAAATTGTTGAAATGTTTAAGCCCCACGGTCGACAGCTCGCCGTGCGGGACCACGTGGGACACGTGAACATTCCATGTTGTTATTTAACTGTGTGATTACCCACGCTCTTCATCGAATGGATGGTTTGAGCTAGATTTCACAAAATAAGATGCATTTAATGCATTTAAGGTATTTATATATGTTGAACCATGTGCCCGGGTGTCAGCCAGCTAGGTCTGCATCCGTGGTTTAAGACTTAGACCTAGTCTAAGCACACCCCCCCCCAATTATTAAATTAATAATTCACATTGTACATGAATATATGTAATCCACTTTTGGCACCTTGCTCTGAAGGCTTGGTTGTCAGAAGGTGGAATATAGACAGACTGAATTAGAGAAACTACCCTAGTTTTCTTTTCTGTTTTAGTCTGGTTCCTGGATACCGGACCTGTGCAGAGAGGCAACACGCACTCCTGTCCACAGTCCAACCCAGGCTGACTTGTCGTCATAACCGATTGGTCACACACCGTACCAATCGAAGCTGGTGGCCACACACATAGCTGTGCCCCAAAGCTCGCACATCACACACGTGAGTGCGAAAGATAACTTATCACACATCCTGTGAAAGTTAACGCCGTCTTAACCCAAGACGAGATAGCCAACACGCACCCAAGCATCGAGTATCAGGAGCACGCCCAAGTGACATCCTTACTCAACACGCCAGCCAGAGGAACGACCTTGCAGTACCAACTGCGTGCGCCCCCTCAACCGAAGGAACCCGGCGCAGGGCAAGGTGACCCAGAGTTGACCCAGTGTTATCGAAGCCAGTGAACCGCATCGGCCAGGAAGGACTTGCAGAACCAACCATCCCGCCCCTTACACAGGACACGGGTGGGGCAAGAACACCTGCAGCCAACCTCAGTACGAAGCACAACCCGTGGAGCTCGTGAGGCACCCCTACCCGCCCCAGCTACAGAGGGAACCCGGAGTAGATGAGACGACCCACAGCACACAGTGCAACTATAAGTACCCACCATTAACATAAAGTTAATTGCAACTTAGCCTAATGATGATTAATGTTATGTGAAGGTGACATTGCATTGCAGCAATCCAATCCTTGTAAAAAGTGTATGATAAATTAAATTGTGTTAAAAATTCAACCTTTTAGTTGTTGATTGTCGTATGCGAGTAGATCACTAAAGTATACCTTGTGAGCGAGATCAACTTAAACATACATATATATATATATATATATACATATATATGCGTCTAGACAACAAGCCACCTAAGATTTCATAAATATCGCCACAGGTAGAAGCATGAAAAACTGGGTAGTTGATAAGCACACTTCCGCGATCGTAACAAGCGAAAAAAATATTTAAACTAACACTTACTGGGGTCCGGGGGCACAAATGTGTTTTTTTTCTTATATAAAAAGCTTACTCATCACTAATTCTCCAACTTCCCGTGTAGGTATTAGTATGGAACTTTAGGAACTTGCTGAATACACTCTCTCGATGATAATTGGTGAATAAGAATTTTAAAATTCACACTGTTGGGGGCCCGGGGCCCAAAAACGCTTTTTTTCCTTATATGGACTATATAAAATATGAAATCACTAATTTTTTCATTTCTCGAGTAGGCAAAAGCATGAAACTTTGGGAAGTTGTTGAATACAAACCAGCGATAGCAATGGGAGAAAAAAATAATTAAATTATCACTTCCTGGGGGCCGGGGGCCCAAATGAAGTTTTTTCCTTATATGAGCTGTATAAAAACTAAAAATCACAAATTCTCCTATTTCCCGTGTAGGTAGAAACATGAAACTTGGGGTAGTTGTTAAGTACACTTCCACGATCGTAACAGGTAAAAGCAATATTTAAATTATCAGTTAATGGGGGCCGGGGGTCCAAATGTAGTTTCTTCTTATATTAAAACAGACTCATCACTAATTCTCGGATTTACCGCGTAGGTAGAAGCATGAAACCTTGGGAAATTGTCAAGTAGCCTCTTTGGACGATAAATGTCGAAAAAGAATTTTAAAATTCACCTTCATTTATGTCGGGGGTCCAAAATCGTTTTTTCCTTCTATGGGCTATATAAACATTTGAAAAACACTAATTATCCTATTTCCCGAGTAGGTAGAAGCATGAAACTTTGGGAAGTTGTTGAGTACACTTCCGCGATGGTAACAGGCGAAAAAATATTTAAATTTTCACTTACTGGGGCCCAGGGGCCCAAATGTAGTTTTTTCCTTATATGTGCTATATAAAAACTGAAAATCACTAATTCTCCTATTTCCTGTGTATGAAGAATCATGAAAGTTTGAGTATTTGTAAAAAAACATTCTGCGATGGTAACAGGTTAAAAAATTATATAAATTATCATTTACTGGGGGTCGGGGGCCCAAATGTAGTTTTTTTCTTATATAAAAAACTGACTCATTACTAATTCTCCAATGTCTCTTGTTGGTAGCAGCATGAAACTTTTGAAAGTTGTTAAGTACACTTCCGCAATGGTAACAATCAAAACAAATGTAAAATTATCATTCACTATGGGGCTGGGGGCAAAAATGTAGTTTTTTCTTATATAAGCTATATAAAACAGACTCATCATAAAATATATAACTTTCCGTGTAGGTAGGAGCATGAAACTTTGGGAAGTTGTTGAGTACCCTCCCAAAATGGTAGCAGACAAAAAAATTAAATTATCAGCTCGATACGGTCGCGGGAAGTGTGTCATTTTTTTACTTTTCGATTTTGTTTTTCTGCGGGACTAGGACAGACAGACAGACAAGACGGTGAAGTTAATATATGTATTATATCCATCATGATCCAGATTGAAATCAATTGGTGTTTTGAATGTGTGTTTCGCGGATTCTCAACGTAACTGAAATACTAATTTCCGCAGCGAAGCGGGGGTATTTTGCTAGTCTATATATATAAAAATCAAAGTATGTCTGTGTGTGTGTGTGCATGTCCTTTATAGCTGACTAAACTATTCATCCGATCGTCATGAAATTTTTGGAGACTGTTGAGTACCTACCTGGAATGGTAACTGTCAACTTTTTTTCTAAATTTAACACTCATGGGGCACCGGGGGCCCATATTGTCATTTGTTGCTTTTATGAGCTATATAAAAATTAGTTTAAGCGCTAGCTACTGTGTAAATTGTTGGATCTTAACCAAACTTTGTATGTGACAACTTGATAGCCAACATTAAAATACTATAGGGCGGCACTGAACTGCAAATAGTCATTCCTTTGGGCTGGGGGCCCAAAAATTCATATTTCTTAAACGTTTAAGATTGTATTCACCATTCAGTCATTAATAATCTTGACAAATAATGACACATGTATTCATTATTATACAAATTGCAATGAACAGGTGTTTTGTACTTTATATCTTGCCCAGAATGGGCCCTGGGGCCCTTAATGTCGTTTAAAAAAAATCTTATATGAGTTATATACAAATTAATCTCTACGTTGGCTGCTTAGTAAATGAATAGATCTTCACAAAATTTTGCATACGAAAAATTGGTAGCCTATATTAAAATACTATAGACACAAAACTTCTAATGCCAACATTTTCGGGGCCGGGGGCCCCAAATGTCTTTTTTCGTATATGTTTAAGATATTTTTCCTATTTACTTTTTAAAGATCTTGAGAAATATAGCCACAATAAAAATGAACTAAAATGAACAGGTTTTTGAAATTGACCTCTTGCATAGAATGGGCCGGGGCCCCATAATTTTATTTTCCCCCTATATTAGGTATATAAAAAGTAGTTTAAGCATTAGATAATGATAAAATAACTGGATTTTGACCACACTTAGAGTATAAAAACTTAAGAGCCTATATTACTATAGGGCACTGAACTCTTAATTTCCATTCCTTTGGAGCTGGGGGCCCCAAAGTCTTTTTACTGAACTTTAATCATTGTATTCCCTATTCAATTTTACACGATATTGAGGAATATAGCTTGAGTACAATGGCAATAAAAAACTTTATTATCACTCATTTTGGGGCCGGGGCCCTTAATATCGTTTCTTCTTTGTACGCTATTTAATTATTAATTTATTTATCCGTTTGCTATGAAACTTGGAAATTTTTTTCACACTTCCACGAAGGTTTCTTCAGAATTGTTTTTAAACATACCACTCATTGGTTTCTTTAAATTTATTCATTTTTACTGAGATCGTTGCAGCGGACGACGGGTCTGCTAGTATTAATATAAAATCATAAAGGTAAATCTCTTAAAACTTAGATTAACACCTGGGCCACCTGGTACAAGTGCTTGGCAGTGTCATACAACATGATGTGAGCGTAGGACTAACCAGCTGTCCTAGCCTCATCCCCACCCACCACCCCCAGCCCCCCTGGCTATAGATGCACACTGATGGAAACAATATCAACAAATGCATTGTGATTTTTGTACTGGGCCTCAGTAAATAAATCCTTCCCCCATGGGTTTGTTTATAAATTCAGGTTTGGTGTGTAAATAGTGGGATTGGTGTATAGAGGCATTTTTTGTGTATAAATGAAAGGGCTCATTTGTAAGGGCAGGACTTGTGTAAAAAGGCATCGGTTTGTGTATAAAGGCATCGGTTGGTTTATAAAAGTAAGAAAAAAGAAAACGTTTTGTTGTATAAAGTCAATTATTTGAGTTATACATATATATGTATACGTTAGGGCCACATAATTTCAATTTATTCCGTGTGTTAAAAAAATAAAAAGCTTACTAGCCAGGATATAACATTTTAGCAGAACGACTCCATGTAGTGATTGAATTGCATGTACCTTGAAATGTGCGCAACTTTCTTTTTAAAATAAATAATCCCCGAAGAGACTTTTTGTGATACCAGCAGTTCGAGACCCTGTTATCACCCGTTGAAATATGAGTTGGTGGGGAAAGACCTCTCATACGAGATAGCTCAAAAGATTTAGCAGTTATATACCTATGAATTATGCAATAAGTATTCTTAAATTTACATAATATATACAAATATAAAATTGAAAATTATAACTAATTTTTAAAAAATAATTTAAAATATTAAAAACTAGGAGTGTAGCGGATTTCGGCTCAAGCAATTCCGGAATCAAGCCATTTTTACAAATTTGGCACCGGAAGGATTTTACATCATAAATCCGGGAAAATCCGGCTGGCTGGTAGATATATATATATATATATATAATGGCTCCAGCTCCGAAAAATAAATCCAGAATTTGGTCATTTTTACAAATCCGGCTGCGGCTAAAGCCAAATTCCAAAAATGTGTATCCGGTACAGACCTATTAAACACACAGATGAGATGTGTAGTGAATCAGCTTTCCTTATTGATCCATACTTCTTACTGAAACCATATAATTAACTTACTTGTTATTTGTCTCACTATCATTTAAGGTAGAAGTATATATCTAATATATAAAGCTCAGTTGTTTGTATGTTTCACTTTTCAACTTTCTGTTCGTTACACAATCACGGAAAAACCAAATGACGGACGGTGACCAAATTTGGCAGGACGGTTCCTTTTACCCCGGAGATGGTTTTAAGTTATTTTTTGTAATTGCCCTTTTTGCCCGAATGCCGTAAATTAAATAATCGGAAAATGCAGAGACAAAGAATGAAAAAATTAACCTCATTTCTATATTGAACAACTTTACGCGGACGTTCAAATTCCGTTCAAAGCGAGTTATTTTTGGTGAAGTTTTTTTTTCCCCAATACTTTATTTTCAGCGGTGCGCATTCAAAAAATATTATATTGTCTAATTACGGTGCGCACATTTTCGTGTACGCTTCTTTTAAAAAAATAAAATATAAGCATAAAACAATGACGTAATTTAATATTTCTATACAATCCATACAGACCACGGGAATCAATATACATAATTAACATAAGTGACTTATCCGTGTTTGATAAATACGAAATATTAAACTTGATGAAATTTACACAAAGTATTTCATAATATTTATAAATCCTCAAATCCTATTTTTACATCGTTGCCTTTTCACAAAATTAAAATATAAGCATAAAACTATGACGTCATTTGTTTTAATTATTTTCTGTTCCATAAATCGACATTTAATAAAAACCAATGTATGTAATAATTGTATATATTAGATTTATTGGCGCTATAGGTTAAGTAGATTTTGCCTTTGGGCATGGGGGGGGGTGGCCCTATTATCTTTATTCATAGACGCTGATGCAAATATTGTATTAATTACAATTGTGTTACGATGCAGTGTCGTAAATATATATGAGCTTTTTTTTAGTGACGACAGTGGTAGAGATCTTTTGGAAAAAATGTCAACAAAGCAGTGGTCCTTTTTTTAATGGATACAAACAAACAAACATACAAACATCAACTGAGTTTTATATATTAGATATGCGTTTAAATTATTTTATTTAAATTTTTCCACGATGCATTGGATTAATATTTTACATGTGTGAATGAAATTGCGATTTTTAAAAATATAATTCATAACTCGACATTTAATTAAAAACCATAGATGTAGCGAGTTTATTTTATGTGGAAAGGGATGGCCTATGTCAAATAAACTTACACTTTAAAAAGGTTTACATAAGCTATATATTTACACTATACATATATAAACTTTCGCTACCGAACGTATTAACAGAAGTTGACTAAATTTAATAAAGTGATCCTGAAAACGCTTAATTAATATGAATTGCGAATTGAACATGTTATGTTAATTCCTTTGTAGTCGCAATAACATAGGTCATTTCTAAAGTTATTTTTTAATCATTTTTCAGATGTGCTTATTAACAGACAGCTGAATCTTTTATTTAGCCTAATGTGGATATATATATATACAAAATATTTTTCAGAAACAAAATCTGGTGTGTGTATTAAATATAATTTACAAAATATGATGCCTTATCAGAAATATGGAACAAAAAAATGATTCCTTTTTGAAATTATACACATTGCACAAAAACCGTAAATATAAATCGTAAAATTTAGAGACATAAATTTTAAAAAAATATTATTTCCCTGTTAAAACAACTATGAATACGTCAAAAGGGAGAGTTATTTTGGTCCAGTACATTTACTTTATAACAAGACTTTATTTTATGCGGCCAGCTTTCTATAATCTTTTATTGTCTAAATATGGTGTGCACATTTTCTTGATATCATTTTAATGGTGGTCGGACACTTCGACCCCGGACGATTCGACCCGGACGGTTCGACCCCGCGTCGACAGTTCGACCACAGGACGTTTCGACCCCAGGGTGTTTCGACCCCGGACGTTTCGACCCCTTCGTATCTACACAGCATAATTTTTTAAATAGATTTTTAAATATACTTTTTAAAATTTATTATTTTTAAATTAAATTTTGATATAAAAATAATTTAGCTTAAAATGATTATCCAGTAAAAATTAAATACAGTTTGAAATTGTTATTGACAACCAGTCAATATTCAATGCGAATTCATGATTGTGATCAATGCACCATTCCTCTGAGGTAGAAAGTCCTTCCAAACCTATCCTACTCCACCACGTTTGATGTAATCGGGACAAAACAAAGGCAATGTGGTCAGATAGTCCTTTCTAAAGGTGCCTACATTCTCTCTGCCCCCACTTACTCTATTTACCCCCGCCTGCACACGGCTTGCTGTGGTGGTCATTGAGTGTAGCCTTCGTAACATGGGATTATGAAACCCTCAGACGAAATGTAAACAACAATGACGTAACGTTCAGTCAGGTCATACAGGTCCAGCAGCTTGAATGTTGTCTGCTAGGCGGCGGTATTAACTATTGAAATTTATGAACTTTAAATACTGACAACTTTGTACGTCTTATTAAAATCAGTATTACTGAAGAAACAGAAGTGAATGCAAAGGGCGAGGGGTTTGTAATGGTTTCAGCGCCTGCGTTCAGCATGTCATCACCTTTAATAAAAAGATTTTTTTTTAAAACTTAATTATAAAAAAAAAGCAATTTCGTTTGTTTTTGTTATCACAGTGAAAATCTTTGAACGACTTAAATATATACATTTTTAAAACCCAATATTAAATTAAGTACTTTTTAAGTGTGTTTAGTTTGGGATAGGAGTTGAGATACTGTTTTTAATTTTTTAATTGATAATATGCCGAAAATTAATATTTAAAAAATGTAAAAAAAAACAACAAAAAACAACAAAGAAAAAATAAAAATCATTTCACGGTGTAGAAACGAAAGGGTTGAAACGTCCGGGGTCGAAACGCCCTGTGGGTCGAACTGTCCTGGGGTCGAATCATCCGGGGTCAAATCATCCGTGGTCGAACCGTCCGTGGTCGAACCGACCGGGGTCGAAACGTCGGGGACGAAACGTCCTGGGGACGAAACGTCCTGGGAACGAAACGTCCTGTGGTCGAACTGGCAGAGTCGAACCGTCCGGGGTCGAAACGTCCGGGGTCGAGGTGTCCGTAATTCCATTTTATTACGACGTTTTGATTTTTTTAAAAAGTATTTTAGAAAGTACATTTATAATTGTGTTTATTGGTGCTATGAGTTATGTAGCCTTTGCCTTTTTAAGGGATAGTGCCATATGTTCTTTATCTCATAGACGCGGTTACAAATATTGAATTACTTACAATTGTGTTACTATTTAGTGTCGTAATTATATATGAAATTTTTGAGTGACGAGGGTGATAGAGTTCTTTTGGAAAACCTATCAGTTATGTTTATTTAGTACAAGTGGGAATGAAATAGTAAATTTAGTTAATATGGTCGTCAAGATTCATTACTTAATAAATCATATCTTTTAAATAGTAAGGTAATTTTAAAAGACACTGCATTTGTGGTAAAATGGTAAAAATTAAATAATTGTGTCTGTTTTTTTTTCTCTTTTTTTTTCTTAAATATATTCAATTATATTTATTATTTTTTTCCTTAAAATGGCATATCTCTGTTTCCCATAATATTTTAACTAAAAGATAAATCTGAAATTTAACTTGGCAAATAAAAATTGTAATAACCAGCAACTAATACTTGGGAAAAAGGGTCAGCACACGCCCGCTACAAGGAGCGGGTATATTTCTAGTATATATATATATATATATATATATATATATATATATATATATATATATATATATATATATATTAGGGCTGTTATTGATTAATTTAAATTTAATCGTTAACTTTTGAAAAATTGTCGATTAATTAATCGATAATTTCGATTAAAGCCAAAAATAGAAATTTATGACGTCATTAAACTTAACATTTCTCGCGGACATTGAAAATTAAGAATATTTTGAACTTAATTTTATGACAATGTGTTGATTATTGATCGTATGTTTCTGGTACGTCAGCGTTTTACTTGATCCTTTAAAAGAGAATTGTTTATGGCAGTGAACACTGTAAACTTTTTCACCATCTTCAACTTTGCCATCCGCAGTTAACTTAAAAACAAAATTTTGCTCAATTTTCTAGTTATATGTTTAAATTTAATTGCGCTGATGCTATCAGCCATTTTTAGTTGACGTCTGCCGGTCCACATAAAGTAATAAAATAAATTATAATATTACGCGGGAGAAGTTTGTACGTAACAAATATATAAATTATTATTAATTATTATTAATTAATTATTTAATACTAACAAAGTTTTAAAATATTATAAATATTTTCTTTAATTTTAATCGAATATTTATCGATTAAAATAATTTTAATCGATAAAAAATGTATCGATTAATCGAGAAATTAATCATTAATTTCCGCAGCCTTAATATATATGTATATATATATATATATATAGATATAGATATATAAATATAAAAGTTGATAATTTAGAAAGCACAGTATCCTATATAGCAACTAGCCTCACAACGCCTTACATAGAAAAAGTAACACATATGATTATAAATTAATTAGATTAAAAATATTCATATCCTAAACACAACGTATACCAGTAATCACATTACAGTGCATATAAGCTACGTTTTTCATTTAAGGAAATGTGTGGTAGTTGTTTAAGTAAATTTGATAATACAAGTTTAAAGAAGTTAGCTTAAAAACAAAATTTTGCTCAATTTTCTAGTTATGTGTTTAAATTTAATTGCGCTGATGCTGTCAGCCATTTTTAGTTGACGTCTGCTGGTCCACATAAAGAAATAAAATAAATTATCATATTACGCGGGAGAAGTTTGTACGTAAAAAATATATAAATTATTATTAATTATTATTAATTAATTATTTATTACTAAAACAGTTTTAAAATATTATAAATATTTTCTTTAATTTTTACCGAATTTTTATCGATTAAAATAATTTTAATCGATAAAAAAATGTATCGATTAATCGAGAAATTAATCATTAATTTCCGCAGCCTTAATATATATGTATATATATATATATATATATATATATATATATATATATATATAAATATAAAATTTGATAATTTAGAAAGCACAGTATCCTATATAGCAACTAGTCTCACAATACCTTACATAGAAAAAGTAACACACATGATTATAAATTAATTAGATTAAAAATATTCATATCCTAAACACAACGTATACCGGTAATCACATTACAGTGCATATAAGCTACGTTTTTCATTTAAGGAAATGTGGGATCGTTGTTTAAGTAAATTTGATAATACAAGTTTAAAGCAGTTTGTGTTTACTAAAATCTTGAAGACCTTAATAGTTCGAATACTGCGATCGAATAATTCAGGGGTCTCCAAACTTTTCTGCCGGAGGGCCGCATTAACTGTCAAACAGCAGTTTGGGGGCCAACTACACACAGTTTTGGGGTAAACTACAGCAACGTTTGATGGTCGACGGTGTCAAAGGCTGCACTAAGATCTAAGAGGACCAAAATATAGATTTTCCCACTGTCCAGTGCGAGTAGGAGGTCATTTGTTACCTTCAACAGGGTGGTCTCTGTGCTGTGAGAAGGTCTGTAGGCCGACTGATTAGGACTTAGAAGAGTGTTGTCGTTAAGATAAGCAAAAAGTTGTTTTAAGACAAGTTTTTCTATGACCTTCGATATAAATGAAATATTAGACACAGGTCGATAGTTGTTTAAATTGTTTTGGTCTAACCCTTGTTTTTTTAGCAATCGTTTTATTACAGACGATTTACATAAGGTGGGAAAAGAACCAGATGTTAGACTATCCTTTACAATGTTGGTTATTTGTTGGGAGTAAGAGATCTAGTGACTCAACTAATAGTGTAGTGGGGATTGGATCAAGAGAGCTGGACGTTGGCTTAGATTTTAGAACAACAGCTTTGATCTCATTTTCCGTAACAGGCTGGACAATTTAAAAGTTTTACCTCACAGCAAAAGAAGGAGATAAATTATGTGGTGATAACATCGTTCTTTCAAGCTCAGCCCGAATTTCGGCAATTTTGTTTGTAAAAAAAATTACAAAATATATCTGGTTGTTGATGCAATGGATATACAGAGGGAAAGACCACAGCTTTACCACTCCCTTTGAGGTTATTACATACATTAAATAGTTGCCTACTAGTACTACTTGTGAGTATTTTATTATTATAGTACGAGGTTTTTGCTTGATGTACGTACGATGTTAGTCACACGTCCCTTGGCGGTAGAATAAATTTGCTTATGTACGACAAGTCTTGTCTTCAACCACGTCTTTTCAGCTACACGGTGATCTTTCTTGGCGCGTCGAAGTTTATCCCTTATTGATGAATACCAGGGAGCTGTCCGTGTTGACTTGACATTGTGGCGGGTGACAGGGGCATGTTTATCCAGCACAGTGCGTAGTGCACCATTCAGCGTATCAAAAGTGGGGCAGAGGTCAGGGGACACGCCACCCTTAGATCTTGCCGGAAGGCATCGTGGTTCATGCCATGCAGATTGCGAAAGTCCTGGAATTTTGCGGGAGTAGAATCACACTAAGTTCACATATAACACAGAAGTGATCCGAGGACAGCTCTTGTGTTACTGTTGCAGATTTGACAATGTTATCGTCAGGTCTGTGCAATACCCAGTCAATTATGTGTCCTCGATTGTGGTTTGGTTTATTAATTATTTGACTAATGTTGAATACCTCCAAAAGTTCCACCATTTTTGTTGTCGATGGATTCTGTGGTTGATCGAAATGAAAGTTAAAGTCCCCTAATACCATGTAAGTGCCAGGCAGGGTGCTGGCATGATCCAAAAGTTCCGGAAATTCCTCATGAAATTTGGCATCTGTTAATTTATTTTTTCTGCTGGGACAGACACGTTAAATGAACATAAAGTGGGTGATACGATATGGCATTGACAATGAAAGTTGAACTAACTCGAAAGATGTATGTGCAAATTTGAATTCAGTTAAAAATGAGAGCTCATGAGCAAGCGTACTTTTTTTAAACAACAGCTAGGCCGCCACCTCGAGTGGAATGTGGAAATGATCTAAGAGAAAAGCCGAGTGGAGCAAGTTCAGCACACTTTCCCTCATCACCAGTCTGTCGAGACCAGGTCTCCTGTATAAACATGATGTCTATCTGCCTGTCCATGATGAATTCTTACACAGCAGTACGTTTGTCACCTGGCCCAAGTGACTCGGCGTTAAATGATGCGATGCAGAGATTTCTTTCTGAACATTTGGGATACGTTTTAATAGGTATAAGATTAGTTGTGTTATAAGAGCGTTGATCGTTCTTTTCACCAAACGAAAATCAGAGTTAGATCTTTGTTCAGTAATAAGAACAGGGATTCGTCTCTGTTTTCGTTTCCCACCACGAGAGGTACGCTTCCGAGGAAGGTTTCAGCCAATACACATATCCTTAAGAATACACACTAGTTCAGATGTTATGCGTATATGCTGCGTGTTCATTGATAGTAGGCAATTTCGTGTGTAGTGAAATGATCGCCTACCTGTGTGCTGTCGGGTCTTGCTATTGTTATTTTCCGCTTCGTGGGATTGTCCAAGCGTTGATCGTAAGAACAAAGATGGCTGACCTTGTAGTCGGACATAAGCGTGTAGCTTTGCAAAGAAAAACAGCCAAAAAATAAATAGTCCAACATTTTCAGAAATGAAAAACGTAGCTCGTCCGAAACAGTGATTCATAATGAACATCCTGATCCAGAAATAACATTAACAAAACAATCCAACACATGAAAAAGTCACAATTAGACAGGAGCTCGAAGCTATGCATGCCTATTAGGCGTAGCCTCGTTCTCGTTCTTAAGTCATTCCAATTTTGTGCTTATTTAATTATTTAACTTAAAGTGACACTTATGTAATTACATCAACACATTTTCTTAAGCGCGCTCGACTGGCGTATCGATGGTCACGGGTTCGAATCCATGTGACGTTAAGGATTTGTTCCCGGGCCCTATGGCGTCCCTGAGTCACCCTGCTCAGAATGGGTACCTTACACTAGTTAGGTGGCTGGGTAATGCGTGGAGCCCTCATAGCCGTGGCCTGTGAACGCTGCGTCACTTGCCAACAGATCATCCGTCATGGTCTGTGGATGCAATTATCTTCTGCATAGAAGGAGCGTCAGTACAGATAAGATAGATAGATAGAAGAATGTGTATTGTGCAGGGAGGCTCTTTAAAAAGTGTATATATTTATTAATTTTGCTAATAATAAAACAATCATGTTTAGATAAGAAGGAAGAGTATTGGGGGAATTTACATACTTGCACATTTTATTTGTCTTATATAATTGCAAATGATAAGAGATTAAACAATTCTATATATTGTATTTTTGAAAAAACGATATACGTTAGCTAATATTAGTTTTCTGCTGATTAATTACAGTGACTAAACAACGAAACAAACTTGTTCAAGTAATTTACCATCAACGTTTATAAGTGTGTTTTTCCGTCTAATTATAGCTATAGATTTTTTAAAGGTATTTACATGTTGGAAATTATATACGCTCACAAAGAACACAGATACGAACACATACGCACATATTTAGAGTATGAAGTATTTGTAACGTGTGAAAATAGGCCATTGTTTCGTATTTAATCTTGTCAGATATATTGTTTATTTAACTAAAAGCAATGAAGTACTATCTCTTGACTCATATATTTGTTAGGTTCAGTTAAAAACATTTACTTAATTTCAAGTGGCCAAATTTCGTCGGCCGTTTAATAAATGAATCACTAATGTGCTCGTAATATGTACAAGACATGGTGACAAATTTTAAAAAAAATGAATATAGTCTTTTTTTTTGTGTGGCTTAGTTAGTGTTTTAGTTTTAGCCAAACTCATGCTTGGTTTCCAATGTGTTTATTGCTACATTTAAACTATATCTTTGTGTTAATATTGTTATGTACGATGCTCAATAATTGATCTTATAGCTTGTACTTGAATACAAAAAGTAACATGCACTTTTTCCGAATCAAAATAGTTAGAGGGATAAGAGATATGCTATTAAGAGCTACGATATTATTCATGCTGTCACCAAATCTCTGTAAGCAGCACATTGTTATTCTCCTTGATTTTTCTACCAACATTTTTATTTTATTGAAAAGTGTTTTATGTTTCCTCTTTATCAAAATAATTTTAATATTTATTAATTGTTTATCTCATAAAGACATTATGACATAATGTCATTTTTAGACAAAAAGACATTTTTAATGGTTAGTCAAATATTTCAAATAGATTATATTTAAAAGTCTCATAAGGATGAATAATATGATGTATGTTTTGAGACACTTCTATGTGTGTGTATATGTATAGTAAGTTTGAAGATTTGAATATGTTTTTAAGATTGGTCAAGCTACTGTTCACATTGCAACGATCCAGTGAGTGAAGGAACTGCTCACGTAATCGAATTTAACGTCTCTGAATTTACAAGACAATCTTTTAATGGTTTACGCATAACCTCATCAACCCATGGATTTATTGCTAACTGTCTGCCTGATGGAACATGTAAGAACTTAGTTAATATGTACAACACCTCGCTGATTGTCAGAAATGGGGGGACTTTCGTAACGGTAATGATACACAATGTCTCCAGGTATGGCATGCAGTCTGACCAAAGGGTCTCGTTCACAGCTGGCTGGAATTTGGAATGTATACCTGCAATTTTCTGTGAGTGCTTTACTTACATTTTTTAAATATAATTTTTAATCGTTATTTCTATTTGTTTCAAACACTCGTAGATTTTATAAATATCAGACTGGTTAGTCGCGCTAAATGTTCTATTTACTTGCTTGTTAAGAAATCGAAACGATTTTTCTTTTAATAAAAAAAAGTATACTGCGTGAAATGAAATGTAGTCGAGAAAATTGATTAATATATATATATAAAGCATAGACGTGCTATTGGAATATAGGCTCTACGTCTCCGCGTGCAAGGGAAATACATGGATTAAAATGTTATTATGAAGACTAGATTTAAAAAAATCTAAATTGCATTATAATTTTTTAAAAAATAATTGATATTGAAAAAAATATGTTTCCAAAAGTAGTGTTGCTGTCACACAGTAAGGTAGTTCTTAGTGTCACCCCCTCATGACTAACCCCATAGACCTCCTCCGAGTCTGCCAGTGCCAAAAAAATGGGAACATATAGAATTTTACATTCAGTGTCACCCCTTGTGACCCGGTGCGGACCAAAACCTCCGCACCCTCCCTAGTCACGCCACTGGAACAAGGTCATCTAAGTGATTTGATCTTCTTATAATTACAAATGAATGAGAGAAGACTCCCCCGCCACCCCTTCATTTGGACACCAAAAGGCAAAAGAAAACAAGGAAACCCAAAGGAAACCCTATGTAAAACAATCAAAAGAGAAAGCTCAACCATGGGTCTGAGATATAATCAAGACCTAATACAATTGGCGACGGATCGTTGTAAATGGAAATCCATGACTTCTGCCCTATGTGCCGTCTTCGGCCAGAGAGGAATAACTAACTAACTAATAATTACAAAAAAATTAACCTTAAAAACACTTTTTAAAAACTAGTCTTATATTAAAAATGCACTAATTTTCTACTTTTTAGTCTACGCAATTTACAGTAAGTGCAAAGCCAGCTTACCTTTTGACTATAAATCCCTTATATATGAGACATAACTAAAAGTAGTGATTATGTTCAAACGCGACATTTACAGACTGAAACAGAATTATCTCCCCTGGTTTTTATCTCCCCTGGGCGCAGGGACGGTAGGGGGTGTGAACAGTGACGGTCGGCGTCAACGCGTGAACTGGGCACGTGTAAAAATTATAAACAAATAGTTGGACGGACGGCCGGACGGTTCCGATTAAACTTACAAAGCAAGCTAATATAAGACTAGTAAAAAATGGACTGAAATCAAGAAAACAAATCTTTTGCTGAATATTTCAAACAGTCAGTGACAATGCCTTTGTGAAAGATGGAATATAGTTTCTGTAATTTTCCTCCTTAAAATATATATATATATATATATATATATATATATATTAATTTGAAAGTTATAAAATAATAACATGTCATTTAACCAGGTAGGGCGCCAATTTTTTAGTTTTCCCCGTAACACAAATCATCTGAGCTTGACCTCTGCTAAAATATGAATTTAAGTTCATGATCTTATGTTATTTTAAACAAAAAAATTTTAAACACATGGTTGTTTTCATTTCTAATTGCATATTCTTTCAAAGAAAAATTTCACAAAATGATTATTTTTTAAAATGTGGTTTAAAAATTATTTTATTTTGTCTAAAAATGTACAATTGTTAATTAACATTTCTTTTAGCCAAACCACAAAATTTAGATTGTCAATTTTTTGCACAAAAAAGAGGACTTTATTTGAACTGTTCGTCAATTCAAGTGTTTCCACAAGGAGCCTGCTTCTTTTCTACAAACTTTGTTTGGGTAATAGAGGAATGAGATATGTGTTAAATTTTCTTATTACTTGCTTTTAAATAAAATACAATGCGCGCCATTGACACAATTTATAAATTAGATCAATGTGACTGCATCTCGTAGCGACATCTTCTCATCTCTTTAAAATCTTTAAATTTTGTGATTGTTTTAGTTGAATACTATTTTATTTGTATTTCCATCCCCCCCCCCTCTTCCGGTAGTTGGCTCTATTCATTGATAAAACTCACAAACTCTATTCTGATAGTAATCGGCATCCTTCCGTCTCGCGAGACGATGGTGCATCACCTTTAAGTTGGATTGTATTTCCTCGTTTGTCTGTGCCATCCTATCCTTGAGTGACAGTCTTTACCACAGCTTTTACACACGAGTTATGTGCTTCCAAATGTTTTGGCGTTTCTCCTAGCTCTTCTGTCTGTAGCCTCCTCCATCCTTCGCTCCTCGGCTACTATGACGCTCTCTTTGACATTTGTGTGCCACGTAGATCGATGATTCTGCCTTACACTCCCAGTAGCTTGTGCTTATTCTGGCTACTTTCATGTCCCATTGGCAGACAGCTTTCAATTCGGAAAGTATCGGTTTTTTTAATTAGAGCACACATTATTACCTAGCTATGTCTTTTTCTTCTCAGATATTTATATTTTGTTAATAATAAACGTCCCTAAAATGCACAAGGGGCCATCCATAAAGGACTTAACGCACCTCGGAAAAAAGGGGGGTGGGTCGACCATTTGTGCCGATGTGTGACGAGATAGAGTTTTTTTTTAAAGAACCGTGACGTCTCATCAAAACTAGAAGATTTAAATAAAGGTTAAACTTAAATATTTCATAGCCTAGTATTTATTTATGATCCTTTAAAAGGCATTACATATATTAAGTTATTAGAGTGCAGCTTTACACTAAATACATACTTACATACTTAAATGGGAAAACAAATTGATTTAAAACATGCTCGCTATCAGATAGAAAATACGGCTTTAATGAGAAAAGGTGTGTGGGGAGCAAAGCTTTGTGACGTCATTTTGAAAAAAAGGGGTTTTCTAAGGGGGGGGGAGGGGAGGGTAATGAAAAATCGGCCAAAACCGCGTGCCGTCATTTATGGATGGCCCTATCACTTGATTCGTTCGGCAATCGGATATAAATAATATAGTTATTTGAAATCGAAGCATGCTAAATAAAAGTTGTAATTCCTTTCTTAAAAGTAAAATTCTACATTTCTATATTTAGTTCATATTTTTGCATTATTATTTATATTTTTTAAAAAATGTTTGCATATTAACTTTTCAAAACTTTGACAGTCATGAATAATGTTTTTTTAAGACGTCACTGTTAAGCGAAGCTCGTTAATGCTGCTATTTTACACAATATAATTTGCATTTCATATGTCTTAACTATAATCTTTCTTGTCTTTGATTTGCTATTTATATAATTTTTTTTGTAAAGATTATTATTGTATAACATAATTCAGGATAGCCATATGATGAGCGTCGTAAACAGTGTCTACGAGAAAAACAACACCAGCTATTTCCAGGTTTCTTGCAGCTTACATCTGCCGGTAGCAAACACAACCATAGGGACTCACGTGGTTAATGTAACAGTCTATCCGAATGTCACGGGCAGGCCTAGTGACATCTATCTCTATGGCATCAACTCAACAAACTCATAAAAAATAGGTTAGTTTATGAAATTATTTGGTACTAAGTAAAAAAAAACAACTAATTAACTGACTTTTAATATTTTAGTACTTGTAAATAACACAAAATAATTTTAACAAAAACTAATTTATACAGCAACTATATCAAAGGCAGAATTGTTTTTAAAAAATACAACAAATTTAACAGTGAAAGCTTTATTCAAAGGCTGTTTTGTTTAACATTTTTACTTAAAAGGATGATAGTTTCAATTCTCAAGAAAATTATTAAAATAAGTTTACAAATAAAATAAAGTAAAATTAGTTAATGACAATGTTTTTGTTTTAAATTTTAAAATGTGAAAACATCAAATTTTTACATATCAATTCACGAATATTCTTTTTTTTACAAGAGAATCCTAGTGTAGATATTCCAGATTGTCCAAATACTGTAACGGAATGAAACATTACACTATGTAACAAATTTTCACTTTTTTCTGTTCCTGTGTTGAAAATGTGTTTTCCTAACCCGTTAGGTCTAGAAAAGAAAGGAAATCGCTGTTATTCCAGAAAAACGTTGATTCTTTGACCGGGACATTGAAATTCGGAAAATCGCGTGTTTTCGAGAAAATTATCGATTTGCTTTCAATTCCGAGCTGATAATTATCAATTGCGTTTGTAAAAGAGTTGACAAGAGTGTGATTGAAACTTCACTACGTTGGTATGATAAAGATACTAACACCTTTGTTAGTGATGAATTTCTATCTGTTGTAGCAAACAGGATACATCCGGGTAAATATTACTATTTAATATAATACTTGATTTTCTTTTATATTTAAAAATTAGGTAAGTTATGTAATATAAATTGCACATAAATTATATAAATTACATTTATTTTTAAAATTCAAATTATTGTTAATTTTTAGTGTTTTGCATCCCTTTTTTTAATTTTAGTAAGTATCAATGTAATTAATCAACTGATTTTAAATAAAGTAATTTTGATTTTAAGATATATTTCCTTTAAAGAAAAAAATATATTCTTATTTACAGTCTATTATTGCTGAGCAAACAACAGCTTAGGCTGGGAAAGTCCACTATTAAGTATTACATACCTTTAATTAATGGTAATTTGAACGTTTAGTACACAGTCTAAGTCTCACAGACGTTCTAATTTATTCACATCTAGAGATCAATCTCCAAATATACTGTTTTTTTGTGTTCAAAATTAACTTAAAGGCTATAATAAATCTATAATATTGTATTATTTTTAAAATAATAATAAATACATTAATGATAAAAACGACAACTTTTAATGAAATGTTCTGCCTGGAAATATTTCAGTAAAAAATGAAAAACACAGGTCTTTATTTGAATTTCTCCTAAAATAACAAAGTATCAATATGCACGATGGAAACTATTTTGTTAATCACCAAGTTATTATTATTATTATTAATATTGTTATTATTTTTGTTTCAACAGCTGACAGTGTTGTCATTACGGTTATCACCACCTTTGTCTCAATTTGCATCATAGTTGCTTTGTTGGCTGTCCTGTTGAAGTTTCTTAAACAAAAATACAAGTTGGAAATCCCCAAAAGATCATTGGGTAAGAAGTTATAGACTATTCTTTAGTAAAACGAATTACTAGATTTAATTTAGGATAGGAACGTCGAGTTTTTATTTTTTTAATATTTTAATTTTTTTTTCTTAATCAAGACGTTTGTATTATAGGAAATGAAATAAATACTTAATACAATTTCTTCATGAACTTTAAAATCACATTTATCAAACATGGCATTATAAGCATTTACATTTTTAACAAGTAGCAGGTTTACCCAACGTCAACCTAAACATAGAACTGAAAAGGAAAGAAGAAGCCAATGATGATCGCTATATCAAAATCATAGACAGGAAAAGTGAATGTGGTTTGAATAAACCTGGCAAATACGACTGCTTGAATGAATATCATCTTTATGAAAAATTGGACGAGTATGAAGATAGCCGAACATCAAAAATATCTGCTACCTACATTTATTAGTGAAATAAATAGAGTATTAAAAATCTCAGTGTTTCATCCTGGCGTTTTATACATGACACAAACTAAATAAATTAGAAAAAACGAAATTATAAATTCTTTTTTTCTTGGTAAACGATTTCAATTTGAATAAATTTGTGTTATGACCTGCACAAGCATATAAGAAAAGCTGCGACAGTCTTTCAGCCCTCCTCTCCTAAAATGTCTTTGGTTTAAGAGATAAATGACCAAAAAATGATTTTTGTGAATGTTAAACATAACCAGAAGTTTAATAAGCAACTTATGACGTCATACTTGGCTTTAATCTAAGTTTCCCAAACTTTACGTTCGATCGTAGCGTACAAAAAAAAATCGGCATGTTATCCACCATTACATGGGTAAATGTACATGTAACTCTTCTTTTAAGATGTGGACAAAATTCTTTATGACACAATCATGTTATGTGTTACTGTGTTTGGATTTAGTAACAACACTGTACATTTAGAAGAAATTTCTTTGCTCTAATGTAATTTGTCAATGTTATATTTATTGTTTTATTATTATTTTTTTAATAATCTAATTTTATCGAAGCAAATGGGCAATCCGTAAATGACGTCACCAAAATAGGGGTGAGGGGGGTCCACACATGTGTAACGATGTGTCACGAGGGGGAGGGGGAGTGGGGTGTTTGAGAAATGTGACGTCACATCAAAACTGGCAACTATCAAAAAAATTTCCGATTAAATATTTAATTCCATAAAACATATTCTATGAAGTTTTATATGGTTTTACTGGTGTTATGATATTAGAGTGCAACCTTACACTTAATGCATTCTGAAATGACAATCAATGATTTGAAACGTGCTCTTTTTTAAAATAGAAATTACAGCTTTTATGTGGGGGGGGGGAAGCCGCAAAGCTTTGTGACGTCATATTGGAGGGGGTGGGGGTCTAGGTTTTTGTGACGACGCGTGACTAGGGGTGAGGGAGAGTGCAAAATCGCTTAACGTCATTTATGGACGGCCCAAAAACGACATATTATTATGTTATATGAGTGCCAGGTGGGGACAAAAGGTGGCGAACTACCCCAAGAAGAGTACGAATGCTCCCCATCCAGAGGTGCTACCCCTCCCATGGAAACCCTATACACCACATTTATTTTTTGAACACTAATAAAATAGTTAGAGCAACCGTACAAATCAAATAATTAAATATATTTTTTAATGAAATAAACTAGTGTATCACCCGTCAAAAATGATAGAAGTTTTCAAAATAAATACACATCAGATTAAAAAATAACGTAATACAGAGCTTTCATTTATTTTATTTATTTTTATTTGATTCCTTCATTATCATATTGAACAATTTTATGTGGAACGTTTGAAAAGTGTTATTTTTGGTGCAGTAATTTGGTGCGCTGCTTTCTAAAATTAGTAGCTCAATAAAACAAAATCGATCGCAGCGCCACCTAACAACATTACATCCTTTCGAAGTGCCACCTAACAGCATTACTTCCATACATACAATGGGAATTATGTATATTGATTTGTTATATGTTTACACTTTGTACTATTTAACACTCTTATTAAAATTGAACTTTTATGAGTCTAGGTGGTAAATATCGGATAGTTAATTGTTTTCTTGTTTATTGATTTCCAATGATAATATATGAATCAAACAAAATCAATTAATGCTATGCAATGAATAAGTTTACATAGAATAATTCAACAAGTATTTCATGTTTATATAAAATTGTGTTATTATAGTTTGTTTTTTGTTTGTTTTTTTTCTTTTGGTATCCACTTTGCTATAGTGATGTCGTCAAATTATGAAGTTTCTCAGGTGAATGCTTTACTGATAATAAGCAACAAAAAAATAAAGATATATGCATCATTTATGATTGTATATATTGTTCCTGCTATAGCGACAAATTATTAGGGTCAAGTTTCTGCGTCTTCAATTAAATAAACATTAATTTTAAACATTGATAGTGAGATGTCCCAAGGACTATTAATTGTAAAAAGAAAACGTGTAAACAAAAATTATACAAAGTGTACGCTTTTGAACAGATATAAATGCAATTTAAAGGAATAATAGCTGCCGGTTTCTCGGAGAAAATAAAATTTTTAAGATGAAACAGTGTTAAATGAAGATAGCAATGATATTCTCAATATCAACGCTTTTATTTTTTAAGTAGTATTTATAAGAAATATCACTTTAAAAAAAAAGAAATTCAAAAAAATATATTTTAAAAATATTATATTTAAGATGACTGCTGACTTAAACATTTCACATTTTGTTATATTCCGGAGATCTTAGTAAATAAAAGCTTTGTTTCACACTGATAACAAGTGTAGATACCTTCATTCTCTTAAAACGTACTATATAAATATTAATTAAACCATTTACTTCAAATACTTTTTGTATCATTTTTAATTTTTGTATTAGAAATGTTTAGACTTGTAATGTGTTACTTATTTCTTTGTTAAGTAAATATGTAGAGAACATTCTATCTTTAAAACTTTTTATGGTGATTGTTTTTCATTAAAAGTTGTAAATTCAAGTGTCTTTATAGTGATTCCAATAATAATAAAGCATTGGACACATACAAAATTTCAAATGATTCAAACTGGAAATGGGTAATGGGGTTTTATGGCTAGAAAAAAAAAGGAATGTTAATAATGCTACTAGTACCAGTAAGGCTGTTACAACAAAATGGAAAATAAACTTAATGAGTTCAAGAGTACAAATATCTTTTCTAAGTTGTCAAAGACTTAAGTATATTTAGTTAAAAGGGACACACTTATTTGAAACATCGGTGACGCCAAATTTGATTAAGCGTTTTATGTAAGGAGGTATTAATGCAGAAAACGATATTCAGCTGCAATTATAGATTTCGGATAAGCCTCTCACTAAAATGATCAGATATCTTACTATTGACTCCAATGCATGACAAAAGTTTCACTACTCAGTATCACAAAAAAGCATTGTAAAATAAAAATATAAAAAAAACTTTAAAAAAATATAAACTAACAAGAAAGAGAAAAAATAAGGAACACAATATGCGATTTAATTCAAAATAACAAACTTTATTTAAATCCTAGTGTAATATATAAATTGCAGTTATATAAATAAAGCTATGATAATGTAAAATAAAAATGTATAATTACACAATAGAAATCTCAAACACTTAAAAAAGATGTTTCTTTCTTGCAGAAACTTCACTCTTCATATCTCTCTAAGAACTTTTTCTCAGACTCCAAGTCTTAGTTTGTCAAAAAAAAATCGATTAACTATGTGTAAATACATGTATATATACATTGTTTTTATTTCCTAAAAACACAAGTTTCTTCCCACTCACCACTTAAGTTTCAAATTCATTATCTGAGCCTTTTATGAATCAGCTTAAGTTTATGAATAACATATATGTAGGGCTGGCGAACACGTGTAAGGTTACACAATACAAGAATGCGCAATTGATATCCTAATATTAATATAAAATCCTAAAGGTAAATCTCTTAAAACTTAGGTTAACACCTGAGCCACCTGGTACAAGTGCTTGGCAGTGTCATACAACATGATGTGGGCGTAGGACTAACCCGCTGTCCAAGCCTCACCCCCACCCAGCCCCACCCCCCTCCCCCTGGCTATAGATGCAAACTGCTGGGAACGATATCAACAAATGCATTGTGATTTTTTGGACTGGGCCTCAGTAAATAAATCCCTCCCCCAACAAGGGTTTGTTTATTAATGCAGGTTTGGTGTTTAAATGGTGGGAATTGTGTTTAGATGCATTTTTTGTGTATAAATGAAAGGGCTAATTTGTTAGGGAAGGACTTGTGTAAAAAGGCATCGGTTTGTGTATAAAGGCATCGGTTGGTTTATAAAAGAAAAAAGAAAACGTTTTGTTGTATTAAGTCAATGATTTGAGTTACGCATACACACGTATACGTTAGGCCACATAATTTCAATTAGTTCCATGTGTTTAATTTTTTTTAAAAAAGCTTACTAGCTAGGATATAACAATTAAGTAGAACCAGTCCAGGCAGTGATTGAATCGAATGTACTTGAAATGTGTGAAACTTTCTTTTTAAAATAAATAAACCCCAAAGAAACTTTCTTGTGATACCAGCAGTTCGAGTCACTGTTATCGCCCGTTGAAGTATGAGTTGGTGGGGAAATAGCTCTGATACGAGATAGGTCAAAGCATTTAGCAGTTATATACCTATGAATTATGCATTATTATTTTAATATTTACATAATATATACAAATAGAAAATTGAAAATTATTACTAATTTAAAAAAAAATAATTTAAAATATTAAACATTAGGAGTGTACCGGATTTCGGCTCAAGCTATTCCGGAATCCAGTTATTTTTACACATTCGGCTTAGGAAGGATTTTACATCATAAATCCGGGAAAACCGGCTGGCTGATTCAGCCCGAATATATATATATATATATATATATATATATATATATATATATATATATATATATATAAATATATATATATAATGGCTCCAGCTCCGAAAAATCAAGAATTCGGTCATTTTTACAAATCCGGCTCCAGCTAAAGCCAAATTCCAAAAATGTGAATCCGGTACAGACCTATTAAACACACAGTGGAGATGTGTAGTGAATCAGCTTTCCTTATTGATCCTTACTTCTTACTGAAACCATATAATTTACTTCCTTGTGATATTTCTCACTATCTTTTAAGGTAGAAGTATACGTATATATATATATATATATATATATATATATATATATATATATATATAAAAGTTGATAATTTAGAAAGCACAGAATCCTAGACAGCAACTAGGATCACAACGCCTTACATAAAAAAGTTACTCAGTTGATTATAAATTAATTAAATGTAAAATATTCATATCCTAAACACAACATATACCCGTAGTCACATTACAGTGCATATAAGTATAAGGTACGTTTTTCATTTAACGAAATGCGTGATCGTTGTTTAATTAATTTTGAAAATACAAGTTTAAAGAAGTTTGTGTTTACTAAAATCTTGAAGGCCTTGATAATTTAAAATACTGTGATCGTATAATTGTACAGAATTCCATTGTTTATTGGCTAAAAAAGGGAAAGACCTTTTGCGAATTATTTTAGTGTGTATCTTAGTATCTTAGTATGTTATCTTATATAACCTATGATGCAAGTATACTATAAGATAAAGTGAATAATAATAATTATAATTATTATAATCGAATTGATGAAATAATTTTCAATCTTTAAAGTGATAAAACAATCTATCAGAATTTATCACTGATAACCATTATGGTTTTTGTAGATTTCTTACTCATTATTATTCTTTTTTCGGCGTTTTATTTTCGTTTGATGTTTTATTTCAAAATATTTGGCACAATCTCTTTCCCGGTAGAAAATGTGCCTCTTTTTTAACAGTTTAAATGATAAAACTATTGCAAAATTGTAATTCCTCCCCCACCCCTGCAATCCCCTGGATACACCGCCTTTAAAATATATCTCTCTAAAAGGCCAAAAATGAAGTGTAAGGAAACATAGTGGCCCACAGTGGAGAGGTCAAGAAAGACTAGTAAGAGTTAAGGACGGGGAGAGATAAGTACATCAGTGGGTCTTGAAGTCGAAGTGAAAATACTACAGTTTTTACTGAATGGAATATTCACGAGTGATTAGTACACAATCTTAATGGGACTTTAATATATTGTGAATTATCATACGTTTGTAATTCACAACCTTTTTATTATAAGCCCTCCAAGGAAAATATCGGGTCTCTAACGGGCAAAAGTTGAGACAGGCAATGTAATTAGTGTTTACTTAGACAAAGTCTTTTACAGAAGCCTAAGAGCTATATCCTGGTGTTGATGTTACTTAATACTCCTTGACATATAAAACTATTAATAAGAGAATCAATATCATCATGGGTATTAATAAAAGCAATGTATTGCGCACAAAGTATGTCTTTAGCAACTGAAACAGCCTCCTCATCAGGGTTTTGATCCAGCAAAAGTTTCACAATTTGTGTATGCCTATTTTCGACGGAAAACTTTAAAGCCGTATACATAGAAATATTTCGCATATTGCAGTTAGCTCCGTGGACAATGAGAAGATTAGCGATATCGTAGCGGCCATTTGAGGCACAGAACATAAGCGCTGTCTCTCCTTTATTATTTTTAGCATTAATGTCTGCTTTCTTTTCAATAAGAAATTCCGCTAATTTTAAGTGCCCTTTCTCTGAAGCTATCATTAAAGGTGTCCTGGCACTGTTTTCTTTAATATTTACGTAGTCCCCTCCATCAATTAAAAGCTTTGCTATTTTAATACAGTCAGAATAGAAGGCTAAATACGTCAAAGCGCTATAACCATTTCCATTCTTTAAGTTGACATCAGCTCCTTTACTGAGTAGTAGTTTAATTACTCCAATGTTTCCTGTTTTAAGTGCAACAAAGAGCTCAGTTAAACTCTCTTGATTTTGTTTTTCAACATTAGCACCGTTTGAAATTTGTAGGACAATGACATCGGTATCCCCTTGCTCAACTGCTTTAATCAAAATGTTGACATCATCACTTCCTTGGGTACCACCTACACTGGCATTGTCACTATGGAGTGAATTGATTTGTTCATTACTTCCTTGGGTACCACCTACACTGGCAGTGACACTATGGAGTGAATTGATTTGTTCATTACTTCCTTGGGTACAACCGACACTGGCATTGTCACTATGGAGTGAATTGATTTGTTCATTACTTCCTTGGGTACCACCTACACTGGCAGTGACACTATGGAGTGAATTGATTTGTTCATTACTTCCTTGGGTACACCCGACACTGGCATTGTCACTATGGAGTGAATTGATTAGTTCATTACTTCCTTGGGTACAACCGATACTGGCATTGCCACTATGGAGTGAATTGATTTGTTCATTACTTCCTTGGGTACCACCTACACTGGCAGTGACACTATGGAGTGAATTGATTTGTTCATTACTTCCTTGGGTACAACCGATACTGGCATTGCCACTATGGAGTGAATTGATTTGTTCATTACTTCGTTGGGTACAACCAACACAGGCATTGACACTATAGAGTGAATTGATTTGCTCATTATTTTGTTGCAAGACAATGTTACAATTTTGATATATTGTATATGATTCTGTCTCATTTTCTTTAACTCTAAGCAAGGTAGATGATACCATCTTTGTTTCCTCGTTCTTAGCTTCTGTTGATGTTATTTCAAAACTATTATCTGTTTCCTTGTCAATTGTACTTGCAGATAATCTTTTGCTTTTCGTATCATCAGTATATTCATTACATGGATGTAGATCATCTACAGAGGCTGAAGATATTTCCGAAGAAATGTCCGATACAATTTTCAACAAGTCACTGCCCTCTTCACCTGACGAATTATCCTGAAAATTGAATTTTACTCAAAACCATCAAAAAGGAAAAGAATATATACAATTGTTTTAAACAGCATTCTTTGAATTAGTTTTAAAAAAAAATAAAAATAAAAAAAAATAAAAAAAAATAAAAAAGAACATTGTGAAGTGTTCATTTCTACGATAATCAGGAGTAAACTACGAAGCTTCCAGAGGATCTCGCAGCATTAAACGCGATAAAATGAAATGATTTACATATTTTCTGAGTATTTATATAATTTAAATATAAATCAAAATAAGCATTTTAGTTTATACATCATGATGTTAATAGAGTTGCTAATTAAATACAGACCGTCTTATATTTTTATTTCCTTTTCTGTTTTTTATTAAAAATTTAATTTTAAATGAACAAGAAACCAAATCATTATTAACTAATGTATTAACTGAAACTTTTGATGCATTCTAAAATGATATAAAAAAGTTAATTGGTTGTTTTTTTTAAATAAAAAAAATAGCAATAATTAAAAATTTTAAAAATGTTTTCTCCTTAAGCAGTGAAATCCTACCTGAGTATCATACGCCTTTTTTTCCACCTCTGCAAAAATAAATTTAAAATCAATGTATGTATACATTTAATCTATATATGACATAATATGACTTGATGGATAAAAATTATATATGACAAATACGTTTATGGCAAAATTTTACATAATGGCCCATTATTATAAAGTGCAAATCATATTCAAGTTTAAGTAGCTTTAACGAAATACAAAGAACCAGCAGTGTTCTCTAGACATTAATAAAAAAAAATTAAGAAAAAAGTGATATTAGTGTATGTTTTTAGTTATATTTAACAGTTTTTTTTAACATTCATAGGCTCGTTTTTATATAAAGAATAATACTAATGGTTTTTAAGCTCCGATACTAAATCAAATTAGCAGATAGATGTACAATCTTTTGTCTTCCTTTTTTTCTAATATAGTTGGTAAAAATCCATTTTTTTATTTTTTAATTTTTTTGTTGTATTGTGGAACAATTTTTGTGATCACACAATATTATTTGAAAACGCACTGGGCAAACTTAGCATCAAGATAAGGTAGAAGAATTAAACATGTATTAAATTGAAGAGTAGACTTTACTTCACAAACAAAAATGCATAATGAAGCTGCAGTTAAAAGTTCTCAAAATCAGTTCTCAGCAGTGATAGAAGCTCAACAATGTGACCTGTCTGTCCTTTCTAATGCCGCGTAATAATGACATACATTAACTCTTAAGTGTTTCCCAATGCATGTTGAATTTTATAATTGAGATAATCAATAAGTTACTCAAAATCCGCCATACTGATGCATATTTATATCAGGAGAATATCAAATACATAGAATACTACTCCCTATATGAGCAGGAATCTATAAAAATTAGGAAAAAAATCAAGTTATGAAAAATTACGAGTAATTGAGCAAAAAATGTTCTTTTTAAATTTTTTTTTCTTTATTTTGAACTTTGTTACGCTGATTGGTTATTTGACACTCCTGTTACATGAGGTGAAAATTAAACATTCAAATACCCATACAGTTCTAAACCTTTAAGCTAACTTTAAAACGGTTGCAGGTTCAAAAAAGTTCTAAATACCATTACAAGATATAACAAAAAACTTGAAATAACATGATAGAAGACAATATGTGAATATAACTTTCGGAATCGCAGCTTGAACCATTGTGCGGGGTCCGTTAACTACGGGAAAAAATGTTGGATATGACGAGGGAGGCTGGACAAGAGTGTTGGGGGAGAGTCCTACGTTAAGAAACTTATGTATGCCTAATCAAATTAAATAGTCAATATTTTTAGGATACTAAAAGGGTATTCAACAGCTTAAATACATGATGTAAAGGTAAAAAAATATATATATACTAGCAGACCCGTCGTGCGTTGCAACAATCTCTTTAAAAATGAATAAATTGAAAGAAACCAAAGATTGGTATGTTTTAAAAGAATTATGCCATAAACCTTCGGGGAAGTGAGCAAAAAAAAAGGCCAAGTTTAATAGCAAACTGTTAAATAAATTAATAATTATAAAGCTTACAAAAGGAAAAACGATATTAAGAGGCCCAGCCAAAAAATAAATGATGATTTAATTTTTTTATTGCCATTGTACTCAAGCTAAATTTCTCAATATCGTGTAAAATTGAATGGGGAATTAAATTGTTACCATGCAGTAAAAATGACATTTGGGCTCCCCAGCTCCGATGGAATGGACATTAGGAGTTCAGTGCCCTATAGTAATATATTATAGGTTCTTAACTTTTTATATACTAACTTTAGTCAAAATTCATTTATTTTCGCATTATCTAACGCTTAAACTAATTTTAATATAGCAAATATAGTGAATAAAACTACATAAAGGGGCCCCGGGCCTATTCGCTGCGAGATGTCAATTTCAAAAACCTTCACATTTCAATTCAGTTTCATCATGGATATATTTATCAAGATCGTTAAAAAGTGAATGGCAAAAATATCTTAAACATAAATGAAAAAAGACATTTGGGGCCCACGGTCACCGAAGAAAATTTCATTACAAGTTCAAAAACCTTGAGTATTTTAATATGGGCTACCAAGTATTTTATACAAAATTTGGTTAAGATACAATCATTTACTCAGTAGCTAACGCATAAACTAATTTTTATATAGTTCGTATAAGCAAAAAACGACAGTAAGGGCTAGAGGGCCCAGTTATTGCAAGAAATAAAGTGCGAAACACATGTTCATTTGAATAAATTTCACAATGCATAAATTTATTTATATTTCTCAATATTGGTAAAATTTGACTGTGCGATAAAATATTAAACATACATTTTGGGCCCCCTTCCCCGAGGAAAAGAAAATTACGAGTTCAGTACCCTATAGTAATAAAATATAGACCCTTGAGTTTTTATATACTAAGATGGGTCAAAACCCATTAACTTTTTCAGAATTTTACGCTAATACTAATTTTTATACAGCTAATATAATGGAAAAAAAACAAAATTTAGGGGCCCCTGGGCCCATTCGGTGAAAGATTTCAATTTAAAAAATGCTGTTCATTTTAATTCAGTTTCCTCATATATATATTCCTTAAAATCGTGAAAAATTAAATGGGGAAAACTATCTCAAACATATACGAAGAAAAGACATTTGGGGCCCCAGGCCCCGAAGGAAAGGAAATTTGAATGTCTGTGCCCTATAGTATTTTAATATTGGCTACCAAGTTTTTGTATACAAATTTTGGTTAAGGTCCATTCGTTTACTCGGTAGCAAACGAATAAACTTATTTTTATATACCTCATGTAAGCAAAAAACTACATTATGAGCCCCAGGGCCTAATTATCGCAAGAAATAAAGTGCGAAAGACATGTTAATTTGAATAAATTTCAAAATACATACATTTATTTATATGTCTCAATATTGAATGAACGATAAAATATTGAAAATTTACTAAAAATGAAATTTTGGGCCCCCTGCCCCAAGGGAATGAAAATTAGGAGTTCAGTGCCCTATAGTAATAAATATAGACCCTTAAGTTTTTATATATTAAGATTGGTCAAGATCCATTAATTTTCTCAGTATTTAACGCGAATACTAATTTTTATACAGGTAATATAAGGAAAAAAACGACATTTAGGGGCCCCTTCAGTGAAAGGTGTCAATTTCAAAAACCTGTTCATTTAATTCAGTTTCCGCATAGATGTATTCCTCAAGATTGTGAAAAATTGAATGGGGAAAAATATCTTAAACATATACGAAGAAAAGACATTTGGGGCCCCCGGCACCGAATAAATTGACAGTAGAAGTTCAGAAACCTTAATTATGTCAATATGGGCTACTAAGTTTTTGTATGCAAATTTTGGTTAAGATCCATTCATTTACTCAGTAGCTAACGCAAAAACTAATTTTTATGTAGCTCACATAAGCAAAAAACGACATTAAGGGCCCCCAGGACCCATTCAGTGCAAGATATAAAGTTCAAAACACCTGTTCATTTCAATCTGTATAATAATGGATACATGTGTCATTAGTTGTCAATATTGTTAATAATTGAATGGTGAATAAAATCTTAAACGTTTAAGAAAAATAACTTTTTGGGCCCCCAGCCCCGAAGGAATGACTATTAGGAGTTCAGTTCCCTTTATTGTTTTAATATTGGATATCAAATTTTTATATACGAAGTTTGGTTAAGATCCATCAATTTACACAGTAGCTAGCGCTTAAACTAATTTTTATATAGCTCATATAAGCAAAAAATTTCATTATGGGCCCCCGGCGCCCCATGAGTGTTAAATTTAGAAAACAAAGTTGCCAGTCTCCAAAAGTTTCATGATGATCGGATGAATGGTTTAGTCAGCTATAAAGGACATGCATACAGACATACATTGATTTTTATATATATAGATTAGCAAAAACGACATTAAGGGCCCCGGGCCCAATCGGTGCAAGAGAATAACTTTAAAATACCTGTTTATTTCAATATGGATCATGATAGATATATTAGTCAATGCTTTTCAAGATCGTGTAAATCATAACGGGAATAAAGTATTTAACGCTTACAAAAAAAAAGATTTTGGGCCCCCGACCCCGAAGGAACGGTCATTAGGAGTTCAATGCCATATGGTACTTTAATATAGGCTATCAAGTTGTTATGTACCAAGTTTGGTCAAGATTCATTCATTTTCCAAGCAGCTAAGCCTTAAACTAATTTTTATATAGCTCATATAAGAAAAAATTCTCATTATGGGCCCCCGGCGCCCCATGAGTGTTAAATTTTGAAAAAAAACTAGCCTATTTCCATCCCGGGAGCGTACTCAAAAGTCTCCAAAAGTTTCATGGCGATCGGATGAATGGTTTAGTCAGCTATAACAGACATGCATACATACATACATACATACATACATACATACATGCATTGATTTTTATATATATATATATAAATATAGTCCACAGAAAAAATGAAGGCGCCAATTGAGGTAGTTAAAAATATTTGTGTTATGATTTTGAATTAAGCCTAATGCTTTATTTATGACAAAGAGCACCACTTTTATAACTATTAGCCAAGATATTCTTATTCAAAATATTTCAATTAAACACTCGCAGTTGATTACTTATAAAATTTGTAAAAATTATATTAATATAAATGCTTAGTTTGCTTTTTTAAAATGATAATTTAAAATGATTGTAGTCAGGATAATTTCAAACAATTGTAACCATTATCGAGTGCTATTTAAAATGTTCTTTCAACACTAGTCTTAACATTTTAAATAATGTAATATTTATTCGTTTAAAAATGCAACCGTTGGATTCCCAAATATTATTTACAGAAACACGCTCAGGTAAAAAGTTATATATAATACTAATCCTAGATAGTATTTACTGGCATACACATTATTTTAAGACCATCAAGTAATTTTCATTATGACCAATCGCAATGAAAGGAAAAGATAAATCATTTACAAACATATACCACATGTGTCTAAGAACATTAAGCGAAGGGTAAATTGACTGTTAAAACAAATGTTATAAATATTGTAAATTGCGTTAATTAAAATATACTTACTGTTTTTACTTTGACAGGGCTGTGAATGATAATGTTAATTTAAATGTACATAAATATATATTATTTTAAAAATGTATATATATATATATATACAGAGTGTTGCAAAAATATATACTCTCTTTAAATTACCATAACACTAACAATTTATTATAAGACAGAAAAGTGTTATAAAGCAAAATGTTGAAATTATTGTAATCAAATTTAGAAACTCGATAATTAAAGAAAGTATTTAATTTTTTTTACCCAATAAAACTTACTTTAATTCACTCAATTTGCTTGCGTTAAAATATATGTTTATTTAAGTTTATGCTTACCAAAATTTGGTAATTAAACACTCCCTTGCGTTTTAGCCTTTAAAAAAAATCAGTATAGATAAATGTATTAACTAAAATTAACAGTAACATTTGAACAAAGATAAATAATATCAACATGTTCAGAAAATTATAGATTTGAAAGTGTCTTTTCGTATATATAAATGTATGAGATCATTTAAAAAAAAATTATAATTTCACATGCTAGAAATGGGGTACTTTTTACTCCAATAAAATTACTTTTGAATTGTTAAAGAGTCTAACAACTTGAAATACAATTTAGGTTTGAATAAAAAAAATCGTAAATAGTACCATTAATTTATGACAAATAATGAATCATTTTCACTAGAAAACTGTCTAAACACAATTATTTTTGCCGACGCCTCAACATTTGACGAAAATGTGTCGTGCCCGTTTCTTAAAAACTCTTGACACTCCCTTTCAAGCACCCATCTCTTCAATTTTGTTTTTGTTCTTTAGGAAAATGCAGATCGTCACAGGCGTAACAATGACTTGGCATCGGAGCACTTGCCAAGGGCGCCGAGGGCTAATCCTACTATTTATTCAAAATTAGTATTTTCCTGTCATTTGAATTTTTTAATATCCATTTGTCAAGGGTGCCAACACAAATTAGCCAAAGGCGCGGAAAAACCAAATACGCTTCTGAAGATCGTTGAGGTTGGCCGATTGTAAGTGCACGCTAGATTAACCACCCTGTTCTCGCGTTTCAATGATTTTACGTTTCATTTCAACAGTTATTTTTGTCTCTCTTATTAGTGTCTTCTTGTGGGTTTTTTTTTGAAGACATTTTAGTTCTGGTTATTACCCTTTGCACACATGAACGTTACGAATACATTCTGAATTCAAAATTAAAAAAAAACAACCGATGAGCAAACAAGAAAACAATACGCTAACAGTCCGAGTGCTAAGCACATACTAATGCATAGTGCTGGAAGTGCCGGTGTTGCAAAATAAATCCTCCCCCATACAGAGTCTCCCCCCGGAGACTCTGTTTTAAAACAAATCCTCCGGGGGGAGAAAATGTTTTCCTCCCGATTGAAAGAATTTCGCCCCAACCCTGTAAAATATTGTCTCCCCCAAAATAAATTCGCCCCCATCATACTTTCGATATAAAACAAAGAGATCGTTAAAAATCAAAAGAATAAAGAATACTTACTTGTGTATTGCTGTAATATTCACACATGTTTAATGTAATACTATTTATGGTAGTGGCGTAGATATAGAGAGATAAGAGGGGGTGCGGTCCATAACGTTTGACACCACTCAGGGGCGTCACATAATATTCACACATGTATACTGTAATACTAGTTATTGTAGTGGCGTAGAAATAGAGAGATAAGAGGGGGTGCGGACCATACCGTTTGACACCTCTCAGGGGCGTGACATAATATTCACACGTGTATACTGTAATACTATTTATTGTAGTGGTGTAGAAATAGAGATATAATAGGGGGGTGTGGAACATACCGTTTGACACCTCTCATGGGCGTGACATAATACTCATAGATGTTTACTGTAATACTACTTATTGTAGTGGCGTAGAAATAGAGAGATAAGAGGGGGTTGTGGACCATACCGTTTGACACCTCTCATGGGCGTGACATAATACTCACAGATGTTTACTGTAATACTACTTATTGTAGTGGCGTAGAAATAGAGAGATAAGAGGGGGAGCGGACTATATCATTTGACACTTCTCAGGGGCGTGATATAATTTGAAAAATTACTTAATTACTTGATTTTTTCCCGCTGTACAAATTGACGCACAGGCAGTTTTGGGGTGTAAAAAGGCAGTTGTTTTGTTTCATAAATCAAGGATTATGTCTTTATAGGCATGGGTTTGTGTTGTTACTATAAATAGTAAGTTTGTACAACGTCGGGTGTTCAGACGATGAGAAGGTCTAGAGTCGGGGGGAAAGGGTGGGAGTGACCCAATTAAGTAACCGCACGGAGGGAACAAAAATCGGGCTACGACACTGACCTGTTTAACTTATGACCTGATTATAAAGTCTTTTTAAAAAAAACTCTGTGGGCTATGCATTCTTATTGTGAGACGCAGAGGCGAGGCGTCAATGGAGGTGGGGGGGGGGTACTGGTGGTGCTGACTGCACTAGCTGACACTATCACAAGGGGTAAAACAAAATCTAAAATTATGTTTGTTCCCGTTATTTGGCACTGGAAGACTCGGAGGAGGACTATGGGTTTAGTCGTGAGGGGGTGACATATTGAGCTTATATACACACACACACATATATATATATATATATATATATATATATATATATATATATATATATGTGTGTGTGTGTGTGTGTGTGTTAGATATTACAAATGCTTTGTACGGAATAAATGTGATTTCAGTTTCAGTTACTTTTATTTAGTCAAAAGTTTGCGTACACACACAGACATAGATTTTTAAAATTAAATTATTTTGTAAACATTCAGAAATACAGCGCAATTATTGAACCTTATTTTCATAACATCACCATGCACGAATAGATTATCGCATATCACGATTGTGAAATTATCTTTTACTGTACACGTGTATTATTTTTCTTTATGAATTTGAATTTTTAAATGCCATAACAGTTTTAAATACAACGAATATATTAAAATTTCAAAGCATTTTACACATGTTACAAAAAATTTAGACGTTGGCTCCAATAATCATGACTAACATTAAATTTTCTACCTATAATTTATACCGCCCCTTTCTAGAGTGTCTAAACTAATTATGACATTATGGACTGGACAGCCCAATCTAGAGTTGTGTCCATAAGAGAAAAAATAATTAAGAAAATTGTATCTATCCGTTAACATATTTTACAAAGTCTTTAAATGGTACTTTGATTTTACTATTTATATTGCTAGATATTCTAAAATATTAGAAAACTTTAGGAGATAAAAAAAAGAGTATTAACACAAGAGAATCACAACTACAGGTTATTATTTTTTATTTTAGTAGGTATAAAATACTTCGAGGATAACAATTAAGCTACAATTGCAAATCGCATAGTGAAAAAAGATTCTTTAAAAAAAAATGATCAATACTTTCATTACAAAAACTAGTACTTTTTTTTTGCAAAATTTATCTTTCAAATATTAAAACAAAATTATTAAACAAAATATTAAACATACATGCATACATACATAACATACATACATGCATACATACATACATACATGACATACATAAATACATACATACATACATACATACATACATACATACATACATACATACATACATACATACGTACGTACGTACGTACATACATACATACATACAAACATACATACATACACACACACATACATACATAAATACATACATACATACATACAAACATACACACATACATGCATACATACATACATACATACATACATACATACATACATACATTCATACATACATACATACATACATACATACATACATACATACATACATACATACATACATACATGCATACATACATACACACATACACACATACATACATATATACATACATAATTACATACATACATATATGCATACATAATAACATACATACATATATGCTTACATGCTTACATACATACATACATACATACATACATACATACATACATACATACATACATACATACATACATACATACATACATACATACATACATACATACATGCATGTATACGTACATACATAAATTCATACATACACACATTATACACACTCATATAAATTACTCCCTAATGCCTCCCTTTGCGTGATTATTACATTATAATAACTCATTAGACTACAGGTGACCAGACCCTTAGTAATTGAGAGCCGTTTTAAAATATTTAAAAATTGTTGAGAGTTGCATTGAAGCATTATGAGTCATAAAACCTGGCTTGGAAATCTTTCAGTAATCCTTTTAATATATCTTTCATAAATTGCACGCGAGCCGCAATGTGGACACAGAAGAGCCGCATGCGGCTCGCGAACCGCTGTTTGACCACCGTTGCTTAGAACGTGAAGGTTTCCTAAGCAGACTTCTTTATACCTCAGCTAACTATGACTCGATAGACAACTTAAATGGCCAATACGTGCCCACCTTGAAGCAATCTATCTACTAAGACATATAGCTAGTCTTTACCCGCTCAACAAAAGACGCTTCATGTTTTCCTGTCGCATTTCATCAATAAACAAGCCAACCTATGTGTTACCCCTTAAGTCTCCAGGATTCTAACATTCCGTAAGGTCATTGACCTTATGCCTAACTAATTCAGCGGCACACCTAAACGGGAATCTCAAGCTAACTAAGCGCCTCATCTCAACCCAGATCTCCACAACACTTTGATCTGGGTTATATTGTGAATTTAACGCAATGGGTATCACCAAACCTAGCTAAGACACTGATTGTTTAATCGTGTAACCTGTTTTTTTACTTTATTTTCTAAATTTAAAAACCTTGGCTACATTTGATTTGTTAAATTTTCTCCAGTAAATTTAGTAAACGCTACCGATAATAGACAGTAAAAATGTTTTTGAATTATTTTAATGCACACATAGAAATCGGTAATTTCGTTTAGGTCCTTAACACATGATCTACCCACAAACGTAAAGACTGAATTCTTGTTCCGAAATATCGGTGTCACGTTCTCGTATTACTTGATCATCTTTGTATTTCAGTTCATTTGTCTGATATTCTTTTAAATAACTCTGGGCAATTAACCAACTCTAAATATGTGTCTATACGGGCATACACCCACTTAGCTACGCCCCTGACAAAGCTTAAGATTGCTCAATTTCCAATAATCATACAGAAATGAATGTAGAACAAATACAAATTATGTTTTAAGTCATAAAGTTTAATACAACAATTATTTATAATTTCCAATAATTAAGGGGTGGGTTTATTTTAACCCGGAGACTTCATTTTAAAACAAAGTCTCCGGGGGCGACTTTGTTTTAAAATAAACTCTCCGGGGGGAGACTTTATTTTGGGGGAGACTTTATTTCGTGACACCGGCTCACAAATGAAATTCCAGGAAAAAGAGACTTCCCCTTTCTACGTCACTCGTTATGCGCAATGTCCCTTGTGAAAGGAGCACCATTTTCACTTATATTTTCGCTATGCGAATAACTCGTTATGAGAAGTGCTCGTTATACAGTATTTGCAAAATATATATTTTAGGCAAATTTACTTAAGAGGATCATCTTGATTCCGCACTTCCTTATATATATATATATATATATATATATATATATATATATATATATATATATATATATATATATATATATTATTCTGAAAGGTTTTAGGATAATCCTAAATATCACGTTGACTTTTCCAACTGATAATCATAGATAAAATAGCCAACGTGATGAAAAACGTAAAATCCTGTGTCAAAATATATTATTCACAGACAATTTATACAAAATCTTCCTTTAAATATTGAAATTATAAAATAGAAAAGTTTACAAAATAAAACGATATATTTAAATTGTAATGCTACCTACCAATTTAAAAAATATATAGTTGCTACAATTAAACAGATTGAAGTAGAGATGGCACTAATTGTGACACTTGTGGTACATTTGCATTTTTCTTCAGCTGTTTTGTAAACTAAAAAGGAGAAGGCATATTAATAAAATTATTAATTATTGAATAAATACTTAGTGGAACTAACATTATATATATATATATAATATATTAAGTGTATGTGTGTTTGTGTGTGTGTAATAATCGTTCGACTGTCTTAATACCTTAATTTTCTAAATGATGTTCCAATTTAAATAAACACATTTCTTGTCAAAAAAATTAAATACGTGAAATAAAATTAAATTTAAAAAAAAAGAATTAAAGTAAAAAAGAATGATACAAAAGATTTTGAAAGTCGTAATAATAATATATATGCAGTGGCGTAGCGAGGAAAGCAATGGGGCAAATGCCACAGGCCATATTTTGCTTGGGGGCGGAAATTAGTATCTAAAGAATCACGCTGAGGAAGCAAATATTTTGCCATCTTATGGAGCAAAAAAAGTTGAAAAGAATGTTGTCTTCTTCATAAAAAAAGTGTTACTGAGGAGACTTATGTGAGGGGCATGATAGCAGTTGTAAAATGATGAAATCAGAGGTGTTTTTGGTGCACGAGCTAATCTACTGGGCTTTCAAATTTAACCTTTTAAATTAGAGCAATTATATCACATGACATTGTATAGCAAGGATAATTTACCAAGCGTTGGAAAGAAACGAATTAAAGATTTTAACCCACTTGATTTATTTAGTTATAAGTGTTGAGAACCCGAATACCAAATTTCTGGAAGATAGGAACATACGTATACAAAGTCGGTTGATATGGCCCAATACGGCAAATGACATTGTCGTCAATTTATATAACATATAAATTCAAAAAAAACCTATTGATTTAAATTTGGATCATAATGGATACACTTGTTTGTCAATATTTGTTAAGTAGCCAGTAGCCGCTGCTCAAAATATATTTTATATAAATCATGTTAAAAATTGACATTTTAAGTTCCCTGCCATTAATAAGTTGTATATTAAAACGTTTATGTCAAAAAACATTTGTTGTAACGTACTCAACAACTTTCTAAAGGTTCATGGTGATTGGGTGAATAAAATAATACTTATTAAGTTTAAACACATTTTTATATGTTACTTAAGGAAAAGTTAAATTTTAGGCGAGCCCCTGGCCCCCCATATGTGGTAATTTTAAAATTATATTACGCTAAATATAATTGCGAGAGTGTACCTAACAATTTCTTAAAATTCCATGCTTCTACCTACACGGAAGTTGAAGAATTAGTGATGATTATGTTTTATATATTATATAGATATATATATGATTATATATATATATATATATTATATATATATATATATATAAGGGCTGCGGAAATTAACTATTAATTTCTCGATCAATCGTTAGAAAATGTTAACGATTAAATTATTTTTTTAACGATTAATCGACCCATCACTTACAAATTATTGGAAGTAAAAAAGTAAAACAAATAAAAATAAAAGCGCGGGCAATATATAGTAACATATTTCCTAACGATTACATGGACATTTTGGTTTTAAACTATTGACTGACGGGATTATTCAATATGTTGATAAATTTTGCCTACCATGGTTCTAACACTTCGACTACTTATCAAACAAAATTAAAAGCGTATTAAGGTAAAGTCATTAATGGAGTCTGACTCACAGACAGAAAATGACGACAGCTCTTCTGATGAAATACTGCGTTACAAAATAGAGACGAAAGTTCTTGAATCCATTAACATCTACAATGGTGGAAACTTAATGAACACTGATACCCGATAATGTCATTCCTTGCCAAGACCGTTTTGTGCATAACATTTACCTCAGTTCCGTGTGAATAATTGTTCAGCTTGGCTTGTTATATTGGCTATTAGACCCGTACATTTAATTTTTTAGCTATAATTGAAATTAACGATAAAATTGAGTATATAATAATAAAATCAATTAAAAGAAATAATAATAATTTTTAAAAATATGAAAAAGCACTTACGCAAGAGTATTTCATATGACAACTCTGTAAGGTTTCCATCAAAACTACATAGGCCGTGTCTGACAGTTAACTTTATCACTTGAGTTTCATTAAAAGACATATAATACAATGCATGTCCTTTTCCTTTCACCATTTGGTTTGAAGCGTTTGTTGATATTTCTACCACACATGGAATTTCTTTGCTTTGGCAGGAAAATTTAACAAATAATTCGTGCCCTGTCAACTGTTGTATAGGACTCCCATACATATCCACGGGTTTATTATTGAGTGACAGTGTCCCTGTAGTATCATCTGAAGCTACAAAATAGAATATATGTGTATAGGGATAAGCCCTTCTAAATCAATAAAAGGTAAATATCATATTTTTTTAATGAATTTTTTTTCATTTAAGTAAAAAGGGGATCAATCTATCCACCTATTCATCAATCAATACATCTATGTATCTGTCCATCTATGTATCTGTCTATCTATGCTTCCATCTATGCATCCATCCATCCATCCATCCATCCATCCATCCATCCATCCATCCATCCATCCATCCATCCATCCATCCATCCGTCCATCCATCCATCCGTCCGTCCATCCATCCGTCCGTCCGTCCGTACGTCCTTCCGTCCATCCGTCCATCCGTCCATCAATCCATCCATCCATCCATCCACCCACCCATCCACCCATCCACCTACCCACCCACCCACCCTAAACCCACCCACCCACCCACCCATCCCCCATACCCCCATCCACCCATCCACCCAACCCACCCACCCACCACCCTCCCACCCACCCACCCTCCCACCCACTCACCCACCCATCCATCCATCCATCCATCTATCTATCTATCTATATATCTATCTATAATATCTATCTATTTATCTATATATCTGTCTATCTATCTATAGATCTATATATATATATATATACTTAACTACCATATACTTATATATATATATATATATATATATTTATATGCATTTATGTATCAAATCTTTGCATGAAATTATTTCATTTATATAACTACTAATTTAGTTTCAAATCAAATATCTATCTACACATGTATATTTATAGTGCTTTTACGTTCCTATTTACAGGAAACTTAGATACCGTAAATAACGGGGAATTCCCGCATATTGCTTGTGATATGTTTCTCAGACTTGTATTCCATAACAGCTCCCCGAATTTTAGCGCCATTTTCAGTCAGGTGTACAGCCTGTGTAATTTTGATGTCGAAAAGATAGTTATCCTTGTAGCTGCATGTGCACAGGTCACTGAAGCTGCTGGCATTACAATCTTTTCTGAGGTTTACCGTGCAAAACTAAAAGAAGGAGGAGGCCATATATATTACAAAGCATGAAAACATTTGTTTTCAATCCTTTACTAAATACATCGTGTGTGTGTGTTTAATTTTTAGTGTGTTACTATTCTTAGAAATTGCACAACAACACGGATATAAATTTTAAATATTTTGAAATTATGATCCTACGCTTGTCCTTGGTTTAAGGAAATGCTTGGATTTTTAAAAGAGTTAAATCTTTGAAATAGCGTTGTTGTTGTTTTTTTTTGGTCTAGCTTTATCAGGCTACTCATTCAACGCCCGACTTGTAGGCGGGAAGAAGAAGAATTGTTATGTGTTTGTTCTTGCATATGTAGTGTGAATTTTGTTTTTCATACCTATGTGTAACTGAGGGTTGTATTATATTATAATTGTGTTGTATTTCTAAGTAAGAATTAATTTCTTTTCAATTATTCCTACTTTGCTCAATATTCTTCTATCCTTAGTGTTTCCATGTTTATTGATTTAATTAGAAGTGTATCACTTGGAAATTTGGAATATTCTCCTATAATGAATGTGGCAGCTCTGTTTTGAATTTTATTTTGCTGTTGTAGATGGGTCCTATACAAAAAGATCCATATTGTAGTAAAGGCCGCACCAAAATAAGATTTAATGTTTGTTTTACGTTGTTTTTACATACAATGAATTATACATATCTGAGAACTTATATAAACCGCCGAAAAATTTCTGCTCTACTTAACTTACTGTCACAAGACAATATTTAACATAACAAAAGTAGCCAAAAGAATGTACCAATATTCAAATAATGATGATAATAATTTTTTTAAAAAATTAAATCATTATAAAAAGTAAATAGTTCATACAGCTTTAAACTCCTGCTTGTCTCCTGCTCCTTGCTTTTGGAAATAGACCATATATATTTTTGGGTCATTGTCAGGGTATGAGAATCACTGCGAATGATTGTTGTGAGATTGTTGTGAGATTGTTGTGAGCCAGTGTTGTAGTCGGGTCAAGGCGTTGTTGACGGGTATGAACTCCTATCACGTGAATAATGTCTAGTGATGTCTGAGCGAACTTCTGGTCACACGGGATATGTCAGGGAGATGACCAGAGGACACGCCAGGGTCAGTTGAGACCAGTTGGGGGGGTATATAAGAGAGTAGTCGAGACGAGTGCGGGGTGTGTGGCAGGAAGCTGTGTAGTTCGCACAGTGTTGTGCGGTCAGACCGGTCAGGATAGACCGGGGAGCTGCAGGGTTGCAGTAACACAGAGAGTTGAGTTTAATGTCGCCCAGAAGCGGTCAGGTTAGGACCGAGGGGACTTAAACGCTTTGTGTATTTACGTAGATCTGAAGAGGACTTGAGCATGGGCCCAGGATGGTCGAGTCGGACCGAGGGCAGGCTTGAGCGTACAGCAGTTATATATATGTATTTGATGTCAAGGCGAGACAGCCAGTTTGTACAGTCGTTTATAGCAGAATAAACATTGCATTGTTATACAGACTTGGGTCATCTCTTGTGTGTATGCCGAGCGGAGAGCAAGGTACAATCCACCTAAACATAGAGACGTAACATGGGGGCCCGAATTGTCTCTGGATTGCCTAGCACCGCCAAGCACTACAAGAGACACTACGAGAGATTGGACGGAACCACACCAGCACAGCGGTATGTGCGCCTGTACTTTTCAGTACAGCGCCTCTGATACAGACTACTGTATCCAATGTTACAACAGCACAACAACGATCAACGTATCAGCGGATTTCTGATAGACGATGCCTAGCAAGTTCCAGTACTGAACATTACCAGCCAGAAGACCAACTACAAGAGATACCACGAACCTATAGCGACGCAACAGTGGGGTTGCAGACAGACGGTGTCGCGGAGCAGAGACCCAGGAGTTTACGACGTGACCAGAGCATCGAAGGAGAAAGTGCTATGCAAACTGTAACGAACACTCATAACCAGGACAATAACACGATTCGTACCATGAGCAGACTACAGACAGGACAGGCTCAAAAGAGATAAACAGTGTGTGAACAGCATCACGGAGGATAAGAGACAGTGAAGTGCAAGTTTTGTGACTTTGTGAATAGTTAAGAGTACAATGTGAATTTCATTTATGTATGGATGAGTTTTATTCCTATACATAAGGCAAGTACAAATTAATTATTTTTTTTTAAAAGGAGAGTATAAAAGGGTAAATTTATTGTAAATTATCGGCATTGTAAGATTGAGCTGTTAAATAATATATATATAATATAATATATATTAATTAGATATAGCATATCTATCATATAGAAACGAACAATATGGAAACGAGAAGTAAAAAAAGACAAGATATCGATAAGATCATAGATGACATTCGGGAGAGGGGAGAGAAAGAGTTACAGCTAAAGGGGCACGAGCTAAAGAAATTTGTATTAGAGCAGTTTAGCCTATGGGAAGAAGACGAACGAGAAAATAAGAGAAGACAGGAAGAAGACGAACGAGAAAATAAGAGAAGACAGGAAGAGACGGAAATAAAAAAACATGAAGAGATAATGAGAAAATTGCGGGCCGAAAGACAAAGAAGGTCTAGAGAGAATATTGAAGACGGGTACAGTGACAAAAGTTATACAATTCGTGAGACGCACGGGAATAATAAATTAAGTTTGACTGAAGTAGCTGAACAAAAAGAAGAAATTATCGTTACAGAAACAGAACTAGAAGCAATATGGTGCAGTGCTCAAAGTAAATTAGCAGAACTAAAAAAGGAAGGCAAGGAGCACAAAATAAAATTAGATGAATATGAAGTTGATACGAGTAAATTAAAAATAAAAATGGTCGAAATAGACAGTCAATTAGTGGGAAAAGATAAGTTAGTGGAAGAAGCACAGGTACAGCTAAACCACAAAAATGTAGAAACCACGAAGATTTTAGAAAAATTCTCTCTTAGAGAAGAGAATTATGAGTTAACCGGGAACACTACACTGAGAGAAGAAGACATTGTTGAAATTGGGAAAATGGAAGTAGAAAAAGAAGAAAAGTATGAAACAAATCTGAAGCGGATGGCAAAAGATTATGATAATTGGGACAAAGAATTACTGATTTATAAGGAGAACGTAAAGAGGGAGTACAAGGTAAAATTAAACGAAACAGAAGTTGAAGTTGAGTCCATGACCTGGAAAAAGAAAAGTATCGAGATGGACAACTTATATGCTAGCCTAATAAAAATAGTCAGGGGTAAAGATGAAAAACTAGCAGAGATGGAAATAAACTTAATCATTGCGAACCAAAATATAACAGGGCTGAATAGGACGCTGGATGATAACGACGAACTTATGGAGAAATTACAGAGGGAGCTAAAGGAAAGAGAGATAGAAAACAAAAATATTAAAGAAAGACTGACTCAAAAAGAAGAGGAGAATAATCAGTTAACCCTAAAGGTAGCACGTAACAAAGAAGACATAACGGAATTATGGCGAATCATAATGGACAAAGAAGAAAAAATGGCTGACTTAAGCCTCAGGTTGACAGAGAAAGATATGACAGCTATGGTGCAGAGAAGGTGCAAGACGCTCCATAGTATTGCTGAAAAACCGTACGAAAATGAGAACAAAGAGTTACTAGAGAAAGAAGAAATTGTTGACAAAGGTCGCCAAGTGGACATAGAAAATATTAGTGACCCAGATAGTAAAGAAGAGGTGAAGCCCTCAGAAGGAAAAAAAGTACACAGGAATGTAAGGAGGAAAAATACTGAGTTAACTACAAAGATGGTAGAAAAAAGCAAGCTCACAGGAAAATATGACAATGACATGTGCTCAGCGGGTCATAGCTTGGAGTCGGGGGACACAGAATACGTGTGCGACATCCAAACACATAGTACGGTAAACGTTGCACAGTTATGTAGGGACATTGACACAGTACAGTCAAGACGGACCGGGAATAGGCAGACTGTGACCGGAAAAAGCTCACAGGACAGGGGTCAGAATCGGCTTAAGGTCAAGTCGCGTTACAGTGACCCACAGACAGAAAAAGGCTTTGCGGGTACATTACATTGCGGACTGACGTTTTTGTGGATAGTCATACTGAAAGCATTAAGTCTAGTGGGGGGAAATTGCCGGTTCGCTGAGCTGTTAAAAACCACAAACGTGATCTCGATAGGTCAAGGAGAAGTTAAAGGAGGTCAGAGTTATTTTGACACGAGTTGGGGGACTGGTATACCCACGTGGGAAGTGCCGCGTAGGCATGAGTTAGTACACATAAGCCTGTACAATGGAAACCAGGGTCGTGTTTTGTTTAGGATTGGGGACAAACGGAATATCCCACCCTCAAATACAATGACAATGGCTATGATTTTTTTTTCTCTTAATGTGAGATTTTTTTTTACTTGTGTACATGACTATGATTTCTTTTTCAAGATGATGTTTTTTTTGTTTATAACTATGATAAGAGATAATAAGGTGTTTTGGTTAGAACTTGCGGGGTCCAGGTGACCTCGTGTCATTTTTTTTATAACATGTATTGATGTGTCCTGGGTACCAGTACTATACTGGGTATTGATGACGTATTTTGAGGGTCATGGCCATTGGGGTAATGATATAAGAAATGGTTCGCCCTGGAGATAATCAGGACATTCTTGATAAGGATATGTATTGTTGATATGTTCTGCTGAAAATAATGTTTGTGATTTTGATGATGAAATGTTCTGATGATGATAGTGTCGATAATATGCGATGACTATGATGAAATTGTTGGGATTTATGTGATTTTTGTTGATAATTATTATGAATATTGATGATTATGCATTGACTATTTATGATTGAAATTGCTTTGATGATTATTATGATGAATTATGTTAATTACGACTACTATATGCACATGATTGATGATTGTTTTATAATTGATTGTAATGGGTTAAATACAATCAGGCTGAAATGTTTATAGTTTGGATAAGTAGTTATCCCTATAACATTATCTCATGCTGGAGGTAATCCTGGAATAAATATCTTAAGGAATTTATATGAGGTACCAGTAGAGTCAGTTGTAAATAGAAAACAATCTAGCGTAAAAAGGGTCATTTGTTTGATACTAATTATGTGAGGTGTTATGACCAGTAGTAGGTCGAAGGTTGGTTCTTTGAGAATTAAGATAATAATGTACGAGTAGTCAAGAAGTAGGAAGTCAGACCTGTATGGCATGGGAGATAGGCTCCCTTTGTTATATAATTAACTACGTCCTGTACGACAGGAGTGATGGGCAGTTTTTGTTAATCAATTAACCAAGTTCCTGTGTGGCAGGAGCGATGGGCTGTATTTATATACATAGATTTAGAACTGTGCCTATGGAGGGATAAGAGAGCTCAATAACACAGGTGGGAAAAGTAATTGAGCAGTGATTGCTCCGTAATATGCCACATGATGTGGACAAGTGCTTAAGCGTTAGAAATTTTCTGGAGTCGTTTTTTTTGTTCTCCAAGATTGTAAATTGTGTATTATAGATAGATTAATTATTATTGATAATGAGATGCAGTAAGATTTCACATGTATATATTATTTTTCATTGCATTGATGTGTATATAGCATATGTAATCCAGGTGTGGTAGTAGGACGGCTGTCCCTCTCGAATGACTGTGTGGGTTAGTGAAGTCGTATAAAGGTACGACCAAGTGGATTTTGCCCTGTGTTGTATATACTATTAATTTTTTCTTCATGCATTGTTGTGTATAAAGTATTTTTAAAGATATTAATTCATGATGTACTATATTATTGTATTTGTAATGTGCAGTGATTCCATGCCCTGACTTTGTTGTATTGTGAGATTCTACCCGTAAGTAGAATCTAACGGAAGAGGGGGGATATGTCAGGGTATGAGAATCACTGCGAATGATTGTTGTGAGATTGTTGTGAGATTGTTGTGAGCCAGTGTTGTAGTCGGGTCAAGGCGTTGTTGACGGGTATGAACTCCTATCACGTGAATAATGTCTAGTGATGTCTGAGCGAACTTCTGGTCACACGGGATATGTCAGGGAGATGACCAGAGGACACGCCAGGGTCAGTTGAGACCAGTTGGGGGGGTATATAAGAGAGTAGTCGAGACGAGTGCGGGGTGTGTGGCAGGAAGCTGTGTAGTTCGCACAGTGTTGTGCGGTCAGACCGGTCAGGATAGACCGGGGAGCTGCAGGGTTGCAGTAACACAGAGAGTTGAGTTTAATGTCGCCCAGAAGCGGTCAGGTTAGGACCGAGGGGACTTAAACGCTTTGTGTATTTACGTAGATCTGAAGAGGACTTGAGCATGGGCCCAGGATGGTCGAGTCGGACCGAGGGCAGGCTTGAGCGTACAGCAGTTATATATATGTATTTGATGTCAAGGCGAGACAGCCAGTTTGTACAGTCGTTTATAGCAGAATAAACATTGCATTGTTATACAGACTTGGGTCATCTCTTGTGTGTATGCCGAGCGGAGAGCAAGGTACAATCCACCTAAACATAGAGACGTAACAGTCATCAGTGATATTTACTTCGCCGCGAAACACAGCCTTGTCGATTCCACTAATTAAACCATGTGAACATTTTGTAATGCAATCTTCCTGCTTCACTTCATGTATATGAATATTGATGGAAAGCACAAAACCTGTCAGATATATTATTTTAATTGTTTTTATTTTTAAAAGAATAAAACATATTTGGCATCAATATTTCTGTTATTATGTTTATTTCGTTTTAAATAAAGATTCCAAGAAGTAAACTATTGCTTTGATTAAGTGAATAAAATGTGTATGTATGAAATAAATGTTCATTTTTATATTTACCGTTTTGTGCCTTTATTTATAAAGTCAATTTACACGAAACAGTCCATGGATTTAAATAAAAAATATGTGTCATGATATGACGTGAACACAACAAAGAAAAAAATTAATAATCATGCATTCACTTGTATAAAAGAAATATAATTATACCTATACATTAATACATTATTACTTTTGTAAAAAAATGTTTTTGCTTATTATTTAGATCCATTAGAAAAAGGTATCCAAGCTCACGTACACGTTGAAATCGCAATTGGCCTGTGGTATCGTCTTACAGGAATTTAACTCATTTATTTATTTTTTAAAATGTAATATTTTTTTATCCTGAAACTGAGACTTTTCCTTCTTTTAAAGAATACAGAAAAGTACCAAATAAAATAAAAACATTGAAATTACTCCGGTAATAAACATTCTGGAAATATGTATACACATTTTTAAAAAGTATATAACAACATTATTAATAGATGTATGTTTATAATGTTGAGTACTGACAAACCATAATATGTTAATTAAAAAAAAATAATAGTAATTTAAAAAAAAATTATTATGATTACTTGATATAGTGCATTATTTTCATGATTTTTTTTAAAATCTGTCAAAAGCTCGTATGAGAAAAAATTAATCAGAGATGCCAAGATACAAAGATATGTGTAAGTGTGATTAAATTTTGTATTATACCATCCACCCAACTATTTTGTATTAGCTGTTTAAATATCTTTATACATATAAGACGCATTTGTTGTCTGTCTGGTTGTCTGTCTGTTCCCTAATAACTCAAGATCCAGACAACCAAATAACGTGAAATTTGGTACACGTACACAACATTATACCGGAAAGGTTATTAAACAGGTTTCGTTCCATATATATAAGATACTGGGGGCCGGGGGCCCAAAATGTAATTTTTCCTTATATGAGCTATATAAAATAAAAAATTATTGAAAATTAAGACGTAAAATAATGACGCAAAATAATAAACATTTTGGTGTCGAGATTAACAAGAAGGCGATTATCGCCATAAAATAATTTGTTTGTTGTTGTTGTTGCTTTGTTGTTGTTGCTGTTGTTGTTGTAGTTGTTGTTTTGTTGTTGCTTTGTTGTTGATGTTTTTGTTGTTGTTTTGTTTTTGTTGTTGTTGCTGTTGTTGTTAAACCCGGAAAAAGCCGGGTACTTGCCCCTAGTACTTATATAAAACTTATTAACTCCAGACACAATTTAAATCATTCATACAACCGATTCTGAATTGCCATCGTTCTCTATGATAAGTTAATGCCAGTAAGTCAAACTAAATAAATATATCTTACCATTTGTAATTATATTGAAAAAAAGAAAGAAAAATGTTAAACTTGATGAGATGTCCATCTGTTTGAAAAGAGTAACGCAACATATTAAAACATTTCATTTCAATGAAAATAGAAAAGAACTATTACATTTTTAAAATATTTAACCTAAATAAATGAAATACTGTAGAGGACGTCGACACCCGTCGTACATACCCTCAATGTCTATGTCTCAATACCTGCCTTTCTGTCTCACGAGCTCATCATTATACAGCAAGGAAGTCGTTCAAACTAATTATCTCTCTTTAATCCTTCATTATATCTTAGGTTCCATAACTTTTACATTTACTCTCCAACACTCGGACCACTATGACACTCCCATTTCTGTTGACTCCACCCCGGTGGGTGGTTGTGTGACACGAATCCCTCCCGGTGTTGTCCCCGTAGTTCTAACTATTTTTCTCCATACATGTATCGTCAAACGCATCCGTAAAACTTCCCAGCCTATTCGACTCAGACCGTAAAAATGTCAAGTGATCCCCAGCTGTAGCCGTCCCTCTCTCTCACCATCGCTTGTCCATTTACCTGGTGTCCAGTCTCGTCTGCGATGACGTACAATAAAAGTGTCATGTCCAGTTCATCTATGCGTCAAATCCCAACACCGACGCCCTCTCAAGGAGGGCACGTTGGTCGAATCGCATGCGCACTCTGCTGGCGTAGCGATAATAACGGTTTAGAATCACCGTGAATGTCAGGGACTTGTGCCCGGGGCCAAGGGTGTTCCTATGTCCACCCTGATCCGAAATGGATACCTAACACTAGTTAGGAAACAATGGCAGTTGGGTATCCAGTGGAACCCTCGTAGACGCGCCTGTGACCGATGCGTCACTTGCCAACAGACCAGAATGATCTGTGGACCCAAAAATCTTCTGAATAGAAGGAGCTTCTTTGTAGATGAGACAAGATAGAGACACTCCGCAAATACTATAAATAAAATAAAAAATAACATTTTATTGATTTTTTTTCTTGTATTCTAAAAAAATATTTATATTTTATCTTAACTGTTAAATATGCTGCTTCTATTCAGCGGGGTGTGCGGACCGCACCGGTTGACAACATCACACGGTGTTACACCAAAATATACAACTATGTATTTTCCCGGAATATGCTCTTGCAGACTCAGAGGAGGTCTAGGGGAAAAGCCGTGAGGGGGTGACAAAGTGTGCTACCGCACTGGGTTACGCCAAACCTGGTGACGCCCCTGTAAAGAAGAACATTGCTTCGTACGCTCCATTGCTTAAGTCTTGGCTTGTATATTTTAAAAGAGTTTTAAATTTTAATACAGTGTTGGTTTTCCTGGTTCTCTCAACGTCCGAATTACCGATGGGAAGAACGAGACTTTGTATGCGTTTTTTAAATGCATGCGAAATAAGAAATGTGTGTAATCCCTGTCTTTCTGCGAGTTGTATTAAATTATCGTTGTGTTGTAATTCATAGTTACAAGTACTTGCCTTATATTATTACTTTTTCGCTATTTGTTTTTCTATCCCTTAGAGTTGTTTGTTTTTTTTGTTTGTTTGTTTGTTTGTTGTGTGTGAAATGTCTTTACACTTTGCAATTTCCGTTATGTAAATTTTTTTTTAAATAATAATTTTTTAAAAAAAAACATGAACATTCCAAAATTTAAGGGCCTGGATAACACAAGTCACATCACTAATAATAATATTATGTATATATATATATTATTTATATGTATTAAAATAATAATACATGTACTGTAATTTTAAATCACAATGAAACTTAAATGAAAGACAAGATGGTGTAATACTGTGTTCTCCCATTAAGTTATAATGTTCCGCACCATCAAGTAATGAAAGTTCACTCCGTTTGGCGATAAAAATTATGTTGCAAAACAATGTTTTGATCTGTATCGGTAAAAATTTCGTTTGTTAATTAAAAAAAAATAATTAAGTTAATTATTGTTATATTTTTTAAAAACGTTTACTATTTTATTTTAAACAAAAGAGAGATCTTGTGGAAAGAAAACACATTTAAATATGGCTATTTCTTGATATTACAGATGAGTTCCAAAAATAGCACAGATCGTATGACGACATATGGGCCTAAACATTAGAAATAACGAACTATTTAAAAAAATGTAATAATTATGCGTTTTTATTAAAAATCCTTATATAAAGCTAATGAAAGGAATACATCTGCATTAAAGTCTGCTTAAACAGATAACTTTTTTTTTCATTTAGCACATTTTTAAAACTAAATTTTGACTAATGTTTATTGCATGTATAACCTAAAAAGGCTTTTTTAAATTATATCCCTACAGATAGCTTATATATATGGTGGAAAGCCATATGAAGACTTAAAATCCATCCATGAACCTGTCAGCCAAATTGTAATATATACTTATATAACTAATATAACACATAAGATAAATAATGAGCTTTACAAAACCAAACATACTGAATGAAATGTAGATTGAATCTAGATCATGAAGGATTTATGTGACAATAATTTCAATAATTCAATATGGCTGATTCATCAATAATAAATATATTTAGATACGTCTACAAAACCTCTAAAGTTTTCTTTTCTTATATATCAGTGGTTCCCAAAGTGGTCCGTACGGACCCCCAGGGGTCCGCGGTACCTTTCAGGGGGTCCGTGGAAAATGAAAATTAATTTGGGGGTCCCTGAACAACGTCAGGGGGTCCGCGCAAGGTTTAATATAAAACAATAAAACTGTGATCAATTTTTATTATTATGGAAATTAAAATAAATAACAATAAATAAAATAGTATTTTTTCATATAATTAAATACGATCTTAGGTGCTATCAGTCATGGAGTACAATGTTGTTTTATCTAGAAAATGTAGTAGAACTGAGGTAATTTCCACAGCTATAACCAATCAAAATACTTGGTTTATTGAAAGGTCTAGCTTGATGCGTAAGAAATGCGGAATTCCAATAATTAAGTCAGAGAAATACACGTTTTTTTAACTTGAATCTGCGAGGGTTGCAAGGTTGGGTATTTTTCGATGTGTCTGGAAGTTATATTTATCTAAATTGTGTCTTATCATCAAAAAATATTTTCAATAGTGCTTTACTGTAGCACGCCATTGAAAACGTTAATAATTATTAACACTGGTTTGTTACAGCACATAGAGAATGAGTGAGCTCTAGGCCGGTTTTAGACTTGATGGGGACCTAGACTATTTGAGATATTGGGGCCTTAGGCTATTTGAGATATGGGGGCCCTTTTGAAGTCCAGATATTCTATGTCAGTGATATGAAAAAAATTCCGAGCGCCCCTAGAAAGGCGGTGGCCCTAAGCTATAGCTTGATTAGCAAATAGGTAAATCCAGCACTGAGTGAGCCAACAAAACATGTGTTGTTATATATTTGAAGTATGGCTAAATGTTTGGAAACAGATTCGAAATGTGAAACCTTATATTCTGAATTAAAAAGATTTTTTAGAAATTAAAGCAATACCCTTGACTTTCTGGCATACTTAAAGAAAACTGTAGCAAATGAATTTTCAGTACATTGTGTCATTCATCGAAATCATTTATTCGCAAACAATCTTAGTGAAAGTTTGCATGGATCACTAGATTATGTCATAGTGCATTTAATAAAATTAAAAGGAATGCCTTGAATGAGAGATTATGTACTCAACAATGTTTGGAAAATGAAGAAGACTAGAATCGTTTAACTTATTAAACACATAAGTACGACGTTTATCAACAAGTACGTTTTTAAATCGAGTTTATGCTCTCTTTTGATTCAGTGTAGGAATTCCTGGAAAACAAAGACAATGATTTGTGGCACAATTAACTCAAAAAAATGACATGTCCTTTATGAATGATTTATTTAACAACTTTAATGAGACTAATTTGAATCTACAAGGTAACCAATTAAATTTAATCAAAACTGAAAGCGTAATATCTGCGTTTGTTGCAAACCTTTTCTGTACAAACAAAACTTAGAAACAGGAGAATGTTCTCAGTTTCCAAATCTTTCAAAATTGCAAAGTAGAGATAAAGATTTCCTGGCTTACTGTCAAAACTTAACAGCTCTTCATGCTGACCTGAACCAAAGATTTGAAGGTATTCATCACTTGGATATTCCCGACTGGCAGTTGAACGCTTTTGCGCGTGGACAAACTCAGATCCCAAACACAGATGCATCCATACTAATGGTATGGCATCTGTCCGTCTACGAAAGACGATAGATTTATCTTTATTATTTGCAGCTCTTGGTGTGGCTGATGAGACCAATCCTTGAGTGGCAGTCTCTTCTGCATGCCACACACACGAAAGCAGTGGGGCAGTGTTGCCTGGCCTTTCTCCTCGCCCTTTTTCCAACTGCTTCTGCTCCCTAGTTTGCTCCTCTGATATTAGTGATCCTTCTTTCACTATAGCCCACCACATCGACCTATCCTCTGCCAGGTTTTCCCAGTTTTGTATATCAATGTTGGCTACTTTCATGTCTCTCTTGCATAAAGTCCACGTGTCTGAGACATGGCCGACCAACCGACCTTTTCCCTGTCGCCAGCTCGCTGTATAGCACATCCTTGGGTATGCGACCAGTTTGCATCCTCTTGACGTGTCCAAGCCAACGGAGGCGTCTTTGGCTTAATATGGCTGCAATGCTACTCATGCTTGCTTGAGCCAGGACCTCTGTGTTTGGGACTTTCTCTTGCCATTTGATGTCTAGGATGGCTATTGAGCCTTCTTTCATGCCTGGTATAGGTGGAACCTTGTATCCAGCTTCTCCGCTGCCTGCAAAGAGTTTTGGCCTGACCATAAGTATAAAGAAAACCAACATTATAACACAGGATGCTGCCTCTCTACCGACTATCACCATTGACGACTGCAACCTGGATGTTGTTGATACTAATACAGGAGCAGCTTATTGAAATGAAGAACTTGAACCAATGTTTGAACTAGGATACCACAAATTCTGGTTACGAAATCAAATGACAATTTTATATCTTGCATTATGGTTTATTGTACAGAAGTTGTTAAGTGCTTTCCCGTCTTCCTATTTGGTAGAACAAAGATTCAGTGCTGTTATGAACCTCATCATAAAAAACAGAAACCGAATATAGAAACTTGTGCTCGTGGGGATTTGCGGATGCTACACAAAAACATTGAGTCGGACATAAATACACTAATGAAATCACATCATGTTCATCAAAGTTATTATTTGTTTTCAATTTTATTTTAAACAAATTTTATACAATTTAATAAATACTTCTTCAACCAAATGTTACTTTTTTGGGTTTATAATTTTTGTACTATGCATTTATGTAGTTTTATTCACATGGGGGTCCGTGGGGGAAATTTTGACTATAAAAGGGGTCCGTGGGTCAAAAAAGTTTGGGAACCACTATTATATATATACATAACCCCAAATAGCTTAAGCTTTTCATCCAAATATGGAAATAAAATATATAACGGAGTGTTATACTTACTACATTATAATGTTCAACGTATATTTTGTAACAATTTAATTTTTTTTTAATTAAGAAATAAAACTTACGTGGTATTGGGAAAACCCATATGAATTTGTCAAAATAGGAAATTTTTACAAAGAAACACACAAACTATAAGAGGGACCCAAATTGAAAGACAAGGGCCTGCCCCATGCAGAAGTTTGCCGCTTTAAAGGAAATCGCATTTTTAAAAGATAATAATAAATTCTGAATATATATTGAAAAAGAGGAAATTAGAATTTTTATTCAATGACAAGTAAAATATATTGCTTAAAAATTATTTTTTCAGGCTCCTGATTAGAAAGAGAGAGAAAACTAAACGTATAGATCAGTCATCCTCTTCTTCATGATCTGTTATACTTTCACCATTTATGATTTCATAGTGATGTGAATCGTCCAATGGGTTCGAGAGTTCGTGATCAGCATTACTATCACCACTGGTCCTGTCGGTAACAACAATGTAATCTTCAGTGACGTCATCTCCTTGGCGCCTCATTACGAGCGTACTTTCATTTCGTGATTCTTTTGTCGTTAAACGAACATTTCCTGTTATATAAATATAAACAAAAAATATACGAGATAGCCGTTAGTGCGGAATGCGTGGCTATATTTTGAAAAAATGTATATAAAATTTAATCAGCTGTATTTAATCTATAAATATTATATTTAAATGAATATTAACTCAGCCTCCAGTGAAGAAAACATTTTAATTTATACTTTGATCACTAAAAATATATATTTTAAATCATGCATTTGTTAATTCTAATAAATAAACATTATTTAAGATAAGATAATAGAAGTATTTACTTCTTTTATTTCCCTTTATTACATATGTGATGACGAGAGATGCGAAACTAATTGTTGTTAACACAATAACTGGGACCACGACCATTTGTAACACTGAGTATGTTGTCCAGATAGATACCGCAGGCGTCTCATAATTGTCTGAACAAGATACAAAGTCAAGTGTTTTTTTATACTAATCATTTTAAGATGGCAATGGTTTTAATATTAAAATACAAACAAACAACTAATGCATATAATACAATTTTGACTTATTTTTGAATTTATATACATCATTTCAAGGATGACATTATTTGAATTTGGTTCGTTAAATAAACTTTAAATGTGAATATCCACACAATTATTTTTAAAGGAAAAGGAAAACGTTGTCATACATACTGAAAAAAAATGGGATAAACATTTTAAAGCTATTATTTCAAATATCCAACGATTAAGCAAACGATTTTAAAAAACTTGACGATAGTGTTTTAAAATTTACTAATGCGAAATTTTCATTTAACCTTTGCAAAGTATCGCTTATTTCCTAAGTGCATTGACACTAGCTATGTTGCATCAATCGATCATTCGTCAAGTACACACTAGTTTTTATTATTTACGAGCAACAAAGCCCGTCCAAGGACGTTCCGCCGTCGTTTTGGTGACATGTTGTACCTTCCCTCCAACCGCAGTCTCGACCGGCCATACATGTGTATCACGTCAAATATACTATTCATTATAGTTATATTAAATAACCCGTAAAAAAAAAGTTTTTGACTATAAATCTCAAATAAAGTCTTGGAAAAAAATACTGCAACAAAAATAACTCGTTTTGAACGTCCGCGTAAACTTGTTCAATATGTAAATGATATTTAATTTGTTCTGATTGCCTGTAGGAGTATGTAGGAGTTTGAGGGACCAATCGCTATCGATGACAGGACAATAAATTTTCTTTTATTATATAGGATTTATTATTATTTTGTTTTTAAAAAAAATTTACTTTGAAGCAATGTGTGCTAATTCGACTATTCTTTTTAAATTTTTTAGTTTACTTTTAAAAATAAAAGTCTAGATCCGTGTATTGTAAATGTTTTTTTTAATATTTAATATTAATTTTTTTTTACAAAATTTTATTTTTATGTTTTATTTGCACCCTACCGTAATACTTAGACTAAGAACAAGTATGTCAATAATAGAATCATATTTAACCCGTTAAAATACATATATAAATTATATATTATTTTTACCTTGAATCAAGTAAAATAAATAAATTAGTTGATCACTTTGGTTGTTGTCGATAATGACTCGATATCTGTTTATATCATCTATTCCAATTAAATATACGTATAAAGTCAAGTTTAGAATTCCGTACGGCGACAAATTCTCTACGTACTCGAATGAGTGGCGAACTTTAATCACGTTTTCATGAATATGAGAAACTAATTTCCTTTTTGGGGAAATGTCCTTTATTAATGTGAAAATATGAGGTTTGGGATAACCGTATATATCAATAAGTAAGGAGAATGTTTCGTTTTCTTTAATTGCTATTGTTGTATTTTTTTTGGTTGGATTCTGTAACTGGGGTGAACCTGCATAAAAAAAAGAATAAATAAATAAGTAAAAACAATATTGGTTTTAATGTAATTTTAAAAAAAAATTGAGAAAGCTAAACATTTATTAACTAAAAAAAAGTTTTTAAAAAAAAATGTTATTTATTATCCAATTTATTACTCAAAGAAGGTAATTCTAACCAAAAATGTGGACCTTAGAGCTAAAAAAATAATAACATATTTGTAAATTTTAACCTAATATTTTCTACGTTTATTTTTTTTTCAGATTTTTTTCAAAAGTTTCATAATAATCTGTGATGTTTGTAAATAATTTAAGAACAATTTATATTTTAGCCGTGTATTGGTCTTATTTTCTTTGGAAAAATATTAAAGTTATCCTCTTTGTTGAGTATCGTTTCAGATTGTCAAAATATTAATAAATATGTGATTTCAATTCAGGTCTTTATTTTTTCAAAACACAGAAAAGTTGTCAGAATTTAAATAGTTACAAAAAGTGAAAAAAATTATTATTTATCCTAATTCTTCTAAACAGTTAAATCATTTTTACTGCCGCAGTGTATGCTGAAGAATATATTTTAAATATTTTGTATTGTGATTAGACTATGGGGACAAGAACATATTATTTTACCTTTACTATCCTTATTCATAAGAAAGCCAAATATTTTCAAAATATATATTTTTTTTTCCTTTAAAAAATTGTTAACCTGTAAACTTTTCTGAACAAGAATAAATCCACAGTAGAAATCTGGAAAGGTGGCACTATCAGTTTACCGTGCCGTTGACACGAACACTAAGCAACTCACGGAGTGATTATGTGACCTTAGGGTCAAACGTTTGAGCTTTGGGCGCTGTGTTATCATTTTTCACAATGCTACACTAACAGAGAAAATTTATTTCGTGACTTCGCCGTTAGACACTTTAGGGTTTGTTTAAAATGGTCATGTTTCGTTCTCTGTAAAATTATAAGCAGGGTTCATTAAAATAAAAAATTGTGTAAATAGAGAAACAAATCAAATATACTATAGTAAACATTTACCCATTCATTACAACAATTAAAAAGAGCTGTTGAGTCCCTCAATATCGATTTTTAGAATTGTATTAATTTTAGAATGGTTGGGAATTTCGGTCAGATCAACGTAATGTGAGACGCTAAACTTGAGTGAGACAAAGTTTGAAAAAATGATTTTGCAAAGGTCACCCAAAGGCTATAGGAGCGAACTATGCTAATGAGACCTTGACTTGGCACAAAAATGGAAGCATACTGCAGCATACGATCCCGTGCCAAGAAAACTGTTATGTCAGGGTTTAAGCAATAAGAATAAAGTTTTCACATGTTGACCCATGGCACACAAGGAATAGCCAATAGAAATTGATAGGAATTTTGTGGCAAGGTGACACCACCCACGCACGAGCAGTGTTTTTATATACTGATATACTGGGGCCAAACCTTCAGGCGTTCTCTCTCTCTTCCAGAAGATCACAGATCACGTTAAGAATTAAGTTATATGTGATAGACTGTGACTGTGAGGAGTTAGATCCTAGCTGATGAGTCTGTCTCAGGTTTGATTAAGGATAAACAATCTTAGACTTAGAATAGTTTCCAATGTATATTTGCATATGTTAGAGTTAGATGCTTATTATTTGTTTGTATATGATTATTGATAGTTAGTTTAGGTATGTTCAATTTTATTATTTCAGTTGGTGGAGTATAGCAAAGTATAGCACAGTTAGTCAAGCCATCAAATATCGAAGGCAGATTAGGCAGCAGACGTGATGGTAGGCAAAAGTGGGAAATGCGACCCTGAGCCACGAATTTGAGAACCCGTGTGAAGGAAGTAACTGAGGGAAACGACTGTCAAGTCTAGCGAAACGCACACTAAACACCACTAGAGTTAGCGGTCAAGTGAGACTGACAGGTGGCCGGTCTTTCATAAGGCATTTTGGAGGCGGAGCCAGTTGTCCTGCAAAGAGAGGGACGGGTTCAGTTTATTAGTTGAGAGGTTAAAACGTACCTGATTCACAATGATTGCATTTATTTCTTAACTTATTGATGTCTACATGTATTTTATATCTATTTTATGCATTTATAATATGCATACTTTTATATAATTAAATATATTTTCTCTGTTTGTACACAGATGTGTTATGTCGTTATGTGTCGTTATTTATGTGTTTAACTTATTTTAGTTATAGATTAATACTAGTACTTAATACTGGGCGCTGAGCCGATTAAATTTATGTGATAGAATTGATAGAGATTGTAAGTAGTCTGGGAGCTCAATTAGCATCCCCTAACCCTAGACAACAGAATCTGAATTGATACTTGACAGCGGAAGTCTTGTCTTGTACTTCGAGTCATTTATCAAGTAGCATAGTATAGACTATAGATAACCAGTAAAACTTAACAAGAGCGTATTCTTCCACAATGTGATTCTGTAGCCTTAACAAAAATGTAAAAGAAGTTAGTTCAGTTAGCATGACAAAAGCAACTTACACACTGTAAAAATGGACATTAATTTAGTTGAGGTGTTATTGTCCTCTTGAAGAGCTGAGCAAGAAAAGGTGCTGAACGATTTGCACGTCAATTTTTGGGACCAATGCAGTTCTCCATGTGTGTGGGTATTTTCTTGAAGGAGGTGTGGACCATTGAAAAGTTTCAGTTTTGGTTTTGGAAAGCCGATTGCTTTACAAGTTAGAAATACTGTTGTGTTTGTTTCTACTATGAATTCTTCTCCCGTTACTCCATTTAAAGAAAAACTTGTAATTATGGCTGGGTCTAACAATTAAAATTAAAAAAATAAAAATAATAAATGAATACATTCAATATATAGGTAAATTAAAATAAAGAGCCCAAAAATAATTAAGTAAACAAGTTTCCCATCAAGGTTAAAACATGATCTAGATCAAAACGTTGATATATGTATATGATATATATAATATATATATATATATATATATATATATATATACATTTTTATATTTTCATATTCAATTAAAAAAATATATAGATCGCTAAACGCACTATGTTATTTTATTTTATTATGCAAATAAAATAATTAGAGATAATATAATAATAATAATTATTGTTCCTAAAATTATTATTATTATTATTATTATTTTTATTACTGTTATTATAACTGTTATTATTATTACTATTTTAATTTATTGAAAATCTTACACAAAATGTTTGGTTCATAATTAAGGACATGACTTTTCCAACCAAGGATATTCATGGCTATACAACTGTAAACTGTAAAACATAATAATAATAACGCATTGAATATAATTACATTAAATTGTGAGTGATTAGGCTTAGTAATAGTGTTTTTCTTAGAGCTCTATAACTAGCAAAATAATATATATATATATATATATATATATATATATTGTATACATTCAATTTGTTTATGTTTCTATGGTAAATCTCTATTAATTATATTACTTCTTAGACAAACATTTTGGAGAAATAATAATCAAATCAAAAAGGTATTTATTAATGAAAGCTTACGTACATGAAATTTGATTTTTTACTGGGTAAAACTTCAGAACTGGTGTCTCCCCTACAGCTCTTCCATTGACATCATACCATGTAGGCTTAGAGTTCAAGAAGTCTGTATCGTTTGTGTAGCATTTGCATGTAACTAATGTATCTGCTTTAACGTTGTTAGGACAATCTATAAGCATCACGGTTGGATTCTCTAAAAATATAGTGGTTAAATAACTTAATTGAGAAAAGATTTGCACAAGCTTTCATTGTAATAAATTTAAATGCTACTCTATCAAAGATAAGTATGTATTAATTTGTTTTTTTAAGGCCTTACATACTTTTACTAATACAAATATTGTCTTCTTGGTGTTTTTGGGGCCGTCCATAAAGTACGTCACGCTATTTTTTGACCATTTTAACTCACCCCTTCCCCTGCCACAAACAGTCACTGCATAAAAAAAATGAAATTTAAAAAATTACGTCACACTTTCGAAAAAAATTTATTGAAAATAATTAAAATTTAATATAAAACATCCTGACGTCACACATGGCCGGACACCCCCCTTCCCCCCTGTCTTAAACAGTCCCACTTTCTTACACCCCCTCCCCCCTCTGGAGCGTGACGTACTATATGGACGGTCCATTTGATTTTCTGTTAAACACATTTATTTTTTCAGTAAATTAATCTAAGTAACAATACAAAAATTAAGATTTTTATTTTCATAATATGGGGTTTTTTGGGTTATTTTTATATATAGAAAAGGTAGAAGAATTATTTATTGTTTCCTTAGGGAATGTTTTAAAATAAAAACACAACAAAAAGCCTTACCAAACGTAAGAGAATAATTCTTGTATGAACCCAACAATATGTCAAGTTTATCTCCAGTAGTATTTGGAAACATGGTCACATTTATTTCATATAACCCAGGTTTCAGATGTGCATTCGGTATTTGTAAAAAACATGATGATTTATGGTCATCGGTGTATGTGAAATTTCCAAATGCTTGTAGGATGTTACATAGAAAAATTCCATAAGAAGCTGTAACGAAATAATATATGTGATTCAGTGATATTTGTTTTTCACACACACACACACACACATACACACACACACATATATATACATATATATAGTTATATATATATATATATATATTGTTATATATATATATATATATATATATATATTAGGACTGCGGAAATTAACGTTTATCGTTAAAAAATATTAACGATTAATTTTTTTTTACGATTAATCGACCCACCACTTATAATTGTACTGGAAGTCAAAAAGTAAATATAAACTAATTTCCGGACGATTACACGAACATTTTGGTTTTAAACTATTGACTGACGTGAATGTTCAAAATATTGATAATGGTTATTATTTCCATTGAGAGAAATCGTTTGCCTACAATGCAATGTTCACTCTAAGTCTAAGCTTCGTTGGTTCGTGTGCAAAGTTAAAAAAAAATTCGTGTGCAAAGATGCACTAAGTCCATTTTTGTGCAATATTTTACAAAATTTGCTGCGCTGTGATTCTAAACTCCTGCGTGGCGTAGGTCAACTTAAAGGGAACATTGCTACCATGGTTCTAGCACTTTGCTTACATATCACCTGCAAACCAAACATCCACTACAGCATCAGAAACTTCAGTTGAGTTAATCTAAAGCTATGTGAACTATTGTTTAGCTCGGCTGGTTATATTGTCAATAAGACCCTCTCATCACTTGAGCCAAATAGTTTCAATACACTTGACTGTTTGCGTTGTTGGTTAAAAGATGTCATATAAAGAATACATTCCAGTGTTATTTCGATTTTCGACAAGTACGTTTAATAAATGTTACTTATGACACCATAAATTTCAATTTTCGGCTTTAATCGAAATTAACGATTAATTAATCGTTACTTTTTCAAAAGTTATCGATTAATTTAAAATTAATAGTCAACAGCCCTAATATGTGTATATATATATATATATATATATATATATATATATATGCGAAGTTAAAAGTAAATTAAATTGAATGAGTGCTGTATTTACGAACAACAGAAAAAAGACCCTTATAAATCCTTGCTCCCCCCTCCCCACCCCAGGGAAATAAAACATCATGCAACTGCAGCTAAGTAAAAAAACAATGATAATTTTAAGTTTAGTTTTTCTTTTATCTACCATGCAAGATCGTTATTTCTTTTTTAAAAAGTCATATTTTTTAAATACCTCTCTTTCAGTTTTAAGCTGTAAATCTAAAACACAGGAAGACGATGTTCTGCATGTTTTAAATAATAATTTGAGATCTTATATAGCGCAGTACCCCTCTTATCATAAAAATAGTTTTACACATATTTATAATTGCATGCAATTTGAAACACATATCCCACTTAAAGAAAAGATTTAATAATAACATGGTTATATACATAAGCTACGTTTACCAGAAAAGTATTAATAACGTACCTTATTAAAAGAGACGAAGTATTTACATACAGCCTTTGGGTACACTCTATCTGCTTCACATTTGAGCCAAAAGTCTTTATCGATAAAGTAATGAATACATGTCAATTGCTGTATTTTCGCTGTTAAAAAGGTGACATTGAAATGCTAATTAGTTTGTAAACAAAGAAATACAATTGCGTTTGCCATTTATTAATAGTTTGCTAGTCATATTTAGAACTAACAATCAATTTTTTTTTAAAAGTATATTTATATTTTTTTAAAGTTGAGTTCCGCATAAATTTTCTCAGAAACATTTACCATAAACGAGTTTTACAATGGTTCAACCTTGTTGAGGTGAGAATCCCTGACTTTGTGTTACCGAGGCGAGAAAGGAAAGATGGCCAGTGTAGGATGAAGGGGGTGGGGACCAAAAAAGTGGATGGACTGATGGACAGTGTGTCAAAGGTGAGAGAGCTAGACGGCTAGCAAAAAAAAATGTTACCGTGGGCCCTTTAGTGCGGATTCTTCTTGGCTAAGTTTGTTAGCGAAACTCTCGCACTGATGGGATAACATTGCAGTGTTGTTGTTTTTCCATGCCAATAATAAAGTGTATCATAGATATTATACAAAGTAAATATAGTGAATTATGTTTCGTGGCTGTATTAGTTGTATACTCATTCACCCGTCTTCCCCGCTTGACTACGACGCCTCACATTTGTTTCAAACATGTAATTGTAAGTAGATTAGACAAACTCAGACTCCATGTACAATTGATTATTTTGAAAAATACTCACAAAAGTCTCGAATAATACATCCATTACAATTGTGTACTTACAATATACGTTCAGACTGCACACACGCTCATCGTTTCTGGTGCCAAGTTTATCTGTTTTGCCTATATGAAACGTATTGACCGCTGACGGTGATCTCGTCACCGAATGTATAGTCATTGTAATCTTTACAAACTCTTTCAAAGGAAAAGCGTTAAAGCTTAAATGTTTAGGGTCCATGCTTGAGCACTCAAGGTCTTGTCTACAGCTTCCCAATAGCGTGTTGTTACGCTCGAAAAACAATTCTTTTAAAGAAGACAAGTAATCATTTGTCAAATACAAACTGACGTTGTGAGGCCTGCCTTCCTCTGCTGGGTCACATTCAAAGTTTGGCTCTACTTTAGGATATTTCAAAAGTATGGAATAAAACAAATGAGTAATTATTAATGAAAAATCAATTAAGAATAAAAATATAAATAATAGTATCATTTGATTTACAAATAAAGTAATAACACTCTTAGCAAAATATTATCTTTCATGGATAGCAACGTGTATGTCATATCGTTACGAAAAAAAGTTAATAATTACCGCTGTAGGAAATTATAAATGAATATAAAAATAAAGAAACAGTAAAATGATAGCGTGTCAGACAAAGAGACATGTTCACACATTAGTCAAGTTGTACTAGCACAGTTCATTTTATTTCACTTTAAAGCCGGACGTAGCGTCACTTCCCAAATAGAAGGAAATGACAAATCAAATGAAGTGTGATGATGTTGATTGCTAACTGGAAATCGCATCTGATAAGAAACCCACGTAAACCATATTTCATTACAATTTTTTTTAAAGCGTAGAGAGTATAGAGTACGGTATATAAAATATGATTAAATTATTGTGTCCGTCTTAATTTTTGTCACTTCCTTCTATGAATTCGTGTTGTTTTTCTATTATCTTTAACATGATTGTGCTGGGGCGCCGTGGCGCCTGCAGCACCCACTTTTTTTTTAGAGCGCCTACGGCACCCACCATTTTCAAAAGCCCAACTAATTTGTCCTTTTTTCATAAATACGAAATATTAAACTTTCTGAAATGTACGCAAAGTATTCAATAATAGGGGTTGTAGGGCGCCCATGGCGCCCACTTTGTTTTTTATCAAAAGCCCAAGTAACTTATCCTTGTTATATAAATACGAAATATTAAAATTCCTGGAATGTACCTCAAAGTATTTTATAATTAACCATCATCAAATACTCTTTTTACATTGTTCCCTTTTCCAAAATTAAAATATGAGCTAAAATAATGACGTCAAATAATATTTTTTTATAGCGCATCTTTAATTTATAATTTATAATCATTTTTCGCACCGATGCACACAACAATGACGTCATATAAACATTTTTTACAGTGCTAATCACCACAAGATTTTTTAACGACTATAGACTGTTGTACATCGTTCCTCAGCGTTCCACATCCAGTGAGTGAGTGACTTGGACTATTACATTATTTATTTCTTACACAACAAAAAGTCGATACTTAAAAGTCAAATGAAACAAAAAAACAATATTTTAGCAATATAGTCATTTCCATCTAAATAGTGGGTCTCTTTTTTCTTTTAGCTTTAAGTGCATGGTTAAAATTGATTAATGACTTAATTATATTTAATGTTATAAATGTTATGCGTGTTAGCCAGTGGTGTGAGGGGGGGGGCAAATGCCCCGGGTGGCACATTTTAGGGGCAGCAAATTCATCGATGTTAAATTAGCTTCCAAGAATAAAAATTCTAAAAACAGTCGAAATTCTTATCAAAATAAACAATATAAGAAATTGAGAAAATTAATAGAGGAACTATCATAAAACATGTAATCATTTGTACTGCCAACACTTCAAACTCCATATCAGATATAAATTATTTTGATACTTATGCTACTGAACTGAATAACCAAAATGGTTTATTACTAAGAGAGCGTGACACTGATCTGTTGGTAACTTAATTGATTGTTTAAATTTGAAAGCCACTTCTTTTGTTGAAGGAAAAATGTATGTGCTCTATCAAATTCACACATAAGTCAATCAAATGACACTAAAACGGTGTAACGCATTCTTTTCCATGTCCACGCACCATTGAAAACTATAATAGCTACTACTAAATGCAAGGCATTTAACATACTTCAGGATAAAAAATATTGAAGATAACATGGAGCTATTTTGAGGATAATTTGAAAGCTATCGAAAAGCTGACATAGGCAGACGAATGTTTAAACACACGGATAGACACATATTCTTTTCTATTCACATGTAAATATTTTATCTTTTTATTTATTTATTTTTTTAATATTTGGAATTATGTATTTACTGGAGACATGTACTTTATAAAGACAATAAGGCCCAGAAATATAGTGCTAAAATGATTTGTAGAGGCCTCATACAGATTATCTAATCGAATACTTAAAGGATGCTTTGACTTTTAAAAAAAAATGTATGTTGATGCCATACCATTTTAATTAAACCTTTCAGTCAAAAAACGAGGAGGCAATTTATGGGCGATCAAATCAAATATATGTAGTTATATTATGTACAAAAACAGCTGAAAATAAAGTTGTATTCTTTATAATATGATATTACTGGAGAAATTCGTGTGATGAATTGGCAGTTCAAAAATTAGGAAAAAAAATGATTTTCGTACATCAGCAAAGCTACTGGACTTTGAATGCCAGCTGTGAGGGAAGCTTCTCTAAAATTGAGTTAACGAATAATTGATCAATTTTAATACACCAAAACTGAACAATGTATAGCTATTTTGCTACTGGGCATCACATTGCTGACAATATTGATATATCAAAGATTTCGCCACGAAGAAAAGGAGAAAACTTCAATTTTATTCAAGAAATGAAATCTCTTCTATTTATTCTAACAGCGTGAGAGTGGGTTTATGTTATTTAATAATTTATAGTAATGGCTTTTGAGGTATTACATGTCACAAGGACATGTGCCAATGACCAGCCTCCTTTATATCCCCAGGTATCCATGGAAGCTAGGAACAAATCCCTGGCCTCAGTGGAGCATGTCGCTCGACCATCATGCCCCGAATGGAGCTTCTTAAACGAAATATATCAATTGAACTGCGACTTAAAACACCTTCCTTATAACTTATACTGACTTGATGTACTGAGATGGGATATAATTGATTTTATTTTAAACGTGATGATGCTGTACTAGAATTTATGTAAGGTTACTATGAAAATGTATCATACATTAATAGCATAATGTACATATTACCTTGATGCAAGCATAAAGTTAAATGTTTTCAAATAGATCTATTAGAATTGCCATTAAAATTTGTTTTAATAATTTAAAAAAAAAGAAAAACAATGATGTTGAATTTTCTATGAATGTCAGTTATTATATCCAAACCAAAGATAATCATAAAATTGAAACTGACGATATATCGAGACTTATCATATTAAAACATCATTAGATTAATTAAATTAATTGATGGGAGTAAATGGTAAGAAGCCAATGATTTATAAAGCTGATAAAAGAAATATATTAACGACAGGATATGAGAAGAAGTAAGATTAATTAATAGTTAATTTCTATTAAAGCCAAAAATTAGAATTTTTGATGTCATAAGTGAAACTTATTAAACGTTCTTTTTGAAAATCTAAATAACACTAAAATGTCTTCTTAAAATGTCATCTTTTAACCAACTACGCCAAAAGACATTGTTTGGTTCAAGTGATGAGCGGGTCTAATTGACAATACCCTATAGCCAGCCGAGCTGAATAATCATTCACTTCGAACTGAGGTAACTGGTATGCACAAAACGGTCTTGGCAAGGAATGACATTATCGGATATCGGTGTTCAATAAGTTTCAACCATTGTAGAGGGTTAATGGATTCAGGAACTTCCATTTCCATTTTGTAACGCAGTATTTCGTCAGAAGAGCTGTCGTCATTTTCTGTCTCTGAGTCAATATCATTACTGCCATTAGCTTAATACGCTTTTCATTTGGCTTGATAAGTAGGCGAACTTTATCAACATTTAGAACATTCACGTCAGTCAATAGTTTAAAACCTAAATGTCCGTGTAATCGTCAGGAAATTTTTATTATTTATCGGCCGCTATTTATTATTATTTTTATTTTTTTAAACTGTTTTTTACTTCCAATAATTTGTAAGAGATGGGTCGTTTAATCGTTAAAAAATAATTTAATCGTTAAAATTTTTAAAAGATTAATCGATATATTAATCGTTAATTTCCACAGCCCTAATATACTTATTTCATTATAGATTTCAGTCTGGATCATGATAGTTATATGTGTCAATATTTGTCAAAATCATGTAAAATCGAATCATTGGTAAAAACTCTTTTAAATTTATTCAACGGGAGAGGGGGGGGGGTGAAGATTTTCGGGCCCCGGCCCCTAAAAAAATTTGTTAAAAATGGTGTTCAACAGGGGTTCAATAATATGTTATAGTATGCTATTTATTATTGGTAATACATGTATTATTAATTTATTATGTACTAAATTTGTTTAAACAATCAATTTACACACTAGCAAATGTTTAAATTAAACTTTATGAAGCTCATTTAAATGAAAACGATGACTACTTGTGGTATCCGTACTTCAAACAGTGGTTATTTTAAGGACTATTTTTCCGCATGTCCAATGATTGGGAGAGTGTAGTGAACAACTTATAATCAAAGTTTCCTTGCAATGGGATAAAAGGTTTAGTAACGCATAAATGACAAACAGACATACTTTCATATAACTATATATATTCTGACGAGTCACCAGGGGTTTCGGGTGGTGTGGATCGCACCGGTTGACACCATTACTATCACAGGGGCTGACACCAAAAATGTAAAATGTTTTATGTTCCCTATATAAATTATATTTTGCACTGGAGCAGGTCTTAGTGGTAAGTTCTGAGGAGTGACACCATGAAATACATTGACACCTCTGTACATTTCATATCATATTATTCAAGTAATAGAAACTAATTGTGTCGTTGTATTTGCCAATTTAAATATTTACATATTTACAGGCGTATTTTATGTTTCTAGTGTTTGGGAGTTCCCGTTTGTATGTGTCGGGGGAGGGGAGAGCATTCACCAGTTTAAATTAAAAAATATGTATTTTATGGCCATATAAAGATTATCATAGTTCAATAGTTCTTGTGAAGTTTATTATTTCAAAACGGACACAGTTTTTATTTTGATTGTATTTAAAATTATTTAATATAATATTATATTCATAAATGGAAGAAATTGTCCATAATACATTTATTTTCCTTAAAACGCGTAAGTATACAATGCAATAGGCATAGGATAGGCATTATGCATTACTCATTATCTGATCATTATCATTAGGCAGGTTAAACATATACATTATTGTCATTAATAATGAAAGCGAGTATGTTATTGTATATATATTTTAGTTTTAATTTAGCCTAATTTATATAATTTATAATATTAATATTACCTTGCTGGTAAAACAGCTATTCATTGAATCATTTACATTAAATTTCAACATTCACTATACTATGTTATGAAATGTGAGGGGCTATAATATAAAAAAATATGTAATGTATCGTAATTAAATTTTATATTACATTTTTAAAAAGATTTTTTTTAAAAATAGTTTTTGGGTTTAAGAGATTTTTTTTTCCATGAAAATCTTCAATGATATTAGTATTAGTATTGTTTCTTGATTTGTAAGCCCTATTTCATAATTAATACAGAAATATATATACATTTTTATTTTTATTTACAGACTTAAACTTTAAATTCAGTGAGATTAGTTCTAATACTCTTTTGATATCAACAAGTGTATTTATAGTATTGTCTATCATACTTATTGTCAGAATTAAAGAGTGCACATTTTTTAGGTAATTAAAATTATGTTTATAACAAATATTACAATGTTAATTTAATGAAACAAAAATGCCACAGATTTTTAAGATGATTTTTGTATATTCTTTTTATATATTTTTTTCTATTATTATATACATACTTTTTTAAAACATTTTTTATAGTTTTTATTATAGAGCAGCCTTAGATGTTATAACCTTTCCTATAAATTAAAAATTAAAAAAATGTATCCTACATTTTTTGAAATACTATATATGATATAAAGTATTATCATTAAGGAGTTATTATATAATAAAACAATTATGTAGCAAATACTTTTTAAAGCTTATTTGTGATTTTAATAACTGTTTATAAATATTATTTTGCTTTGTGTCTAGCTTTTGGTCTTCACATTCTAAAAAATCAGAGATAAAAAAGTCAGCGGTAAAGGAAAGAAAATCAAAACCAAAATCTAATAAAAAGGAAGGTAAACTTTAAATACATATTTTGATTTAATATTTTTATAACATTTTTTAAAAAATGTATTTATGTGTAAGCATAACATTATATTGCATGATAATTTAACAGTATTCAACATTACCAGGTTGTATTTTTAGTTAATTTTTTTTTCCTTTTATCTTTTTCTTCAAATTGATTTTTTACATACAGTAGAGTCAAATCGAAATTTTTTAAATACCTATTTTCATTATCATTCATTTTAATCCAAATGTACTTAATATAGCAAATAAAAATATGTAATACCACAATAATGATATTTGCAGAACAAAATTCATCTTTACATAGCAGTTCAATACTTGCAAGTTCAGTTGCTCCAGAAATTGAAGAGTATTTATTGTTTGGTAAATAAACAATTGTTGTTTCATAAATAGAAGGTTATTAGTATACTTATTTTTAACAGTAAGAACTCTTATCCCAATGGGTTGCAAGAAAGTATTTAAGAGGATGTAAGATAACAAATGTTAATCTTTTTTTAATGTATATTTAAATCTCGAACATTTTTTTCTAAAACCCAGGTTCATCAAACTTCTTTACCAAATTTACAAATCAGATTCCTATAATACTATGTTTGGAACTGAATCAATATCTATTAGACATTCTTGGCACCATAAATTTGCTTTGCAAATTGGACAATACAAAATTTACTTGGGAATCAAATTTTATTTTTAAATTAAAAAAAATATATATTGTTTTTATGAATGAAAAACTAACAACAATGGTAGCAATTGTTGATAGTATAATTAACATTTCAATTTATGTTATGCTCTTTGTTTAATGTCAACATGACCACCACACATGAATGACTGACATTGGGCCCAATCTGGCTTCAGTTCATAATTTGACAAATCACAATACATGTAACATGTATAACTAGTTACCGATATGATAATGATTTCTGTTTGAAAATTCATATTTGTATTAAATTATATCGCAAACGTTTGATTTAAGAAATTAATTTCTATTTTTATCAATTATTATAATAATAGAATAAACTCTTTATATTTATAATAAATTTATTATGGCAGCATTTTCCCATGATAATATTTCTAACGAAACAAAATTAATAATTAAATCTGTTGGATCCAAACCATTGTTGGCTAATCTTGCTTTTTTTTTAGAGATATATTTATAACAAATATTTGGTCATATTTTTCTTTACTAAACATGAAGCATGTATTTAATGTTTTTTTATAATTTTTTTCTATTAATATCAATTAAAAAATTAATTATTTCTATTAGATTAAATATTTAGTATTATATTATGATTATTTTAACTACACCTATTTAAAGATATATATCTGATTGAAATGCAGATGATGATGCCAATACCTTGTCCAAACATGATGTAATGCAACATCTGGAAACCAAGTATCAGAGTTGTACAAAAAATCCTGACCATGCAGCTTTCATTTCTATTAAAGATTTCAAGATGACTGACTTACCTGATGACTATCAAAATACAGACATTTACAAATTGATTAAAACCATGGTTGATCTCACTGTCCTACTGATCGTCAAGCATAACAATGGTAAAAATCGGGGACATCACTCGGTGAAACAGGGAACTGGATGGATAAACTCTGTTCTTGAGCATGAAAATGAAACAACATGCCCATGTAGTAAATGCTCTGAGTCATCTAATCCAAGCCATAGATGGGGAGAAATTAATGTTTGGACTTCATCACTTGTGGTTTCACATTCTAACGAGGCAAAGACTACAACTTGTACACTTTTTTATAACGATCAAGAAAGCAAGTGTATAACTATTGATTTTTTTGCCAGCAATGGAATCGACAAGAAAAATAATATATCTAAGTTAAAGTTTGTGACTTGCAATGATTATTTGATTAAGCAACTGAGAACAATTTTTAACAAATCGTATCACCTTCACAAAAAGGTCAACAAAACCTTTTTTTCAATAAGGGAAAAGGATAAATTTACATGTATTGTTTCTCATATTCACGGACAACCTAAGGTGATTTCTTTGGGTAAGATGATTAAGAGATCAGTGGTTAGCCATCCAAACTGTTACACTGAACTAACCAAGTACACCTACAGTAATGCCACATGTCCTGGCAGTACTGGGGCATACGTCTATGTGCACTGTAGTGATAATGGTAGATGGTCATATGAACATTTTCACTGTGGAGTTGATGCTTGTGGTAATAACTGTAGTGGGACTGGAAAAGATTATAATCATAAAAGCAGAAAATGAGTTTTTCTTTCACAATCAATAGTCATTAATATTTTTTCTTTGGACATGGACATTTAGATGTATGTATTTAAGCAAAATAAAATTGAAGTGTTGGTAACATACCTTCAATATGAAACTGCAGTAAGTAAATGTCTTCTTTTTTTTTCTTTAAAAAATGCTACAATACAATCATACAATTTTTGTATAAAAAATTACAAACTGTGTCAAATTTCCAGAAATTTTTAACAGTGCATCAATGCATTGATGTTTAGGTAATATTTATTTATTTATTTATTTTTTAAAAACAAAATTTCAGTACTTTATGCTACCTTGTATATGTATCATAACAAGGTAGCATTTTGATACTGTATATATATATGTGCTTTTAATACCAATATACATCCCCATGGAATAATTTAGAAATTCAATAATAATTCAATATTTATTTTTAAAAATCTAACAATCAATACTTAACTTATCTATATGATCATAGTTTTAAACAAAACAAAAAGTTATTATATATAATAAAATGCAACATTACATCCTAAATTATTTTTGTATGAGTGACTTACCAAAATTTAATGATTTATGTGTGCACATCATTATTTTTTCATGGAAATCAATAATATAAAAAAAATTATTGTTTAAAATTAAAAGATATCCGATTACAATCAGTTTAATTAAATTGTATTTTAAGATAAATGCATATATGCAACGTAAACTTTTGCTACTGTAAATCTAGATGGGCTTTAATTCAAATATACATCTCCATAGAATAATTTGGAAATTCAAAAATAATTCTATATTTATTTAAAGAAATCTAAAAAACATAATGTATTTTTCTATATGCTTATTGTTTTATCCTTAATTAATTTTTTTTGAATGACTTACCAAAATTTAATGATTTATGTATGCAGAGCATTAATGTTTCAAGGAAATCAGTATTAATATTTTAAAGAATTGAATGTTTAAATTAAAAGATAACTGATTATAATTCTTTCAATATTGATGAGATTTATTTTCAACAGACTTTAAAAGAGAACTATGATTTATGTATCGCCTACAAACATTCGCAAGATAACTCAATACTTACGCTAAACAGTCTTTAATTATCTATGTAAATGAATGAAATAAAATAAATTCTCATTCTCCAATACTTTGTATATTCTAAGTTAGCTTCTTTAATTGTTTTTATTTCGATAATCTTACTAATTGATTTTGGTTTTGTGCCATCTACCAGTGAATTTACAGAGCAATTATGTTGAAATTGTATTAAGAAAGATCATTTTACACTAAAATTCTTCCTGGTTTCCTTGTTTTAATTACATTTTCTATATTTACCAATTCTGCATTTTAATTTCAATTATCAAAAAATGATAAAGAATTGTTCAATTTTGATTGAATAAATAGAAAGTATGCGGACCTTTCTCCTGACAGAAAAACTTTTTTCTTCTAATTGGGTTTTTAGAAGTGTGTATGGATTAACTTGAGATCAGTAATGCTAAGAATATTTGGGGTTGAAAAACAATTACGATGATAAGAAATTAAATTTAAATGATCTGATAAACCATAAACCAATGAAAATTTCAGTCCATTATTTAGAAGCAATAAAGCTAATGAGATAAAAATAAAACTCATGATTAATGTTATAGTTCCGGAATGTTAGTGACATAATAAATAATTGATGACAGTCAGGAGCTACCACAAAATTCAAACACTACTGGATAACTTTGTAAGAACTAATAGACAGTATAATTTGACACAACCTAAAGAAAAAGAAAATACATGTTCACAATGAGATTTAATTTTTTTTGTTGTATCAGTAGTTGCAAATAACAATATAAGCAAATTAACAATAGAAACTTCAAATAAGAAAGTACTTATTTTATAACTAAAAAAAAGAACAAAACAAACTATATTTTATATTTATCTATTTTATTTAACTTCTTGATAGGCTCCAAATTTTAGTTCATTTTTTTAAGGATAAATGCTTAGAAAATAATATTATTGATAATAACAACTATGCATTCATATGACTAAACATATTTTCAGTGACTTAGTCTTAGTTTATTAGAAAATCAAACACATAAAGCTATACAGATATTGTTTATATATTTTTTTACTTTGAGTGAACAATTTAATAATAATAATAGAGCCAATAAGGATACATTAGTCTTAATTTATAAAAAATCTCAAGTATATAATTATCAAATTATAAAAATTGAAAATAAAAAAAGTATGATTTTTTAAATTCATATTTATATTATTTTATTACTACGGGGATATTAATATATAATAACCAATTGATTTCAACAAAGGAAGATTTTTAAAAAAAAACGAGTTTTTACTGCAAGGAATACGAGTTCACGAGACGCCCCACGGCGTAGCACACGCCGCAGACTTGCACATGGAGAGTGCAAAGATAGTGGAGAAAGAACGGACACAAACTACAGCACGAAGAAAATCAAAACAACGCGAGTGAACGTCGGTGGGGGCGGGGTCTGGGAACTGCCGACTCATTTTTGGTTTCGAGAAATTCGCACTGTGGTTATCTAGCTGCACACCACCCTTTAGCACATTAGCTTGCCTACCATAAACTGTGATTGGCTGACCTTAGCGAGGGTCAGCCATGTTGGCATTGAAGGGGTAAAAGAACGGGCAAAAACAGACATTTTTAAACATTAAAAAAGGAAATGCTTTCGCTGGGGCTTGAACCCAGGACTTTCCCGTATAAGGCGGACGTGATAACCAGTTCACTACAAATCTCACGTTATTCTGTGAAGAAACAAGGCAAGTGAACGCAAGGACCATTGTTGGTCTCGAGACATTGTTCTATTATGCTTTCAATTTTCTCGACTTCCCTATGGTGTAGTGTCATGAAAAATATGCTTACTGGATGATGATTTTCCTTTTTTGATGGAAAGTCTATATAACTATTCTAAAGAAAATATTTAACCCTGTAGACATATTCTCTGAATTCGTAATTTAAAAATATCTATGTATTTTTAGTGACTCGTTTTCTATATCTCAAGATGCTGTTAATAACCCAGGTATATATCAGTTTTTTAGAGCATTATACTATAATTATTTTAATACATACAAATCTTCAAAACAGTTTATACATCTGTCAATAACGACATATTAAGTTTATTTGATTTTCACATGAGAGTTAAAAAAAAACCAACACGTTTACACTGAACACATTTTTAAAAAGTTATTTACGAAGATTTGCATAAACAATAAAAGAATTGTATAATAGTTGAACATGACCATGTTTCAAATCACCACTTTTTTGTCATTGAAGTATTTATTTAGTATAGGCCTGCATTCTAATATCGTAACACGCGTAGAGTCATGTGAAACATCATTAAATAAATATTAGCAATCAGATATTTCAGTAGAACTTTTATTTACAGTTGTGTTTTTTATCGGGATGTCACAATTCCTAAACTCCACCCTCCCCCTCGTCACACATAGTCAAAAATGTGTGGCCCCTTCCCCTCCCTATGTGTGTTACGTCATTTATGGACAGCCCCTATATGCTATTCTTTTTTAAGCTGTTATATGTATTGCCCATTTTTATCAACTTACAGACTTAAGGGTATTTGAGGGGAAAGAAACGAAACATCAATTCATCAATAAAGACAATGTTTTAACTATAAATGTTATCGACTACTGTAATGTATTCATTGATTTCTACAAATGCCTCTCCATCCATCACCACAACTGCTTCTTCAATTTTAAACATAATTTCCTTTTCATCTTCTTTTGGGTCATCAATAACTGTGATATATTCTGCATCCCATTCAACCGATCTATTAACACATTTTTTCATATACCCATTTGTTTCATAGATCTTTGTCTTGTCCAATATATCGTATTGATTGCTACTTGCTTGATAGTTTAGATTTTCATTTTCCTTTGAATGTCTAAATCCTACTAATGTGTCATCTATTATATCATACATTCTCTCAGTGTAAAGAAACGCTCTGTTATCTCTAATGCTCTGATCACTTTGTCTTGAAAATAAAGTGTTTTCTGTTTCATTGTGTGAATCAATTTGTTCAAAATGTATCTCTTCGTACAATCCAACCTGGAGTATTTCCTCATTTCTGATGTCATCTCGTATATCTTCAAATAGATAGAAGCTTGAAAATTATAATGACATCTTTGAAAAAAATTATAATGGTGAAAAAATCATATATCATAGTTGACATAGTTGTTATTGACTGAGGAAAAAATGTCATTACCAATTATTAGGACATTATGTCTGAATAGGTAAAAAATAAATTAAAAAAAAATGTAATACATTTCATACATTGCCTGCTGCGAAGAATTCGAAGTCTTACACATACAGTGACGGAAATCAAAGTCAACAAACAAGCAACAGCACTTCCAACAGTTGTTGTGACCATTTCGTCTTGAGTATTGTCGGGAAATGTTTGATAAGCTTAAACAAACATAATTAGCAAAAAACAATTTCAATTAGTTTAACTCTTGGAGAACATTTTAGAGACAAGGGAATAGAAAACTAAATTAATGATTAATGACAAATTTCAAATTGTCATATATTGTAAACATAGAGAGAGTGAGAGAGAGAGAGAGAGAGAGAAAGAGAGAGAGAGAGAGAAGGAGAGAGAAAGAGAAACATAGAAAGCGGCAAATTAAAAGGTGAATAATTTAACTTTTAAAATTAAAATTATAACACCATTTAAATTAGGGTCCGTCCATAAATGACGTCACGCATCTAGGGGAAGAGGGAGGTCGACCACGGGTGACGAGGGGAAGGACATGTTTAAGAAATGTGACGCCACTTTAAAACTCGCAACTTAAAATACAAGTTGCCCTTAAATATGTGATTGTTTAAAATTTATCTTTTGATGTTTTTCATGGCTTCACGCGTAGTACGATGCTAGAGTCATATATAATATTAAATAAATACTTAAATGACAAAACAGAGATTTGAAAATGCCCATTTTCAAATTTAAAAATTGCTTTTATGGGGGTGGGGGGCCTCAAAGCTTTGTGGCCAGTGGCGTAGCTAGGGGGGAGGGGGTCCAAATTCTAAAATCCTCCTGTCCCCCACTTCAGGGGGGCCCCCAAAGGAGTATCCGAATTTAATGTATGCATATCTGATAATTAAACTGTTTGATTATTACAATTGAGAATTCATTTTTGAAGTCAAAAATAGCATACAATTAAGAAAAAAAATACTAAAAAAACAGAAAATATTTCCTACATCTATGGTTTTCTAACTAATACTGTAATAACAATCTCATGAAGTGTAATCAAACATAGATTTCTGTCTAGGCACAATGTGTGTTCCTATATCTATTGTTTATAATCGAATAATACAGGAATCCTCTCTTGAAGTATGTATGTATGTATTGCATCTGTCCGCCTTTGCGTCTTTGGCTTAATATTGCTGTAATGCTACCCATGCTTGCTTGAGCCAGGACCTCTGCGTTGGGGACTTTCTCTTGCCATTTGATGTCTAGAATGCGGCGCAGGCATCTGATGTGGAAACTATTGAACCTTCTTTCATGCCTGGTATAGGTGGTCCAAGACTCGCATGCATAGAGGAGTGGGCTTAGTACGCAGGCCTGGTATACCTGCAGCTTAGTCCTTGCTGTGAGTTTGGCATTGGACCAGACTCTTTTGTACAGTCTAGCCATAACAGTTGCTGCCTTCCCTATTCTACCACTTATCTCATCTTCCAGTGAGAGAGTGCTCGAGATGTTTGATCCCATATAAGTAAAACTGTCAACAACATCCATGTTGCAGTCGTCAATGGTAATAGTCGGTAGAGAGGCAGCATCCTGTGCCATAATGTTGGTTTTCTTTATGCTTATAGTCAGGCCAAACTCTTTGCAGCAGCGGAAAAGCTGGATGCAAGGTTCTGCAGGCCGTCTGCTGTGTGGGATATTAAGGTGGCATCGTCTGCAAATAAGAGCTCGCGGAGCAAAATCTTCCTTATTTTGGTCTTGGCTCTAAGTCGGGCAATATTGAATAATCTCCTTCAGCTCTAGTGTGTATGTATATCTCCTCGCTGTTGATCTTGAAGGCATACTGGAGTAAGATGGAAAAGAATATTGCGAATAGAGTAGGTGCCAACACGCAGCCTTGCTTTACTCCACTACTTAATGGGAAAGCCTCAGAGGTGGCACCGTTATAGCACACTGTGCCCTGCATGTTATCGTGGAATTGCTTGATGATGTTAAGCAGATGTGTAGGGCAGCCTATTTTTACTAAGATCTGGAAGATGCCGCTTCTGCTGACAAGATCAACAACTTCTCTAGAAGTATAATGAAGCATATATATTTGTTTAGACATACTCTATATACGCAAATGCATGGAATAAAGTGAGAGTGACAAGACCGCGTGATTGTGTATGTATTAGTGGCGAGCCGTAACCAAGCTAGAGCTAGCGGTGAAGCGGACGTCATCGGTACACAGTCTGATTTCTTAGAAATAACACGCTCAAACGAAGGCAGTCGGATTCTTGCAAGGGAATCTTATTAAATCACATTATTTACCGATTTTGATATATACTTCGTTAAGCATCAGTTTTGAACAACTTATGAGCGGAGGTTCAGATATTATTATAAAAATCAAAGTGGAAAGAGCAAAACACGTTTTTGTGTCATTCGAAAGGTAAACAAACTTCTATGTAACATAAAGTATGCATTTTTCATCTTTAGAGTAACTAATTTCTATGAACCAAAAATATGGAGTAAAATTAGACGATTGTATGGTCGGCTTATATGCGAGTTTTGGCAAAAACTGGCTATTTTGAAGCAGTTTTAGGGTGTCGGCCAGTGTCGGCTTATATGCGATGTAGGCTTATATGCGAGTATATACGGTGCGTATTTCAACACGATTGTAAAAACGACTAAAATTTAACTAAAAACTGTCAATACATAACTCCGGTTCTTGTAAAACATGTAATATGGATGGCATTTTATCGGTATCTTCATTTTTATTCCCATGCTATAATTCATCTGTCCATAGACGTAAATAGAAGGATAATAGTTCGTATATTTATCTCTATTAGTCTGACGAAATTTCACAATCATGGCTGATGAAGCAAGTATATATAATTTATTGTATATTTTTTATATGTGAAATTAAAAGAATGTTATTCTTTATAGGGGAACTTCACCAATGCCGAAAAGACGAGTTTACCAGAGTGGGGCTACAAAACGGAAAAAAGCGTGCTGCAGAAAGGCAAGAGGCTGCAAAATCAAGAAAATTTTTTAAAGGGTTCCTTAAGAAGAAACCTGATAAGAGCACTGAAAACAAAGGAACCCATTAACATGGCGAAGAAAAGTATCACCATCCATATGATTCATACAAAGATACAATTTTCGAAGAGACTTAAAAAGTGGAAATGCCTCTTGATGAGAGAATTAGTGCTGAAAACACTTCAGGGGGGAAACTTTTGCGACAGCCAGAGAAAATATCTGAAGCTAGTAATACAGACGATGTAGCGATCTTCCAAAATCGCTTTCTCCAGAAGTTGAAGAAACTGTAATTAAGTACAGAGACTTTGGATATATTCGGCGTGGGAGTTTATCTGACGACCTGCGAGCAAAGATTGTATTAAAGGGTAGCTTATTTTTCCAAAACAAAGATGAAGAGTACTTGTTTCCAACAGAGTTTACCCAAAATAAATCACGAAGTTTGACATTATCATGGTTCACCAGAAAAATTACAAACGGAGAAATGTGCAACTGATCTAGGCTCCTCTTCTCTCCACACTTGGAATATCTGTTTTGTTTTGCATGTGTACTGTTTTCTGAGTCATCAGAAAAGACATCTAGTGCATTAAGCAAACCTGAAGTTGGTTCCACCAAAATGGAAGAAACCTGAGGGACTAAAGGAACATAAAGAAGGAGTTCACGACAGACAATCATTTTTTTAAAGTGGAAGTTAGAAGAAGAAAGGTTTAAGACAGAACCAGATGAGTTGTCACATATGCTCCGTGTGCAAACTTAGAAAAAATCAGCAGTATTGGAGAGAAATTCTGAAGCGTTTAGCAGCAGCTGTCAAGTACTTTGCAAAAAATGACTCAAGCTTAAGTGGCCACAAAGAAAAATTGGATTCTCCCAATCCTGGGAAATTCTTAGCATCTTTAAAAGTTCTTGCAGAATTTGAGGAAGTTACGAAACACCACTTACGTAGAATTGAATCTGGGAAGACACATTATTTTTCACCAGAATTTCAAAATGAGTTCATAAACTTGATGGGCAAAAAAGTTAGGGAATCAATTATTGGGAAAGTCAAGAAAATTTGCTACTTTTCTCTGATGCTTGATTCCACTCCATATGTTTATCACCAAGAACTGTATCCTTTATAGTTCGTTACTTGGATAACAAGAATTTTGAAATTCAAGAGTCATTCCTTGGTTACTTTAAAATTGTAAGGCCAGATGCACAACATTATGAAGAACTTATTCTGAAAACTCTTAAAAAAATGGGACTGGACTTCAATATGTGCAGAGGTCAAACCGATGATAACGCTGCCACAATGAGTGGCCGTCTGTCTTGCCTGCAGAAACATAATCCAAAGGTAACATTTCTGAACTGTGATAACTACTTTCTCAACCTGAATAATGGGGGGTGAGACTGCAACCAGGCTTTTTAATTAGTAATTGTATAACATATAAACAGGGTATGGACGTGACCACATGGGCGTCGATGACATGACTGTCACCGCCATGGTTTCTTGCACAAACACACCCGGCAGGGTCAGTCTGGAGAATATACTAATCCAACAGTATGAGACCCTAACACCACATGGGATGAATGTTGTGTTTGCATTGACAACCTAATTGATTGGCTAAACCCACCCTCTCCTTTCCTATATAAGCTCTTACTTTTTTCTCCTTACTATTTTTCTACTGGACTAATTGAATTTCACCGCAGCTAAGTTTTTTAAATTATTTTTTTATATTCGTTTTATTTGTGTACTATTTGTTCGTTGAGGAAGGCACTTTGCCGAAACGTTTGATGTTTTGTTACGTCCTGTCAGGCTAACTCATACCCTGTTTATATGTTATACATTTACTCTCTCAACCTGGCAGCTCTTTATTCTGCTGAGATAGATACATCATTTGTCACCTTTTTTGGAACTATACATGAATTATTCAACTTTTTTCCAATTCACCCCAGAGATGGGCCAAACTGAAAGAAACTGGAGTCGGGTAGTACACGGTGGTCCTCTAGAGAAGAAGCTACGTCGTTAATTTCCTTGCATTTTGACAAAATCATCGAACTGTTTGAGGGACTTTGTTAATCAACAACTGAAAGAATGGACACTAGAAGTAGTGCACAGAATCTTCTTCATGTAGTGGCAAATTATGAATTAATTGCGTATCTGGAATTCTGGTAAAATCTCCTGCGCCCAATCAATATAGTTGAGAAGAAACTACAAAAATCTGGACTGCAGATACGGGAAGCTGCTGATGATTTTAAGACCCTTTCATGCTTACTGCTAAATGATGAGAAATGGATAAAACTGATCACCCAATCCAACAAAAGAGCAAAAGAAGACAGTGAAAGGTATGGATTTCGTGTAAGCAAAACAACCAGAAGAAAGAAAAGACTTGTTGGGGAGTTGAGTTCTGATGTAGTACTTTCAATAGAACCTTAATTTAAACGTGTTGCGACAGAAGTGCTGGTCAGACTTCATATGGAGATGAAAGACAGATTTCAAAGCCTGGAAAACCTTGTGGACACCTTTGTGTTTCTTCTTGAACCAAGACACCTGTTGCAGTCCATGGATGATGACACGCTGATGAAAAACTGTTACTTTTTCATGTATGTATGATGAAATACAGGCTAATGGCTTGTTCCATAATGTCATTGATGCACGATCACTTTTCATCAACAAACCAGTACCACAAAAACCAATTGACATATTGAGAAAGCAGGCTTCATATGGTAATACATCATATAGAATGGGACTGGGATAAAGCTTTTAAATAAAATACAAAATACACAAACAAATTGTGCAATTAAAAAAATAAATGTGAGATTTATTTTTAACTAACACTACAATAGCTAAAACGTATATTTTAGTGTTAGTTTAAAATAAAGCTCAAAATTATTGTTTTCATTGCACAATTTGTTTGTGTATTTTGTATTTCATATGGTAATGATGTGAGCTCTAACCTTGCAACCTCTATCCGAATACTGATAACTTAGGCCACTTCCATTGCATCATGTGAGAGATCATTCTCAAATTTCAAGTTAATCAAAAACTATCTCAGGAGCACTATGACACAAGAAAGACTTAGCAGCATGGCTTTAATGTCAGTGGAGTCAAAAATACTAGACAGCATTGATCTGGATGATGTTATAGATGCCTTTGCTGCACAGAAAGCACGACGTGAGGTGATATGAGTTGATATTTTTCACTTTTGCATTATCTCGCAAGTAAACAATAGTATTATTCATTTAAAGAGTCTTATTGATTATTTTTTCGTTAATTTTAATGATATACTGTACCAATTTGAATTTATACTTGTATATTTATTAAGTGCATTATCTCATGTCATGATCTCGAATGTCAAAATGCAGGGGCCAACAAAGAGGCCAAGCCCCCCGAGCCGCAAAAACCCTAGCTACGCCACTGTTTGTGGCGTCATATTTGAGGGTGGTCTAGTTTTTTGTGATGATGTGTGACGTTTGGGGGAGGGGCGTGAAAAATAAGCCAAAATCGCTTTACGTCATTTATGGATGGCCCCTTACATTTATGATTACATATTTTAAGAGTGAAAAGGCTATATTGGTGCATATAATACAATAATAATAATATGCACACCAAAAACTGCACTTTTAGCAATTTTTAGTGCAATATTTAGCCAATAATAATATATATTTTTAGATAGAAATAAAGCCCTTTTCAAGGATTGTTTATAATGTACATTAAGAAATTATTATATTTTACAAAAATACAAGCATCATTTCTTTTTTTCATTGTTAGTATTTACCTTCGCCAACAAAAAATGTGTAGTTGAGTGGTTCGAAAAATCCATTGTCAATAAGAAATGCGTAATTTGTAAAATCTTCCTTTTTTAAAAGTTGAAATGCAAGCGTCACTGTTCCATATGGTGGAATTTTCTCTGCATACTTTATCATATAACCCAGAGCAAAGCTTTTATCAGAAATTACATTTTCAAGATACACTTCCAAAATCCCGCTTCTGTAAATAGTGTATTTACTTGGTTTTGGGTACCCATAAATCTCAATATCAATTGAAACATTCCCAAAAAGTTCGTATTTTAAATTATCAATTGTCCAGTTGTATCCATTATTTCTTATTCGTGTTGCACCTGAAAAAAGAAGCATTCCTATACACATTTTGTAACACACATTGTATTTTAAAAATTATTTCGCTATTAACTAACCGAAAATTATAAAAAAATATATGTTCAATGTTATATTATTTTTAAAAAGTGTTAAGATATGTTTTTCCTGTGTCTCCTTATTGAAAAAAAAATTCACACACACAAGCACAAGCATATATATTCACACGTTATTTATTTTAGTTCTATATGTTTTACTATTTTGTTTTGTATTATTAATTGTGTATTTTAAATATTTAGAAAGCCATTATTTATTAAAGTATGCTTATAATAAACTTATATTATTTATTAGAATTCAAGATCATTAAAGATCATTTGGCTTTATAATATCATTATAATATAAACGTACCAAAATAATAGTTTAAAAGATGTATGAGTTATTTTTTCAAGAAACTATACTATAAAGCTTATGAATTCTAGATTTCCTTTGTGTTGCCACAATTTGGAATAAGATAAACATAACAGTGGTGAAATTCATAATTACAACGATTCTTAAATTTAATCAAGTATATTTTAGTATATTATTTTTACAAAAACAAATTAAAACTTAAGATATAATAAGAATAATAAGAAGAAGCAGCAGAAGAAAAAAAACAGCAAAATGACCATAAAAACAAATTCTTACACGAGGGGTACACCCATAGAGTTTTATTTGATTTGTTTGCTTGCTGCACAGCTAAGCAAGTAAAATTGTTATAAGTTTCACAATTCATCTTGTACATTATGCTCAGGGAGTAAGAGGTTTTCATGGCTCGAGTGTGGTTAAGTTGAAGAGGACCATTAAACAGTACGAGTTCAGGAAAGGGATTTCCTTCAACTTCACACATCAGAACAATATCAGTATTATTTTCAACAAAAATTGTGTCGTTTGACAATCCATTCACAAATAAATTTTTCACTGAGGCTTTATCTGAAAAAATAATTATAATTCTAATAATATTATGCAATCGAAAACTCTTTAGATATGTTTTTCTCTATTTTTACTGCAGACATACTTAAATGCAAAAAAAAACAAAAAAAAACAAAACACTAAAATTTTAAATAAAAATGCCAGGCTTTTAACAAATTTTAATATTGATGATCACATGAATAACAATTTCTAATACATTCTTTAATTTTTTTCTTTTCTAAAATGTATTCTAGGTTATTAGTTAAAATTTATTATATTTTAAATTTCTTACAGTATAGTAAAATTATTTTAAATATTATTTTTTAAAAATAAAAATTAATTATTGTATTATTTATTATTTTTTAAACTTTAAATTGCATTTACATTAATTAATACTATTAATAGTTTCCAGGACATGACAACATTATTTTAAATATTACTATTTTATATATTAATAATTAAAACACTATATATATATATATATATATATATATTTATTTATTTATTTATGTATAAATATATATATATATATATATATATATATATATATATATATATATTAGGGCTGCAGAAATTATCGATTAATTTCTCGATTAATCGTTAAAAAATTTATCGATTAAATATCAATTAAAATAATTTTAATCGATAAAAATTCGATTAAAATTTAGAAAATATTTATAGATATTTTAAAATTTTTTTTAGTAAATAAATAATTAATTATTAATAATTAATAATAATTTATATTAATTTTTTTACGTTCAAATATCTCCCGGGTAATATTAAAATTTATTTTATTAATACATGTGCACCGGCAGAAACTAAAAAAAAATTGTGGACAGACAGGAACGAAAGCAAGTTAATAATAAAACAAACCCGTAAAAAACAAAGCTTTTGACTATAAATCCCTTATATATGAGACATAACAAAATGTATTGATATGTTCAAACGCGACAAACATTTACAGACTGAATCTGCTTAACTTATCTTTGCTTTATAACCCCTGGGGGAGGGGGCGGGTGGGAGAGGGGAGAGGTCTGGTCACCGATCGCTGGACCGAGCTCAGTGTGACACGTAAAATGTAGACAAAAGCACGCCGGTACACCTGGTTAAAACACGAGATGTGTTCACCGATGGCTGGCTTAAAGTCAAGTGACCCGTAAAATGTAAAAAATAGCGACTGCTACATATATTTTTATATAGATAAACTAAAAATGCATTAATTGCAAATTTAATACGATGCATTGTTAGGTGACACGGGTCCGTGTGCCAAATTTCAGCTCGATGGCTTCACGGGAATTGGGTCATTTTTTACTTTTGTTTTTCCGCTGCCCATGAGACGGCGGTGAAGTTAACATAAGGGATTTAATAAAACAACCCCGTAAAAACATAGTTTTTGACTATAAATCCCTTATATATGAGACGTAACTTAAAGAATTGATTATTTTCTAACGCAACAAACATTTACAGCCTAAAACTGAGTGAACTCCTCCTCCACGAGTTGTGGTCATCGATGGCTGGCGTGAAGTCAAGTGATCCGTAAAATGTAAACATTAGCGACCGCTACATATAATTTATATAGATAAACTAAAAATGAATTAATTTAATAACTGTACGTTCGATCGATCTGAAATTTTAAAACAATGCATTGTTAGATGCCACAAGTCTATGTGACAAATTTCAGCTCGATGGCATCACGGGAAATTGATGATTTTTTACTTATGTTTTTCCGCCCGCCCGACGACGAACGACAGACAGAGAGAGACGGCGGTGAAGTTAATATAAGGGATTTAATCAAACAACCCCGTAAAAACAAAGTTTTTGACTATCAATCCCTTATATATGAGACAGAAATTAAAGTATTGCTTATGTTCCAACGCGACAAACATTTACAGCCTGAAACTGAGCCAATTCCACCTATGTAAAACACGAGATGTGTTCACGGCTTGCTGGCGTGAAGTAAATTGACCCGTAAAATGTAAACAATAGCAACTGCTACATATATTTTTATATAGATAAACAAAAAATGCATTAATTTAATTACGGTACATTCCATCGATCTGAAATTTTGATGCGATGCATTGTTAGGGGACGCAAGGCAATGTGCCAAATTTCAGCTCGTTGGCTTCTCGGGAAATGGATCATTTTGACTTTTTGTTTTGCTGCCCTCCCGACGACGAACGACAGAGAGAGACGGCGTTGAAGTTAATATAAGGGGTTTACAAATTATCATAAAAGTCAATTACCTGTTTTTGTTAATTCCCTTGAAATGTTTAGTTTAATGACGTCATAAATTTCTATTAATCGCTTTAATCGAAATTATCAATTAATTAATCGATAATTTTTTAAAAGTTAACGATTAAATTTAAATTAATCGATAACAGCCCTAATATATATATATATATATATATATATATATATATATATGTATATATATATATATATATATATATATATATATATTTATATATATGTATTTAACATATGTGCCATTTTCATACATTTCAATAATTTTACTGAAAATTTTTGTTTTAACCATATTGTTCAGGTCACAAAGTGGGATTTTTTATTTTCAATATATTTCATATTTTAAAATCAGCGTCATGTATTTTGTCTGTTTTTTTCAATTTTAAACGCTGATTATATATTATCTTAAAATATAAAATTATTGACTGTTCTTTAACTAAAATTATTCAAGCTCTTAACTTTAAAAAAATCATACTAAAAATAAAATTTCTGCATCCTAATTACAACCAATAAATTTTGTGTAGCGGTACATTTCTATATAGATTGATAGTTTTTTCCAAACATGACCCAAAAGAGCTTCATTGACCATAAATAAAATATAAGGAGATGGTTCATTTACATGTAATCAGCCTTTCAGATCTGTTTTCAGGTCAACTACACACCCTTAAAACAATAAAGTATATACTATGTAATCCAGTTTTATTAACTTATATATTTAAAATTCAAAGTTGTCATCATTGATGTGCTGAAATGTCCATTTTTTGTAACTTTATTAAATCAAATTTTATTTTTTTTCTTTGTAGTACTTTGTTCTAATCTTCTTTAATGCAAAATAAAAATATCTTAAGTTTGAATAATTATTTCGCTATTAAAAATTTGAATAAGAATTTATGACTTTTCCATCACCACACAAGAATATAGTTTTTTCTCTATAAAATATAACACAGCTTATTTGAATAACAATCTTAAAAGAACGTATAAAGCACATGTAAAATATATTATTTATGATGTTTATTTTTATTCATTGTGTATATTTTACCAGTTTACAAAAAAACCCGTGAATTCATTGCTGACAATTTCATTATATATATATATATATATATATATATATATATATATATATATATATATATATATATTTATATATATTGAAATTCTCTATTTAGGCAGAGGGAAAAAATTCAAAATTTGTGTAATGTTTGAAATAATTTGTTTAAATTTTTTATTTACTTACAAAGTATATTTATTTTAAATAGGAAGCGTCCACTTTTCCAACCTAATGAATTATTTGCCATACAGTAGAAATCTGTTTTAGAAGGAAAAAAACAACAAAACAATTATGATACAAAAAAAAATTATAAAAATTTAAAAAATAAAAACTTATACTTTTTATGATAAAAATGCTGAATGCCAAGCTAGTTTTTTAAAAACTATTTATGTGTTAATTACCTGGTAGCATTTTATCTGCCTTCAAAAAGATTATATTTGATTGATTACTTGGCACTCTCTGGTCATTCATATCATACCACACTATGGACACATTAGTTATGTCTCTGCTTTTCAGTTCACAAGCACACATAACCCAACGTCCTTCTTCCACTGCCTGGGGACAGCCTACCAATTTTACGCTTGGGATTTCTGAAGAGTTTTCATTTTGTTTTCATTTAGTAAAAATCTTCTTGTAAAGATCGTTAGATTCCAACATAAATAAGAAATATACACATAATTTTTATTTATATTTAAAATATTAAATAATAAATTGTTATTTGAAAATTGAAACGTGTATAAAATTTGAAAACTATTCAATAATTATTAGTTATTAGCTTGAACTATTTATTTCTAATTAAAATCTACCAAATTTGCACATGGAACAATACTGACACGATACCTCACAACTAAACATTGTAAATAAATTACTAAAAGGTGACATATAGAAATCTTAATTAATTAATCAGTTTGTACATGTTGTAAAGGCATTAAAATAAAAATACAGGCCAAGTTCAGCAAACGTTTTACCTTAATGATATGATGAGTTTGGAAGCTATACTAAACAAGAATCGAGTTCATTTTATTATAAAATACATATGAACAATTTTTTTTTAAATTCCGTCAACACAAATCAGTTTGCTTTCAAATTACAAATACAAAACAAACTTGGAAATTAATGAAAACCAATTTCATACTAATAAAAAGACTTTGATTTCAATCAGTAGCAGAAAATATCAAAACACAATGTGTAATTATAAAAACTACCTGAAAACAGCATTCAAAATGAAATGCTTTTAACAAATTGAAAACCTCATTTTTAATTGAAAAGGTATTTTAAAGACAGAATTTTTAAAAATTCGTACAGAGACAATACCTTCATATACCGAGAGTAATACAGACTGACTATTGTCTTTTCCCCCCTTTTGTCAGTTTACACATTTTATCTCAAAATAGAAAGGCTAGAGAAAATTGAATGCAGACAATCAAATAACAAAAAGTAAATAAAACGATGAAAAGGATTATTTAAATTATTAACGAGAGAAAAAATTCAATGTGCCCTTTTCTGTGCATAGGGGGTATCCAAATGCGTAAATATTGCATAGCGATTTAATTTGTATACTCATAATGTTTTACATTTAAGCATATATAAAAATAATATAATTTCAATTTTACTTACCCAAGTTTAAAGACACTTCAGATGTCGTACCATATTTTAAATCGATCGAAGCATTGTTCCCAAAAGTAGGGTACATTGTTATAAAGATTGTGTATTTTCCAGGAACCATCTTTGACTTGTTCAATGATATTATACAGGTTGTAGTAAAATACTCCAGCTCATTTGTTGTGATGTTACTCTCAGCTGACACATTTGTGGTGACATTATATACTGACTGAGAATTATTGAGAAAAGGCATAACTGATATTCAGCATAAATAAATAAATTAAATAAAAGTAAGGAAGTATGGTCCAATTAAACATAATTCAATAGCTTGAAACTAATTGTAGTCAATAGCTTGAAACTAATTGTAAACAATGGATTATTCAAATTTAATGCCACCTCGTTGTACATAATAAGACTCATGCACTTTCCCGTTGGATATATTTGTGGTGTAGAGCAGTTTACAAGTAGACCGTCATGTGTTGAAAGTACAAAACAGTTCAGAATTTTCGGTTTGTCTTTTGAAAGGAGAAAAAATAAAATGTGGTAGTACTTGACAAATATGTTAGAATAACTCATTAATATACGAATATAACTATTTGCGTGTAGATAAATTTGCTGATAAGATATCAATGCTAAAACATATTTTGGAATAATAAACATGAAAAATTTAAAACAATAATATTTTTTTTTAAACAATATATATATAAAAAAATAGCAAACTTAACTTACAGTATATATCTAGTATGCAATTCAGTTGTATTTCTGAAGAATTCTTGATAAATACAATCATGAAATAAAATTTCTCATCCAATATCAAACCAGCTCTGGACACATTGAAATAGTATATATTTAAAAATGATGATCTATTAGATTCCATTATCGAGGCGTTATAAACTAATGGTTCTAAATTGTAACAAATTCTTTTCCGTGTACAGTTTGCAATGCGACCGGTGTGTACATATATTATTATTTTTTCATACTCGAGGTGTTGTTCTGTTAAAAATATTTGCTGTACGTGAGTTTCCCCTTCTTCAGCTGAATTACAAGGAATTTCTGTTTAAATAAGAGAATATCAAAATAAAAAATAGAAAAAAACACATAGAAAATTGAAGAACACTATTTCCTTTTTGTTATTTAAAAAAAAAGCTTGTGAAATGTATTCGGATCGTGCTAGCTAATATCTCCCACTTCAACCGGCCCTGCACAATTTGATCTCATTATGTATCCCACTTAGTATTATTCCTTTGGTTAATGATATCCCTTCTTTATCGAAAACCTGCGATATGATTCCAGACTTCATTGGGAATACTTACAGTGGCGTAGTGTGGGTATGTGACGCCCGGGGCAGAACCCATATTTGCCAGATCCCCACCCGTCTCTCGCCCCCCCCCCAAAAAAAAACAACAAATGCTCATGCTATAACAAAAATATTGTTTTAATTATAATTTATTTATAAGGATATTATACATTTTTATGTTAAAAATAAAAATATTATTTTTTTTTCTTCAGTTTTTCTTTATGGCACAATTTTTCATGTATCAATTTTGTCAGCCATGACTTGCTCAAAAGCCAAAATAGCTATAGATTGGGTAATCTCGATATATTCTTAATTGATCGTAAGTAATTTTTCATTAACTTAGTTTTAAAGGAGCTACTTTTAACACCTTGCATTACTTAACGACAGTTGTAAGCAATGTTCGAATTAATTATATTACTTAAGTAGGGTAACTTTTATATCCTACATAACATATTAAACTTGAATAAATCAACTGGTCTTGAATTCACTATTTCTTTTTATTTTGAACCCTTGGGGTAAAATATTCATTGGTTGAAAATGTCATGTAAGATATATAATAATCTAATTTGAAAGCAAAAATTCAAAATCAAGTAGATTAGCTGGTGTACGAAAATAAATTATGTTTTCTAAATTTAATGTAACTCACGAAACCTCAGATGAATTTCTCAGTAATCTCATCTTATGAAGAATACAACTTTCTTCTCAACGGTTTTCTACAAAACATGGATAAATATTCGCTTCGATCACCAAACGTTTTCTCTTTCATTCTTTGATTGGGAGGTTTGATTAAAAGGATGATGTCTCCACATAAAATTTTAGCAAATTTCAAAGCATCCTTTCAGTATTCCATTATTTATTTTCTATGACTTGCTCATATAAAGCAAATTTTATCACTAAACGATTGTAAAATAACTCGGGCATCACTGACTCATACATTACATATTTCCAAATGACAAAAGTAAATAAGAAAATAAAAATATTTATTTGCGACTAACTAAGTCAGTGGCGTAGCGAGGGGGCAGGGGCGGCAAATTCCTATTAGTTTTTATGTAGTTTCTTACAATGAAAATTTTATAAGAAAATGGAGCTTTTAATCGAAATAAAAGAAAATCCAAATAAGAAATATAAAAGAAATAAAGGTAATATCATAAAGCATGTGAACGTTTCAACAGCCAAAACATCATAAATTCTTCTGATACTAATGCTAATATTTTGAAAAATCAGTGCCTGATGTGGTATCAGCTTATTTGCTTCCTATTGTAAGAGCAAATCTAACTGCAATTTGAAACATGAGCCAATCGAATTCTCCGAGTGGCACATTGTTGGAGGGTGGGGGAGGGGGCGGCAAATTCCTCTTTGTTATTAGCTTCTAAAAATAAATAATAAAAAAGTTAATTAAAGAAACGAAAAGCTTAGATATTTTTTTAATGAAGAAACTATATTAAAATACATGAACGTTTCTAATGCCAAAATTTCAATTAAAAATGCTAAGCGAGGGCTTCTCCCAGAGAAACTAATGGAATACTTAATGGATGTTTTCACATTTAATAACCATTGAGACTCGAATGCTTTGCCGGGGTGGCGCCAAAGTGGTAGCGGGTCATAGTAAGGCAATTCCACACCTCCTTGTGAGGTCAACTTAGTGGGAGGCATCTTCGACGTTCTGTTCTGGATGCCCAGGTGGCCGCTTCAAAAGCAACCGCTCCGTTCCCCAGGTGTCACGTCCTTTTCTGGGGGAGGGGACCAGATAGCTGGGAGGGTCTTCCAGGAAGACCCATGAAGAGCGTTTGGCTCCGGCTTCTGATTTTCTTCCACGTGTAGGATCATTAGTCCAGTGGTTCAAACCTCGATTTGAAAGGAGGCATTGGCAGTTCCGTAAGGCCGATTGGCGTAAGTACGAGGCCGAGAGCGAGACCAAGCTCGCTCTGTTGGATGTTGCAGGAGACAACATGGATGCCACCTACGGGCGTTTTATTGACACAATCCTTGGAGTTGCGAGGCGAACGATCCCAAGGACAAACGGGAAACAGAAGTTCAGACCTTACTAGGACACGAGTCTGGCAGATTGGTGAAACAACGAGCAAAAGCACGGAAAAAGGCCACTAGGCTGAAGACACCCGAAGCTCGTAGGGCGTACAACAGACTGACTGCTGAAGTACGGGCCGCTGTCGACAAAGCGAAGAAGGCGAAATGGGTAAATACGTGCGAAAAACTTGACCTCTTAGACGGAAAAAAAAGTTTGGAGGCTCATAGATCTGTCGCAGGAAAAAAAAAGGAACTCCAACCCTTTGACGACACCAAAGGGCAAAAGGGCTAGTGAAGTTAAGCGTGCACGAGTGCTAAACAAACACTTTGCCCATGCAGGTAAATAAGAAAAGCATCAGATCTGACTTTAGCCGAACAATCGACCAAATGCGCAGAGAAGGCTCAAGGAGACAAAGCATGGGCCCTCAACTAGAGGTTTTCGCGGCCCCCTTCACAATGACAGAGTTGCAAACCGCTCTTAACAATTGTCAAGCTGGCAAAGCACCGGGGCCAGATAAAGTTCACAATGAAATGCTCAAACAATCTGGGCAAGACAGGCCGAATGAAACTATTGAGTTTCATAAATAGAACTTGGACAACACGCACGCTGCCGAAGCTGTGGAAAAAGGCCACAATAACCCTAATTCCCAAAGAGGGGAAACAAGGCAAAAAGCCGTCCAGCTACCGGTCAATTTCCCTTACTACGTGTGTGGGAAAGGTAGCTGAACGGTTAGTGAACGCATGTCTCTACTGGTTCCTCGAAAAGACCAAAAGCATTCCAATGACTCAGGGTGGGTTCCAAAAGGGACGCCAACCAATGGACCAGGCTCTCCGTTTAATTCAGACGATTACAAATGAACTCCAGTCGAGGAATAACACCATTGCGGCGTTCTTCGATCTGAAGCAGGCATACGACAAGGTGTGGCGTGGAGGGCTACTTTTAAGCTGCAGCAGTTAGGTGTCACTGCAAACATGTACAGTTGGATAAAATCGTTCCTTACGGACAGAACGATCAAGACCCGACAAGGGAGTCATTATCCAACGAGGCACGTCTGGAGGACGGACTCCCACAGGGGTCCGCCCTTAGTTGTACATTGTTCTTAGCCTACGTCCACGACCTACAAGGAATTCTGGGGTCGCAGAATGCAATGCTTGCTGACGATCTGGCTATATGGAGTTCTGGAAATGACGTTACAACACTGCAGAACCGGCTGCAGGAGGATCTGAATCGAACCGAAGACGACGCCAACCGATTGCGCCTAGTAGTCAATACGGAGAAAACGGTCCACTCCATTTTTACAAATTGACGGGATGCTCTGAAGCATGAGATGGTGCTTCAGATATTCGGTAAAGGGTTGAATTGGGATCGGACACCAACGTACTTGGGAATTAAGTTGGACCACAAGATCCAACTACATAACCATGTTTGTGAATTGTGCGCCAAAACCACAGCTAAACTTTCCCTGGTGAAGAAACTCACTAGCACTAGTTGGGGTGCGGACGCAAGACTACTGAGAGCTCTCTATCTCGGTAATGTGAGGGGTGCCATTGACTACAGCCTCCCGGTCCAGGCCTTTGCGAGCCGTACGGCTCTAGAGGGACTTGATTAATACAAAACCAATCTCTACATTTTGTATGCGGGGCTTTCCGTACGACACCCACAGCCGCTGTAGAAATTATGTCAAACGTGGAACCCCTGGCGATAAGTCGGGAAAAAGCAATCATGAGCACGGTAGAGTGATACCGTAGATTGGTTAATGACGAACCCTGCTTCCTACTACAAGACCGACTGAAAAGACCTACCTTTTACGGTCAACGAACTAGATGACTCAGTCCCCATACCCAAGCACAGGGACCGAATGCAACTGGTCCCTGCTCGAGGACCACATGAAAGCTTTGACGTGCCTGAAATACGTTTGACACTGGCAAATACAGCAGTGACGAAAGCAAGTCCCGTCGAGCTCCAGCGAGACTAGACTCCGAAGGCAATCGATGCTTATGTCGACAGCGTGGTAACAGTCTTCACGGAATGCTTACGTTTCAAGGATGGCAGAAGTGGATACGAAGTACTGATTCAATACCCCCAACCTGGACCTGACAGTATTGAACTGTCAGGGCCGTGCGGATCCGCATACACTAGTCACGACGCCAAACTGGAAGCGATCTGCAGGGGTTTGAAGGAAGTGCACCGAAGTCTAGCAAGGAGAAAGGTTTTCCCGAACGTCGTAGTCTTCACCGACGCAAGGTTTTCGCTCGAAACTGTGGGTCGATCATTTCTGGAGACGAAAACGGTCAGTGTCATTCTGGAAACAGTAGGTGAAATCCTAGCACGAGGCGGAAAAGTAGTCCTTTAGTACATCACTTGGCACAGTGGCGAGCCTTATTCAGACAGGGGCGATAAGTTAGCGAGAGATGGGTCAGCTAAGCCCCAACCCGACCGCCGGATGACCCAGTTGGGGGTCAGATCGTGGCTTAAAGACCATTTCCAAGAGAAATGGCTTCAGGGCTGGGCATCTGGAAGCACGGCCAGAAAAGTATTCCAGTACATGCCGCGACCGAGCAAAAGTGATTCCTGGTGGCAAATTGGACGTAGCAATCAGACGCCCATAACTAGAATGAGAACTGAACATTGTCCCATACGAAGCTACTTGTACAAGTTTAACACTAGAAGGTAACTGGCCTATAGGCTGTGTGGCCACCCGGAGGAGACGGTGGCCCACGTACTCAAAGAGTGCCCCGTGCTGTGCGGGGATTTGGAAGGAGAAGACACGGTACCTGCAGAGGAGTACCTCTATGGCGATGCCCGCTTGACCAGGCTCGCATGCAATAAAATGAACCGGGTCCTAAGAGCCTAACGGCTCGATCCAAAAGAGAATGAACATTCACGAGTCCAGTGGTTCCCAACATTTTTGAATGGTGACCCTTTTTTTAAAAGCCATGTGATCCGCGACCCCCATGAAATTTAAATAAGTCATTTTCAATAACGTTTTTACAAAATAGAGCAAATTTGCATTAAAGTGAATATTTTTTAGTCTGGGGTCGCGATCCATAGGTTAGGAACCGCTGTTTAATCAAAGAACGAGAGAGCAAATGTTTGGTAATTGAGTCGAATATGAATTTATACTATGAAGAAAAACAGTTCAGAAGAAAGTTACATTCTTCATAACATGAGATTACTGTAGAAATTCGTTTGAGTTTTCAGCAGTTATATCGAATTTATAAAACATGCGATTTTCATACACCATATAATATACTGGACTTTGAAATTTTGTCTTCAAATTAGAATATTCAACATATCTCACATGTCATTGTCAAGCAAGGAATATTATAGCCCCACGAGCAAACAAAAAGAGAACTTATTTAAGAAATATAAAGCTACCTATTCATATAGGATACACACAAAATACTTAAAGATTAAACACTTGACACAAAAACGTAGTCGAAACCTCCAAAATGAATATACAAACAATGTAATTACCAAAGATAACAATAAAAACTTATGGTCCTTTATCAAATCTAAAAAATGGAACCTTCAGGAATAGCCACACTAAAAGGCTCAAATAATAAAACCTATAATGATAATGAAACCAAAGCTAATATCCTTAACACATATTTTGCATCATCTTTTTCTGCCTCAGGCGACAAGGAAGTTTTAATAAATTTAAATAAAATGGAGGAAATAGGTAACATAACTGTAGATGAGATAGGTATACATTCACTCCTAAAAAACTTTAAAATAAACAAAGCTACTGGCCCAGATGATTTGCCTGCAAGGCTATTAAAAGAACTAAGCAATGAACTGTCCCCAATCCTTGTAGTTCTTTTTCAAGCCTTTCTAAACCAGGGTAAAGTGCCCCAGGATTGGAAATTAGCTAACGTAACTCCACTCTTTAAGAAAGGGGATAAATCAGACCCCTGTAATTACAGGCCTGTATCACTTACTAGTATCACCTGTAAATTCCTAGAACACATAATATATAGTAGAATATTTAACAACCTTGACAAATATAATGCCCTATGCCCACATCAACACGGCTTTAGAAAAAACAGATCATGTGAAACTAAATTAATAGGTTTAATAGATGAACTATCAAAAGGCTTAGACAAAAATGATCAAATAGATACAATATTACTAGACTTCTCAAAAGCTTTTGACAAAGTTCACCACCTTAGTTTACTTAAAAACTACTTTGGAATCTCAGGTTCCTTACATCACTGGATCCAAGACTTCCTTTTGGGCAGGGAGCAAACTGTAATAATTAATGGATCTAAATCTGCACCAATAAAGGTTAATTCAGGAGTTCCACAAGGAACTGTGCTAGGTCCCTTACTCTTTTTAATATACATAAATGATTTACCCAACAACATCTCAACAGGAACAAAAGTTAGGTTATTTGCTGATGATAGTATAATCTATAGAACAATTAAATCAGAACAAGATAGCAAAATTTTACAAAAAGACCTAGATGAATTGATAGAATGTGAAACTAACTGGAGTATGAGTTTCCACCCAGAAAAGTGTCAACTGTTAAGAGTAACAAAGAAAAAGAAACAAATAAATTCAAAATATTTCATTCATGGAAAGGAACTAACCCAAACTAAAGATGCAAAATACTTAGGAGTCATAATAAATGAGAAAGTATCATGGAATCCCCATGTCAATGAAGTTATTTAAAAAAATCAAACAAAACCTTAGGCTTTATAAAAAGAAACCTTTACAAATGTAATAAAGATATAAAACTAAAATGCTATCTCACTTTGGTGAGACCTGTACTAGAATATGCATCTAAACATTGATAAACTAGAACAAATCCAAAAAAGAGCTGCCAGATTCAATACTGGAAAATATTCAAAACTGACTAGAATAACACCATTAGTTAAATCATTAAACCTTGAAATACTAGAGGATAGAAGAACCAAGAGTAAAGTAGTAATCAGTGGCGGATTTAGGTTTGTCTGCGTGGGGGGGGCCAGGAGAATTTCATGGGGCGCCGAAATTTTTTTTATTCATTCACTTAGTGCAAATATTTCTAGGTGCTGAAATAAAATTCATTTGTATAAATTGCTGGTTCTGTAATGAAGATTAGAAATTTGATATGAGATTCACTCTTATTGCTATATTTTATGTTGAAAAAAACATTTCTGCTTACTTTAAATGTGAGATTTACTCTAATAAGTTTTCATCTTAAGAGACTGTTGCAGTCTTAAATATGAAATCTAAGGTGTTTTGTTTATGTTACAAACATTTTCAGAGTTGCCATGTGGCAACTTGCTAGACAAAAAGTAACATCTAGTCTTAAGTAGATATGGTTAATCAATTGAATTTATGAAAATGGTAGTTAATTTGGAAACTGTTATTTGTGACAAAATCTAAATTTCTCATAATCCTTTGTGTTCACTTTCAATTGCTGAATATCATAGCAGACTTTAACAAAGAAAACTCAGCATAATATGTTTCTAGTCTTTGGGCTAAATAAAACATCTAAAATGTTTTGATAATGAGGTAGAATTTGATTAAAAAAATTTTATAGGCCTCCAATAGTTTGTTGTACTACTGTATCTGCAAGTTGACTCATCAGTTTGTTCAGCTTGCCATAAATAGCAGTTACAGTAACTCAAACAAATAACTAAGTGTTAAATAATATATGCTGCGTTGATCATTCAAAGTACATTATTTAATATTATTTTTGTTAACATCAAACTATTGCAATGAATCAATTCAATATACAAACCATTTCTTTATATTCAGGAGAGTAATAGGTCACAAATGCAAACAAAATATAATGTATTTTAAAAAATGTTGTTGTTGTTCGTCCGTCGTGATCGACGATGACCAATCTCATCATATTTGCTGGGCCGCCACATGTGTTCTCTGGTGGCTTATTAACCCTATTTTTGCGCGAAAGAGGCGTCCGCATGTCGGACAAGAGATAGAAGCGGTCCCTTCAGGGGGGTTTTGGTTTCGTTCCTTTCTGGCCTGGCGTTTTAACTTGGCAGCCTGTTGTCTATTTGCTTCACAGACAGCTGTGCCATTCCATATCGTAGAGCGCCAGTGGGCTCGGTTACTGGCTGCCGCTTCCCAGGAGTCATGTCCGATGTCGAAGGCCTTCAGAGCAGTTTTAAGTGTGTCCTTGTAGCGCTTTCGTGGACCTCCGCGTGCTCTTTGCCCTTCGGTAAGTTCACCGTAGAAGAGCCTCTTGGGTAGGCGATGATCGGGCATGCGCACTAGATGCCCCGTCCAGCGTAGTTGGCTTTGCATGAGGATAGTGTGGATGCTGGGGAGTCCTGACCTGGCTAATATTTCGGTGTCTGGAACTTTTTCCTGCCATTTTATATTGAGAATTTTTCTAAGGCTTTTGGTGTGAAAGTGGTTCAGCAACCTCGCATGGCGTTGGTATACAATCCAAGTTTCACATGCATATAGTAAGGTGGGGAGCACTACAGCTCTGTATACTTTTAGTTTTGTTTGGGTGCTGATTCCCCTTCTGTTCCAGACACTGTCATGCAATCTACCGAATGCTGCGCTGGCCTTTGAGATTCTCGAGTTCACCTCGTCATCAATATTGGCCTTCTGGGACAGTGTGCTGCCAAGGTAAGTAAAGCGGCTCACTGTGTTGATTTTGTTGCCGTTGATGAATATGTTTGGCTCAGTATACGATTTTCCCGGGGCCGGCTGGTATAACACTTCTGTATTTTTTGTGCTGATGGTGAGCCCAAAGTTAGAGCACGCACTGGAAAATTTATCAGCACTTAGTTGCAGTTGTGCTTCAGAGCCCGCGTTAAGGGCACAATCATCAGCAAAAAGAAGTTCCAGGATGCTGTCTGATTTGACCTTTGTCTTAGCTTTAAGCCTCCTGAGGTTGAACAGACGACCATCAGTGCGATACCTGAAGTCCATGCCTACATTTCTATTTCTGAAGGCCTCTGTAAGCATGGCTGAGAACATGAGGCTGAACAATGTTGGGGCCAGAACACAGCCTTGCTTAACGCCATTTGTGACAGGGAATGGTTTAGAGACCTCTCCGTTGTCCTGGACTCGAGCCTGCATGCCATCATGAAATTGCCTTACAATGGCTAAATACTTATTTGGACACCCATACTTGGCCATAATCCTCCATAAGCCCTCTCTGCAGACTGTGTCAAAGGCTTTCGTAAGGTCTATGTAAATGGAAAATAGGTCCATATTCTGCTCTTGACACTTTTCCTGCAATTGCCTGGCTGCAAAAATCATGTCAATGGTCCCGCGTTCTTTCCGGAAACCACATTGGCTTTCTGGTAAAAGACCCTGATCCAGATGTGCATTTAGGCGATTTAGGAGAATTCTGGCGAGTATTTTTCCTGCAATTGATAGGAGTGAAATTCCACGATGATTATCGCAGGCTTGGCGGTTCCCTTTTCGCTTGTACAAGTGGACTATAGAGGCATCTTTAAAATCCTGGGGGACAGCCTCTTGATGCCACATCATTAGGAAGATTTCATGCAGCTTTTCTAGTAGAACCATGCCACCTTCTTTGTATATTTCTGCTGGAATTGAGTCTGCTCCAGGAGCCTTTCCACATGACAGAAGATGTACAGCTCTTTGCGTCTCAAGAAGTGTAGGCGGGTCATCCATTGCCAGGTTAATTGGTACTTGAGGGAGGCGACTGATAGCATCTTCATTAATACTTGAGTTGCTGTTTAGGACAGCATGAAAGTGTTCAGCCCAGCGCTCAAGAATCTTCTCCCCGTCAGCAATTAGATATGTCCCGTCAGCACTGAGAAGCGGGGATGAATTAGACGTTGTGGGTCCGTACACTTCCTTAATGGCATTGTAAAAATTCTTCATATCATGCCTGTCTGCATATTGTTGAATCGCATCAGCTTTCTTGTTTAGCCATGAGTCTCGCATCCAGCGAAGTTTTTGTTGTATGACGCGGCGTATGCTATTATATGAGTCCGTTATGGTTGAAGACCTGGGATTGCTGACGTGTCTTTTGTGGAGTTGATGTTTCTCTGCCAACATTTGCTTGATTTCAACGCAGTTGTCATCGAACCAGTCTTGGTGCTTTCTCGTCGCGGGTCCAAGGATTTGGGAGGCTGTGCTGTAGATTAGATCTCTAAAGTTCGTCCAAACAGTCTCAATGTTCGTATTGTTTAGAGTGGTGGATCTCAGTTTGCCCTCCAGGGCTGTCTCCAGAGATTGTTTAGTACTCGCACAGTTTAGCTTTGTGATGTTTAGCCGTTTTTGGGTTTTCCTTCCTTGGGGCCGTCTTTTGGGCTGAATGCATATCTTAAGTTTAGAGATGATGAGACGATGGTCTGTCCAGCATTCAGCACCGCAGAGTGATTTAGTCACACGAACGTCTTGTCTATCTTTCTTCCTTGTGATGACGTAGTCTATTAGGTGCCAGTGCTTGGAGCGAGGGTGCATCCATGAGGTCCTGTTTCTTGTGGGAAGACTGAATACTGTGTTAGTAATCAACAAGTCATGTTCCACACACGTCTGAAGCAACAGGAGACCATTGCTATTACACCGGCCCACTCCATGTTTTCCTATCGCACCGTCCCAAAGAGCGTCATCGCAGCCTACTCTTGCATTAAAGTCACCAAGTATGACAAGCTTATCAGTGGAAGGAATGTTGGCGATGATAGAGTGAAGGTCCTCGTAAAACTTGGATTTCACTTCATCAGGGTTAGTCATTGTTGGGGCATAGCAGCTGATGATGTTGAGGTATTTCTTCCCGGCCAACAGAGGCAGTCTCATCGTCATGAGTCTGTCATTTATGCACTTTGGAGGACTAGCGAGTTTGCATACTAATGATGTCTTCATGGCAAAGCCAACACCGGCCTCACGGCGTTCCTCGCTCCCTCTGCCACTCCAATAGAAGGTGTAGCCGGAGCCTCTTTCACTTAGTTCGCCCTCTCCTGGTAGACGGGTCTCGCTGAGAGCGGCAATGTCGACGTCATATCTTGAAATTTCGTGGCCCACCAGGGCAGTCCTCCGTTGGGGTCTATTTGTTTCATCTCTGTCCATTAGTGTGCGCACATTCCATGTGCCCAGGGTGAGAGGAATAGTCCTCGGCTTTTTCTTTAGTTTGCGACCGCAGAAATAGGGTCCCCGCCAGCTGCGGTAGTCTGGCCAGGGAAGATTTGAGCAGGCAATGTTTAGGGCACCTTTTCTAGCCCCTTCCTCATGCCATGGAGGTGAGCAGTGCATTCCTAAAGAGGGCTGCTCAGTCGCTCAGGGGGCTGCCGGACACCGCTGCTGCTCAGTGTCAGTGGTGAACGACCCTATGGCCTAAGCCGCCTGCATGCAGGTTTGTGACTACGGCTGCCAGTGTACCCTCACCTGCCGCTTCGCCACTTGCCTGTCGCTACAGGGCTTTGGAATGAATCAATGATGATGATGAGAGTGACTTGCGCTGTGACTTTGTTTAAAGTGAGGAGGATTCGCGCAACACGTCGACCTCACTCTCTCGCCCAAAACCATCTGGTCCAGCAGCAAGACGTCGTCGAGACAGCTGGGAATGATATTGGGTGCAGTGGATGACCAGGACGTCCTATGTGTCTCGTCAAGCTCTTAGCACTCCACAATGCTTTGCTGTGTATCGCCTCTTGCCCGTTGGCCCATAGAAGAACCAGCGCGCAGGCAGCCGAAAACCAGTCTTCACATGCTGGGTAGACAAATCCCACTTCACCGAGGTTTTTATCCCATCGGCTTACCCTCACCTGGTTTAGCCGGTCAGTCGAGACCGTTTACCGGGGTGTGGCCGCTGTGCATGCTACAGCTACTTGGAGCCACAGGTGAGAGTTGAGTGCCAGGTGGGGACCAAAGGTGGTGAACTACCCCAAGGAGGAGTACGACTGCTCCCCATCCAGAGGTGCTACCCCTCCCATGGACACCCCATACACCCCCAAAAAGGCCTAAATAATTATAATTAAAGAAATCATTTATCATATATATATTATATGCATATATCATATGTAGGATAAAAAAATGACAGTAAATTATGAACTTAGTTCCAAAGAGAACAACTTATTTTTTTTTCTAATAAAATTTTAAGAGCTACTGTTTTTAGTTGTTGTAATAGTTTTCTATCTCAAAGAATGAAATGAGAATTTTAGCTGGCAAAATAGTTCAGTTTAAGAGCAGGTAATCTGATGCTACAAATAATGAAAAACACAGAGACTTTGGTGGAGCGGATTGGTCAGGATTAGTAACACACACACACACAAAGAGTGCCAATAATATAATACTTATAAATAAACTAAACAATTTACTTCAGAATTTAAAAGAATAATTTTTCATTGGAAGTTTGAGCATCAAACTTTGGGGAAATCAACGAACTTTAGACAAACAATGATTTTAAGTTCCTTAAATAAAAATTTAAAACTCTATCAAGAATGCAGGACTAAACACAAACCATGGATAAGCACAGGACGCGATATTCTTCTGTATAGAAGGAGCGTCTGTAACAGATAAGATAAGATAAGATAAGATAAGATAAGATAAGAATGAGCCGTGAGCCTTATATAAATTGCTTTCTACGGGATTTCATTGAAGCAAAACGATTTATCGTTGATTCAAAGTCAACGTTCTCAGCTAGATCACGTTCAATTGAAATTGATGCCAATCCAGACAGACATTCGTTTGTCATTTTTGAGCGCAAATAATTTTTGATAGGTTTCAATCTACTGAAACGTCTTTCAGCAGTAGCGCTGCTAACAGGAAAGTAAAGTAAATTTTATAAAGTATTGACAAATCAGGGAGACCTGATGTCATTTGTTTTTCAGTCAAGAATAGCTGAACCTTTTCAACTAGCAGTTCACTGGACAATGATACATGTATTTATGCATACAAATCTTAGAAGGTATCATATTCTACGATTGCTTGGTTAATGACGTGTTTGTAAATTTTGTGCATAATCTTTGAAAAGAATCTTTATTTTCTTCCGACATTTGTGATGGATCAATGCAATATAAATATGTAACTGTGCCCAAAAAGTCATTAAATCGATCATCTATATGTGTTACAAGTGTATCCATGATAGTGAAGTACGTTTCAGATTTAAAGAGTGTAGTTGGATCATCAGCCATTTTATCTCTGCTAAGTTCACCTGCCATGTTTTGCAATTCGCGTTTCTTTAAATTCTGTTTTAACATCTAGTTTGGAACAATTTTCGTTAATAAATTATTTTACATCTACATTCAGAATTTCAAAGGTTCATAGCTTCTCATTTCAACAAACGTATTTCTTCCAACATCGATCAAATGTTTTGCAAAGGCGTAGCAAGTAGTTTGATGACATGAAGATAACTTTTGTACAAATAGCATCAGAAAAACAGAAGAATATTTTGTTATTAAACCAGAAAGTCCCATAGCTTCTGCTCTGACATTGCCTTTATATTATGTTGATTCCCCTGAATCAAGTGTGGCTATAATAGCCAACAACTGCATGAACTGCATGCTTACGGCTTGCACATCTTGTATCAGAAAGTCGTTTCAGACTGTTGATTCATATTGATATTTCTGGTGTTTTTTAAGAGTATGTAGACGTGGTAAACTAGACGTAAGGAATGCATACAACCTTAAAGCTGTGCCAAAAGACAACTGTACATCACAGTTTACAGACATTGCTTCTATAGTAGCAAAATTCAAAACATGGGCACAACAATTGGGTGAAAGTTTCTTTATTTGGGTTTGAAAGCCATTCTTAATCCAGAGTATGCCTGTCCTCGACAGAGTGTGAAATCAATGTTTCACTTTTTTAGTTCCGTTAAAATCTTCTCAGTAAATGTGGCAACATTTTTTTAAAGTCCCATAACCGGTGGTCGTACGGGGTCCTAATGTTTCCATTAGAACGTACTAGGGGCGGGGCTTGGTAGACCTTGGTGGGCGCCCCATCTCCCTTCCAGGTCAGCGGAGGACTTTCTTAGCGTTAGTCATTCCATTTTCATTGTGGCTCTAACGTGGGCGAGATCCCACGCCCCTCAGCTTGCGGGGCGAGCGCACTATTGACTTCGCTATCCATAAAAGCCTTTAAATCTTTCCACAACATGTCCTGATTTAAAAAAAAATTAACGTAAAGAAACTGACATCTGATCAATTCTAGATATATCAATGGTTGAATCAATAATTAAAGAAAAGAATTGTGCAGACTTAACTTCATTATCAATTGTCGCCGATAATTCAGATACGAGTGATTGATTTAAGCCATATACTACAGTTTCATCATTTTAAATACGATATTTAGCAAGCAGTTTGGTGTTGATTAGAAGTTTCGTGTTTAGCAATCTTTTTTTCTGCTCTAGTGACACCTTTTTAGTGTTCATCGAGGGCGTCTTTAGGGGGCGCCATTTTAGACCCAACAGGGGCGCGGGGGGGGGCAAGCCGCCCCCCCTGCCCTATAGCTAAATCCGCCACTGGTAGTAATCATACATAAAGCAATTAACTCAAATTTAGATATACAACACAAAGATAACCTAATACAACCCTCAGATAGACATAAGGATAAAAACACCTTTCTTATTCCGTATGCAAGAACAAACTCATACAAATTTTCATTCTTCCCGTCCGGAATTCGGGCGTGGAATGGGTTGCCTGAAGAAACCAGGAAAGCCAACACTTTATCAACATTTAAAACTCTAATAAGAATGCTGGATTAAACACAAACCATAGATAAGCGTAGGACGCAATAATCTTCTGTATAGAAGAAGCGTCTGAAACAGATAAGATAAGATTTAAAAAAAAGAGAATAAATGAATTTGAGATCAGTTAATTTATTCAAGTTTATTGAGATATTGAGGCTAGAAGTTACCTTGCCTAAATTAATATTATTTATTCGAGCATTGCTTACAATTTTCTTAAATAATGCAAAGCGTTAAACAATGTTCACTCTAAGGTTCGTAGGTCCGTGTGCAAAGTAATAAGTTTCGTGTGCAAAGTTGCACAGCATTCATTTTGAGTGCAATGTTTTACCAAATTTGCTGCGGGGTTATATTAATAAAAAAAATACGATTAATAACGATTACACCGACATTATCTAATCTATAGCTATTTTGGCTATTGAGCATGGCATGGCTGAAAACATTGAGACATGAAAAACTGTGCAACGAGGAAAGACATAGAACTTTAATTTTATTCAAAGAATGAAGCCTTCCTTTTTATTTGCAACTTAAAAATGTATTGTGTTACTTATTGTTATTTTCTCATAAAGACATCTTTACTTTATAGCATAAAAAGTTTGTTTGATGTTGTGAGGGAGGCGGCAAAAATTTTAGTTCTGCCCCGGGCGCCGCTGAACAAGGTTCCTGCATCTGTTCTTGTGTTGAGCTTTTGTTACTGTCGGGTTTTCTATCGATTTAAAATTAAAATTCAAATGGCTTTATGGAATATTCACTATTTTTTATCCTGAAGTCTTTTTAATGCCTTGCTTGTAGTAGCAATTCGACATTTCCAACAATGCATTGACACGGAAAAGAATGCATAACAAGTGTAATAAAATAGTTAGAGAATTCGTTGTAGTCGGAGTAGTATGTAAACAAATTAGGTTTACTGACCTGTTTGAGGGAGAATTGACATTGAGATTTTATGTTTTTGCGTATTTCTTGAACTCTTGTATACTTTTCAGCTATAAAGATGTATAACCAACGTTGGGCTTTTGCAGTTCATTAATGTAAGATCATCATTTATTTAAAATCATTTCAGAAATGTCGTATTCAGATTCACTTTTGCTTCAATAAAATCTTTGAAATATTCCAAAACGTCTACCTTTTTTTTCGGTTGTCGGACATTTCGACCCCGGACGGTTCGACTCTGCCAATTCGACCATGCACACACAGGACGTTTCGACCCCGGTCGGTTCGACCATGGATGGTTCGACCATGGACGATTCGACCCCAGGCGATTCGACACCGAGTGATTTGACCCATGAATGCTTCGACCACTGACGAAATGAAGAAAATTAAGTATACATTTTGACAAAATTATAACAATATAAGACATGACCTTAAAATTATAATGAAATATGTAGGTAGTGTGCTGGCGAGAGTTATGGGAAAGGTAAATAATGGGAATGGGGGAAGAGATAATGTGGGTACCTTCATAAAGGACTAATTGACCACATGCAATTTTTATATTCCAATAACATCGAATCGGGGTGTGGGTAGAGTTGGATAGGCTTGGAAGGTCTTTTAGGAACGTGTCGAACGAGCATTACAAGCATACACCCTCGTCAACGCATTTACTTACCTAAGAGGAATGGTGCATTTATCACAATCATGAATTCGCATTGAATGTTGATTTGTCAATGTATATAATTTTTTTCAATCGTCTTATTACTAATTAAAGGTTAAAAACACTATTTCATTCTGTTTATAATTTTTAATACATACTAATATTAAACAATATTTTTTTTATACCAAAAATAATTTTTAAAAAATAAAACAAATAAATATAATAAAAACAAGAAATAAATAAAACAATTTTACTTTGTAGAAACAAAAGGATCGAAACGTCAGGGGATGAAACGTCCTGGGGTAGAAACGTCCTGTGGTCGAGCTGTCCAGGGTTGAATTAGTTAGTTCCTCTCGGGCCGAAGACGGCACATAGGGCAGAAGTCATTGATTTCCATTTACGACGATCCGTCGCCAATTGTATTAGGTCTTGATTATTTCTTAGACCCATGGTTGAGCTTTCTCTTTTGATAGTTCTACGTAGGGTTTCTTTTGGTCTTCCTTGTTTTCTTTTGCCTTTTGGTGTCCATATGAAGGCCTGCCGTGGTAGTCTTCTCTCGTCCATTCGAAGAACATGACCGATGTAATTCTAACGCCTTCTCCTTATAAAGGTTGACACATATTCTTGGTTGGTTTCTTCTGTTTCTTATTGTTTCATTTGATTTAAAATCACTCCATTTTATATTCAAAATTTTTCGAAGGCATTTGTTCTCGAAGGCAACTAATTTCTTTTCTATAGCTTGAGTGGATTTCCAGCTTTCACATCCATATGTTAGTACAGGGATTACGCAAGAGTTGAATAGCCTAAGTTTTATATGTTTGCTAAGTGTCTTTGATCTCCAAATATTTGTAAGTTTGTTAAAAGCACTTGACGCCAACGCAATTCGAGTCGTTATCTCTGTTGTTGCATCTCCATCATATGACATTTTGCTTCCTAAGTAATTGAAGTTGGTTACTTTCTCTATGGTCTGGTCATTAGGTATAATATCATTGGGTTGGTTTGTGAGGTCCATGACTTTTGTTTTGGTTGTGTTGATTTGAAGACCAATTTGATTTGAAAAGTGCTGGAGACGATCCGTTTTTTCTTGGGTGTTCAGATGCGTTGAGCTTATAAGAGCCAGGTCATCTGCAAAGTCAAGGTCTTTCAAAGTATTGTTTTCGATCCATTTGATGCCTAATCCGGCATCCGTGCACTTTCGCATGACCCAATCAATTGCTATTCCAAATAACATTGGGGACATGACACATCCTTGCTTCACACCTGTTTCAACTGGGAACCAGTCAGAATTTCCGGCTTCAGTTTTCACACAGCAAAGTGAATCTGCATAAAAAGCTTTTAT